>CM056050.1:53981341-54326341 GCA_029574335.1 Rana kukunoris
AACTGTCGGACGTTTTCATCGGACCAGGCTGAAGTGGTTCTGATGTGGTGTACATACCATCGGACCAAAAATCGATCAGTTCAGAAAACACGGGTGACGTTAGAAACAAACGACGTGCTGAAAAAGTTCAATGCTTCCAGCATGCGTCGACTTGATTCTGAGCATGCGCGGGTTTTTGGTCCGATGCTTTTGTGTACTAACATCAACAGGTGTCGTCAGACAGATTTTATAGCACGTTTTAAAACTTTGGTCCGACGAACAACGGTTCCGATAGGCCGTACACACCATCGAATTGGTCCGATCGAATTGGTGTGTACGCGGCCTTAGACTTTTCATGCTGGAATAAATATAGTTTTATGGTAAAATCCATTATTGTCCACCAGATGTTTTGTAGCAGTCAGATATTTTGCGGCAACTCTTTTGTGGTTTCAGGATGGACTGGCTAATAGCTTATTGTCATAGTTGCTACTGTCAAGGTGTGATTCCACTCTCGTTGTAATTTTGTAAAATAAAATCTACGTCACATTGTCAGGAATAGCCTTCGCTCATATGGCAACATCGAGAAGTTAACACTGACAACAGACTGCTGAAAGTTTTCAATTTTTTTTATTGCCAGGGAGTTGTGGAAGCCCTGCCGTGGCACATTTTAGCTCTTTTGCTAATACGATATGCTAAATAAACATTTAAACAAAACTGTTCTATTTTAAATGTAATTAAACCTAGAGCTTTTTCACAAGTTTAATTCCCCTTTAATTGCCAGAACTAAAGTACACACTGTTCTGAAATGTTCAAAGTACAAAATTCATTATAAAAAAAACACTTGGCTACACAACACTTTTTAATTTTTCTCACAATATCGCAGAGTCGAGAGATTACGCTGTCAATAATACACAATAGAGATGTTGACAGCAGAGAATGTTTCGTTGTCTTAATCAAGAAAACAGCCCGGACTGGTGTCCTATTTCCTCTCCAGTGGGAGCTGAAAGGTAATTACTGAGAAGACAGAACCTTTACGTTGGTATAGATGTTTGTCGGCTTACAGCGGCAAGAGAGCCACAGCGTAGCACCCACATAACCTCATTGTTTTGGGCAAATTAAGATTTTAATTAACATGATAACTGCCTTGTTGTTTAATTAAACAGATTTAATTAAATCAAATCACTTGTTTACGAAGAAATTGTTAAACAAAAAAATCAATATGTTACATAAGCATTCATATGGAGCACAATTGCTACATGTGCGTGGGTGAAATATATATCTACAGTTGTGCTGATAATATTACTTACCCTGGCAGAATTTATGATTTCTCTGCCATTTTTCAGAGAATATGAATGATAACACAAAATCTTTTCTTTTACTCATGGTTAGTGTTTGGCTGAGGCCATTTATTATCAACTGTGTTTACATTTTTTAAATCATAATGGCAACAGAAACTACCAAATGACCCTAATTAAAGGTTTACATACCCCAGTTCTTAATACCGTGTATTGCCCCCTTTAACATCAATGACAGATTGAAGTTTTTTGTGGTATTTGTGGATGAGGCTTTATATCTTCTCAGATGGTAAAGCTGCCCATTCCTCTTGTCAAAAAGCCTCCAGTTCCTGTAAATTCTTGGTCTGTCTTGCATGAACTGCACGTTTGAGATCTCCCCAGAGTGGCTCAATGATATTGATTTAAGGAGACCGAGATGGCCACTCCAGAACCTTCACTTTATTCTGCTGTAGCCAATGACAGGTCGACTTGGCCTTGTGTTTTGGATCATTTCTATGTTGGAATGTCCATGGACGTACCATGTGCAGCTTTCTGACTGATGAATGCAAATGTTTCTCCAGTATTTTTTGATAACATACTGCATTCATCTTGCCAACAATTTTGACCAAATTTCTTGTGCCTTTATAGCCTCACAACCACAAAACATCAGCGATCCACCTCCGTACCTTTCATCATAGGCCTGGTTGACTCCTCTCCAAATGTAGCATTCATGGTTGTGGCCAAAAAAGCTACATTTTGGTCTTATCACTCCAAATGACTTTGTGCACGAAGCTTGTCTCTGTGCTGTTTGGCGTATTGTAAGGGGGATACTTTGTGGCATTTGTGTAGTAATGGCTTTCTTCTGGCGACGCGACCATGCAGCCCAACTTTCTTCAAGTGCCTCCTTATTTGGCATCTTGAAACAGCCACGCCACATACTTTCAGAGAGTCCTGTATTTCAACTGAAGTTATTTGTGGGGTTTTCTTTGCATCCCAAACAATTTTCCTGGCAGTTGAGGCTGGTAATTTAGTTGGTCTACCTGACCGTGGTTTGGTTTCAACAGAACCACTCATTTTCCACTTGTTGATTAGTGTTTGAACACTGCTGATTTGCATTCCCCATTCCTTGGATATGTTTTTATATCTCTTTCCTGTTTTATACAGTTCAACTACCTATTCCGACAGATCCTTTGACAATTGTTTTGCTTTCCCCATGACTCAGAATCCAGAAACGTCAGTGCAGCACTGGATGAAAGATGCAAGGGTCTGTCAGGAGTCCAGAAAAGCATTGGACTTTTATACACACACACTAATTACAAGCAAAAATATCACAGGTGAGGATGGTTACCTTTAATAGCTATTAAAACCCCTTTGTGTCAACTTGTGTGCATGTTATCAGGCCAAAGTCACCAGGGTATGTAAACTTTTGATCAGGGTCATTTGGGTAGTTTCTGTTGCAATTATGATTTAAAAAGAGTAAACACAGATGATTGATAATAAATGGCTTCAGCCAAACACTAACCATAAGTGAAAGAAATGTTTTTGTGTTATCATTCATATTCTCTGAAAAATGGCCAAGAAATCATAAATTTTACCAGGGTATGTAAACTTATGAGCACAACTGTATATAACAAAAAAATATAAATATTCCAACCATAACATATTTTTTTCGTTGGCTCGCGTATGAAAGGGGTATACGTTTTTCATATTTTTATTGCCATTGGTCCACTTCATGGGCAGATTCATGTCTTGCCCTGGTAACCAAACAATTAAGTGTTAAGCTTAATGCACAATTCTGGCCGGAAAAAGTTTTCCCATGCTGTGGGGCTGTGCTTGCACTGTACGGGTCAGGCCACGTACACACGACCAAATAAATCCAATCAAATCGGTCTGACAGACCGATTTGATCGGATTTGTCTGCTTGGCTATTTTGGTTTGATTGTGTACACACGATCAAACCAAAATTCCCACCGGCAGACAGCGCGGTGACGTGGCGGTGATGTTGACGCCGCCACGTCACCGCACCAGGAAGTAAAAAACGTCCACGCATGCGTCGCATCCATACGACGCATGTGCGGGCAGATATGTCTGCTGGTTAGTGTACTAACCAGCAGACATGTCGGACGGACGGGTTCCCAGCAGACAGATTTTAAAGCATGCTTTAAAATCTGTCTGCTGAAAAAAACCTGTTTGTCCGCCCGTACACACGATCGAATTTGTCTGCTGAAACGGTCCGTCGGACCGTTTCCAGCAGATAGATTCGATCATGTGGACGCGGCCTCAGTGTCTAGGGGTGAGGACAAATCTTAAACTAACTCCCCCAATCCATTCACCAGAAAATGGTGCTCCCACGCGGTCTTGCGGTGGACTCTTCCTGGTCTTTGAAGACTACTCTGGGCTTGACAACATCAGGAACACTCTACAATTCAAGACCACTGGAGCACAGGGGTGCCAGACCAGAATTTTGCTGGGAGGATCAGAGGATTAGGTGAGTAAGACTCCTTTCTCCTCTCCCCTAGATACAAATTAACAGTTAACCTGTGTAGTATGGGCACAGCCCCACTGCACGGGGAAACTTTGTTTGCCCAGAGTTGGGCAAAGTCTCCTTTGTTGACCAGCTGATCTTTCCTTTAAACATGCCAGGTCCAGACTTCCTTTTCCTGAAAACAAGGGTCAGGTATTATAGGTCAGGTACATTTTTCTGCATTTAACTGAATAGACTTTCCATTGGACATGATATGTCTATTACAATTTCTCCTTAGGGATCGATTTTTGTTCTGGTATTCTGACCTGCAAACATTTCTTGTTGTTTAACATAGTGTGTTTGTTCCCACTTATTTTTGTTGGATAGTTGGTTGGATCTCTATCTGTAGATCTAAATAGACAACAAGAGTATTATAATAGTAGAAATTCACTATATTGAGCACAAAGGGAAACATCTTAAGAGGGCAAGAGGTCTGATACTCATATGTCAGCTCAAAAGATTGGCCCAGTTTTTAAAAAGGGGGGGGAGGGGGTGTCAGAAGCAGTGTCTGACCTGGGCTGAAGCAGTAACAATCCCGTCCAGAACAAGGGAATAGCCAAAGAGCAGGCCAGGTTTTTGGAAGATGACCCAGATGACCCGCACTGATCTGAAAAGATATAAAAGAGTATATATATATATATATATATATATATATATATATATATATATAGGTAAATGTATAGTATATAGAGAGAAAAGTATTCCAATGACTAGAAGATGTGTTCAGACTGCCCAAAGGAAACACGATGATGTGAACTGGGAGTGAGAATGAAAGTAGTGATAGTAAAGATAAATATGGAGACACACAATTACGGGGCATCTGCAGAGAAGCTGAGGGGGATTATCGTGCACAAAAATAATATAAGTGTCAATGGAGTCACAGGAATCAACAGACCCCTTATATAGCAATAAAAAAAAGTGCTGAAGAAACTGAAAATGAGGTGTGAACATGTCATCAAAGACCCCCCAGGTAGAACTTACATGTGTAGCTCCATGTGATAGACTGTGAAGAACGTATCTCTCTGGAGAAAGGAACATGAAAAGTGATCTACTGGCTTGCCCTGGCTATTTATTCCCATGGCTTAGGGCGGGTCCCCACCAGTGTCGTGCCAGATGCCAATGGAAGGGAGGCAGGGATGACAGATGCCATATCAGGCACATGCGCCGGAAGTGGATCCGCACCCACACACTCGCCGGCATCAGATGGGCAACAACTGCCCCGACATCGCAGCGTCTGATGACATCCACAACCCAGACAGGGATGAGGAGGGGAGGTCATGCCATGGAATAGCGACCCCAGGAACAGACAGAAGCACAGAATCCCCCACCCACTAACTGGGCTGCCTGCTGATGTAGTGCAGGACTGATAAATTAGATTTTAGCATCAGAGTAAGAGATATAATGATATACTAGGTTGGTATAACAGATTTAGAGTGTTGTACAGTATCTCATCAATCAAAAGTTATCCAGTTAGGGTTTACATCTGGTTTAATCTTTCTGCATCTATTTAGTTGTCCTCCCCTGCAGCCTCTTCAGTTCCACAACATACTTTTTATGAACAAAATTGGAAAAAAAAAATGTTTTAGCTTTGAAGCAAATTTGAAAGAAATACATCCAATGAGGGACAAGTTTGCTTGCGGATCTAAAAAAATCAAGGTAAAGTAATCTGCAAGCTTGTTTTAGATCAGTGGCAGTGAAGTACTGAAGCAAGACAATTGGCATGACAGTCAGGCAAGTAGCATTTTAGAAATGAGAAAATGTCGGTTTGATTTTCTATTAATGGTGCCCTTTGATAATGTACTGTGAATACTAATTAATAAGGCTCACAATATATATTATAATAAAGCCTTGATACCTCCACTCTACCTTTTTTCATACCCTTGCAAGACAATCTTACTTCAGGGCTTTTTAAACAATTTAAAAGAAATACAACCCTGCTGTTTATTTAATTGAATTAGATTTATATCTATCACCCTGGAGCAAATGAGAAGATTGAAAAAGCATGCATTGATAATTGCATTATCTTTTCCTTCCTTTTATCTATGCATCTGTAGATTATCAGTGATTCATTGAGTTTTGTCACACAAGTAATGCCTGAAAACAAGACCTTGCTTAAACTGAGCCTATTCATATATTATAGAGGTCAATCATTTAGGCAGGATTCACACTATCTTCGCATGCGGCTCCCAGCGGGGGTCCGGTGCGTCTCCGTTCACCGCTTTCGGTCCAATTTCAGCCCTAACTTTTGGCTGAATTAAGACCTGAAACGGACCTGCTGTGGAGATATGTAAACTGGCTCCATAGAGAGCCGGTCAAAATCTCCCACTATTACGAATTTGATGCAGGGGGAATCACGGGTGATGGTTACATTTGGTATCATTTGATTGATGAGATACAACACTCTCAATCTGTTATACCAACCTAGTATATCATTATATCTCTTACTCCCTCGCTAAAATCAAAATTTTCAGTCCTGCACTACATCAGCAGGCAGCCCAGTTAGTTGATAGGGGATTCTGTGCTTCTGTCTGTTCCCAGGGTTGCGATACAAGGCATGACCTTCTCTTCTCATGCCTGTTTGGGGTGTGGGCAGGGAGTGTCCTCCTATGCATCAGCGCCATGCACACATGCCGCCGCTCGTGACATCATCAGATGCCGTGATGTTGGGGCGGTTGTTGTCCATCTGACGTCAGGGAGTGGGTGGGTGCGGATCCACCTCTAGCTAATGTGCCGATATGGGATCTGTCATCCCTGCCTCCCTTCCATTGGTGACTAGCATGAAGCTAGCAAGGACCCACCCTAAGCCATGGGAATAAATAGCAAGGGCTGGCCAGTAGACCAGGGCCATCTTAATAGCATCATGGGCCCCTGGGCAAAGTAATGCTCTGGGGCCCCTACAATGGATAAAGTGCAGGTAAACATAAATAAAGTAGGTAGGAGGTAGGGGATATTTGGGGGGTAGAGGGGTCAGAGTGCTGGGGGGATATCTGGGATGTAGAGGGGCAGCCCGGGCTCAAGGACCAGCTGCTTTGGGGAAAGGGCAGGGGCCCCCATGCAGCTGGGGCCCCTGGGCAGTGCCCAGGTGTGCCCTCTCATTAAGACAGCCCTGCAGTAGACCACTTTGCATGTTCCTTTCACCAGAGAGGCACGTTCTTCACAGTCTATCACATGGAGCTAAACATGTAAGTTCTCCCTGGGGGGTCTTTTATTGTTCACACCTCATTGACACCTATTGACAGTTTATTTTGCACTTTCCAGCTTTAGTAAATAAACCCTGTTGTGTACTTAAAAGTGGGGTATGCCTGTACTATCTTTGTGCACAATAACCCCCCTAGCTCCTCCACAGATGCACCGCGGGGAACCCGCATCCAATTCGCAATAGTGTGAACCCAGCCTTAAAGAGACAACCCATTTTAAGGACCTGTCCACTCTGATTGACAGGATTGTGGTGCAGTATTTTACACATTAACACACCTTCAATTTTACAAACCTCCAGCATTGTTGTCAAAGCAATGTACTATAATGCACCATGTACCATAATGCAGAGATGGTTAACATCAGTGTGTTGCGTTGGGCTAAAAAAAACCAACACATTTATTGTTGGGAGCTAGCTAGGTGCTTTGGATTGCCATTTAAAATGAATCTCGCCGCAATACACCTCATTAGTTGTGTTCTTTACTGCTGCGTATTGCAGTAATACGCAGTAGAATGTACATTTACCACAACACATACATGTAAAAGGACTTATGGGTGCTGATAAGCAAAATTACCCACTTGCCTTATCTATACTGGGGACTCGAGTGATAACATTTTATTTTCCTTCTAGTGCCATGGAGGCTCCAGATGCAGCAATTATTACAGCCGCATTCCCTATAATGTCAAATAAAAATTGGGAAACTATAAAGTGGGGAGAGTAAAAGCCTTACTGGAGATATGAACTCAGGTGGTGGGATCTTGTCAGTAAGGAACAAAAGACAGCCGTAAATAATTCAAGTTAAATCAAATTGCTGTTACTTTCAAGTGGAACCCCAGCCAATACTTTTTTCTCATAGAATGGGGAAGAATTATAGTCTCTGTAATTTTTTTTGTTTTACTGTTTGTGCCTTTGCTGATTTTCCATTACACGCCTGTTTTTTGGTGAGTAGGTAAACCGGTGGGTTTAGCTCTGTTTTAAGTGGTAAACCTCTGACATGAAATATGAACAAAGCATACCCCTCTATAGTGTGTGATTGTCTCAATTCAGAGCACTTAAAGCGACACTAAAGGTTTGAGTTTAAAAAAAAAAAACATGCATACTTACCTCCACTGTGCAGTTAATTTTGCACAGAGTGGCCCCCGATTGTCCTCTTCTGGGGTCCCATGGCGGCTCTCTTGGCTCCTCTGCACAAGTGCTAACCCCCTCTGGGAACATGTCTCCCGAGGGGGTTACCTTGCGGGTGTTCTCCCGTGTGATACACTCGGCGGCCATAGCCGCCAAGTGTATGACTCGACTCCGCCCCCAGCGTACCATGTCATTGATTTGATTGACAGCAGTGGGAGCCAATGGCTGTGCTGCTATCAATCATCCAACAGGAGCTGGGGGAAAGCAACGTAGGATCGCGCCCATGGAGATTCGGGGCTCCGTTAAGTAAAACAGGGGCTCAGGGGGGCCAGTGACAGCAAGGTGTTTTTTCACCATAATGGATTAAGGTGAAAAAACAAAGGTTTACAACCCCTTTAAGCTGGCCATAGACGGATCGAAATTCATGCGGTTCAGCACGACCTGGACAAAATTTTAAAAATCTATGGGCAGGCTGGTTGCATTCCGATAGCGGGGAAACCTCCCACTGCGCAATTTTATTTTGACAGGATTCCCCCATCAATGCTCATTGTGTTGATGGGGGAATCTAGCATTTTTTTTTCCTTCGACCTCTGGAGTGGACTTTATGGGGCACTAGTCTCTCAGTTCCCCATCAGGCTCTGCCCACCCCTAGTAAAAAATACCTTGGACAAACACCTGTCAGTGTGATGGGCGCAATGGCTGGGGAGGGAGGGTGGCCAGCACTGGCACTGGAAAGGAGTGTCTAGTTTCCATAGAGCCTGTTGTGTGTGTATATACTATGGGCCAGATTCAGGTAGTAGTTACGCGACTTATCTGTAGATAAGCTGCGTAACTTCTAACCTACGCCGTCGTATCTGTTTTCTGTATTCAGAAAACAAGATACGCCGGGATTGAGTTCAGATACGAGCGGCGTAACTGTATTTCGCCGTCGTATCGGAACTGCAATTTTAAAAATGGCCGCTCGGGGCGTTCCCGCTGATTTACGCCGAGAATATGTAAATCAGCGAGATACGGCAATTCACGATCGTACGCCGGCCCGACGCAGTGACTTTCCGACGTTTCCGTAAGAGATACGTGGCGTAAAGAAAAACATGCCCCCTAGGTGGGGTATCCTATGTTAAGTATGGCCGTCGTGATCGCGTCGAATTGAAAAAGTTTAACGTCGTTTGTGTAACTCGTCCGTGAATGGGGATTGACGTCATTGATGTTGACGACGAAAACACCAACAGAATTTGGAGCATGCACACTGGGATACATTGACAGCCGACGCATGCGCAGTACGTTCGCCGTGGGATCGCGCCTAGTTTAAATACTACACGCCCCTACCTGCCCAATTTGAATTCCGCCGGCTCATTTTCGCTACGCCTTCGCAACTTTAGGAGTAAGTTCTTTGTGAATACAGTACTTGCTCCTAAAGTTTCGGCGGAGTAACGTAAATGACGAACGTTACGCCAGAATAAAGATCCGCTCTCCTACCTGAATCTGGCCCTATATATATATATATATATATATATATACACAGTATATGTACACGCTGATAAGTCATAAAATTATGACTACCCATGCAGTATTGAATAGGTCCTCCTTTTGCCACCATAACAGCTTTGACTCATTGAGCCATGGACTCCACTAGAAAAAAAGAATCACACTGCCTGCTCCTACTTGCCTTTTCCCCATACTACATCCTGGAGCCATCTCATTTCCCGGGTAAGGGTTGCGCACACACCTATCCAAATGAAGTAAAAGAAAAGAGGAGATTCATCAGACCAGGCCACCTTCTTCCATTGCTCTGTGGTCCAGTTCCGATGCTTTCCGATGCGTTCTGAGCTACAGTAGCTCTTCTATTGGATTGGACTACATGTGCCAACCGCCACTCCCTACGTGCATCAGTGAGCCTTGGCTGCCTATGAACCTGTTGGTGGTTTTCCTTCCATGGACCACTTATGGTAGGTCTTGACCACCGCAGACCAAAAACATCCCACAAGAGCAGCAGTTTTGGAGACGCTCTGACCCAGACGTCTTGCCATTACAATTTGGCCCTTGTCAAAGTCGCTGAAATGCTTACACTTTCCCATTTTTTCTGCTTTCAAGACATCAACTTCAGGGAAAACATGTTCTCTTGCTGCCATTTATATACCAACCACTTTCAGGTGCCATTGTAATGAGATAATCACCTTTTCAAAGTTTACCCCCTTTTTTTTTTTTTGCTTCTTTCTGATCTACTTTTATCAACATATAGCAGAATAATAAAATAAAAAAATGCAAATTTTTCTCGGTTCTTCATTGTGTGTGTGTTCCAAAATAAGAAGAATGTGTTTCGCTTTTGTGAGCTAATTGACTCAAGAAGCTTGCAGAGTAAGTACTACTTGAGAGAACAATTTTATTTTTACAAATAAATTAGCATGTTGACAAATATCTTCTAAATTAGCAGAAATTGTTATTTACTTACAATCATTATCATGTTGTTAATAATCATTTATATTGTGTTGTAATCCAAAGTATTCCTTCCCTAATTAACCTCAGAATTCTAATGATGCTAGTCAAAGGGGTTTATTCCATTGGTGTCATTTAAATAGCAATGTTTGCTAAAACATTTTTATATTGTTATATGGATTTTTTTCCCGTGATTGTAAATCCAGGGGCGAGGGTAAAGGAGATTTTGCTTCTCAGCTTGTTATGTAGTAACATCTAAGGGTCCCTTATGGTACAGCAGAGCTTGGGTTTTAATGCAATGTAAACGTGTCATCTGCAGCGCCCCATGTTGTGAAATCTGGTATTGCAGAGGCAGAAACAATGTCTTATGACTACGTGCACAGCAGTTAATCAGATTTCTTCTTTACGGATTTGACTAAAGACACCTAAAAGACAATTGGTTGCTGTAGACTATTGCATTTTCAAGCAGTAACCCTAATTTGTTTTAGTCCCCTTTCGCACTTATACGACTTGACCCATAATTTAGGACTGCAAAATCGCATGGCAAGTCATTTTCCATGACTTTCAATGACTTCCATTTATATTGGCACGACTTTAAGCCCCCTTTCACACTTGTATGAATTCAAAGTCGCGCGATTTTACCGCGGTTTCGCGACCGCGAATTTACCGCGATTTTGCCGTGATTTCAATGAATGCCTGTTAGACCCCTTTCACACTTATACGACTTGTCTCACGATTTTGTACAGCAAAATCGTATGACAAGTCATTCTCCATGATTTTCAATGAACATCCTTCATACTGGCACGACTTTAAGTAGTGCCGACTTCAAAGTAGTCCCTGCACTACTTTGGTCCGATTTTGATGCCACTTACACAGGCATTCATTGAAATTGCGGCCGCGAATCGCGGCAAAATCGCGGTAAAATTTGCGTGACTTTGAAGTCGTACAAGTGTGAAAGGGACCTTAGTCCCCTTTCACACTTATACGACTTGTCCTACGATTTTGCACTGGAAAATCGTATGACAAGTCATTCTCTATTATTTTCAATGACTACCATTCATACTGGCACGATTTTAAGTTGTGCCTACTTCAAAGTAGTCCTTCCACTACTTTGGTCCGATTTTGATGCCACTTACACAGGCATTCATTGAAATCACGGCCGCGAACCGCGGCAAAATCGCAGTAAAATAGCGGCCGCGAAATTGCGGTAAAATCACGCGACTTTCAAGTCGTACAAGTGTGAAAGGGGGCTAAGTGGCATTAAAATTGGACCAAAGTAGTGCAAGGACTAATTTGAAGTCGGCACTACTTAAAGTCGTGCCAGTATGAATGGTGTTCATTGAAAATAATGGAGAATGACTTGTCATACGATTTTGCAGTCCAAAATCGTGGGACAAGTCGTATAAGTCCCCTTTCACACTTATACGACTTTTCTCACGATTTTGGGCTACAAAATCGTATGACAAGTCATTCTCCATGATTTTCAATGACTATCATTCATACTGGCACGATTTTAAGTAGTGCCGACTTCAAAGTAGTCCTTGCACTACTTTGGTCCGATTTTGATGCCACTTACACAGGCATTCATTGAAATCGCGGCCGCGCATTGCGGCAAAATCGCGGTAAAATCGCGCGACTTTGAAGTCGTACAAGTGTGAAAGGGACCTAAGTGTGAAACTTCACAGTAGTCCATGCACTACTTTGGTCCAACTTCCATGTGAGTTGATGTCCATAGACCTCAATGTTAAACCCTCAAGTAGCATGCAAATCGTACCTGAATAATATAGACACAATTTCAGTAAGACTTTGTAAGCACAAGCAGCTTTTTGACCCTTGTCCCACCCAATCCTTTCAACATAGTAGCCCCTCCCAAGCACATTTTTCTAGCACACATTCCTGGTTATTCCCTCAGGAACAATGTGCTCCAAACAGCCCCACAAAAAAAAGAGATATCCTTGTCCTTCACTTCTCCTCCTCTTCCTAATGCACTGCTACTGCTGCAGCATCAATGACAACTGCTGTGGCAATAGTTTGAGTAGCAAACATTTTCTGTCACAACAAATCACACCACAACAACCAGGAAGCAAACAGGAACTGGAAACAACTATGGCAGGAAAAGGAATTACCTCACACCCTGTATGTTTTCATTGGTTAATGCCAAAGTTGTGGCAAAGTAGTACTGATCTAAAATCAAGCAAAATCGCAGTAAAATCACTGCAAAATCGTGGCCGCAAAATAGCGGCAAAGTCGCACGACTTTGAAGTTGTACAAGTGTGAGAGCCTTGTCTTTTTTTAAATAACAAACATGTTATACTTACCTCCTCTGTGCAGTTGATTTTGCACAGAGCAGCCCAGATCCTCCTCTTCTAGGGACCCTATTTGCTGCTCCTAGTCCCTCCCTCCTTTGAGTGCCCCTAAGGCTGGTCATACATGGTCGAATTTCAAAATAATTTTCTTTTAAAAATCAAAAAATGTGTGCATTTTGTATTCACCAATGATTTCAACCAAGCCTTCAATTTCGCCTCATGTTGCAACAGATTGGCACACTGATTGGCATCGATTGTGCTCCTGGTGGTCCAGTGTGGGCATCCGGGGGGGGGGGGGGCTGTGCTGATAAACAATCAGCGTGAACCCCCCCTGTCAGAAGACCCGCAGATCAGCTCTCCTCTACTCACGTCTGTTGTTTAAATCGGCTCTTCCTGTTTAAATCGTGATCAGCCGTGATTGGACACAAGATCAGACTGACACCCCGCATCACCGATCACCGTGCTGCGCGCCCCCATGGGCACACGCCGGCATGTAATCCTGCAGGACGTCAATAGACGTCCAGTCAGGATTACAGAACCACTTCCCGGACGTCAATTTACTATTGACTGGGCGGGAAGTGGTTAACCATAGATGCAGTTGAAAACTTATAAACACTGACATCTACTGGCTGAAGAATATATCTGTAGTTGTACAAAAATACATGAACAATGTATTCCAACATTTATATTAAAGAGGAACTGCAGTCTGCTCACATAGTTTGTAATACAATCATCATATACATTCTGAAGCTTCTCTCCAACTATTTTGCATATTATTTTATATATACTGTGATTCTGTACTTGCCGAAAATGCTGCAGAAATCTCCCTCCACTAAGTCTGGCTGCAGCCATTTTAACTGTGGGCAGCTGAAGCTGCTGCCTGCTCACTTCCTGGATTTACACAGACACACAGAGGCACACCTCCAGCTCTGCAGCTCTCATTGGCCCTCTTAAGACTCACCCCCTCCCTTCTTAGCAAACTCTCACAAGAGTGAGAGAGCTGTACATGATGTCATAAGCCTAGGCTTTCTACCAGACAAGAACCAGGAAGTGGGCTGTGTAAGGTATTTACTGACAGAAAAAAATAATGTACTATGCAAAGTTAAAACAACAAAGGCAGAAGATTTAATAGATGGAAAGGTGAAACAATTACTGAACGTAGGCTAATTACTGAAGGTGACGGATATTGTTTTAACACCTTTTCAACAGCTGTGTAACCTATTAATTTGACAGGGAGACTGTTCGATGTAGCCAAATATTGCCCTTCTACAAAAACGACTTTATTCTAAATGCCTTCAGCTGTGATCCTATTATTTTAAGTGTAACATTATTTTAGATGTATTGGTCCTTTCATTTTCATTCATAAAACAAACGTATACAGTTTTAATATCTTATATGAAACAAAGATTATTTGGTTGGTGCTTGTTATCTTCCATTTTACTGAGGCAATACATCACTTGGGTGCTCCTCCCAATTAGCCAACAGGACAAGTTTTGGGGATTTTTTTCTAATTATCAAATAATTAAATAATTATCATATTGCTAATTATCACGGTGACAGCCTACTGATGTATGTGTTCTAACACTAATTATCGCTGTCTGTGCTTGGCCAAGAACATGGCCTTTAAATGTGACCTATACTGTTCATTATCCTGAAGGACTTGCTTAGCTCAGCTTTAGTGCAAAATATTAAAAACGTAGTATAGAAATAGATTTTTTGCCAAAAAAAAAAAGTGATTTTACTCCTAAGACATGTAAAATGAATGCTAAATATAATACATAGGAGGATATTTATAAAGCAGAAAATGTGACATTTACCAAAAATTTGCCACAGGTGTATCCCCTTGATACATGTGTTTTAGAGATTTGCTTATCTGCAGTGAATGTTTCACTGCTTTATAAATATGCCCCATGGAGGTAATTGTGACTTGGCATTCAACAATAAGGGTCCAACAAACCTTTTGCTTTGTATTTGCTAAGACGGTTCCCTTAACCACTTGCCTACTGCATGGGCACTTTCAACCCCTTCCTGCCCAAGCCATTTTTCAGCGCTGTCACATTTTGAATGACAATTGCCCGGTCATACAACGCTGTACCCAAATGAAATTTTTAATATTTGTTCCCCACAAATAGAGCTTTCTTTCGGTGGTATTTGATCACCTCTGCAGTTCTTATTTCTTGCGCTATAAACAAAAGAATAGGGACAAGTTTAAAAAAAAAAAAAAACCACACAGGGCCAGATTCACAAAAGAATTACGCCGGTGTATCTACAGATACACCGGCGTAATTCAAATATCCCGCCGGCGTATCATTGTTTTGTATTCACAAAACAAGATACGCCAGAATTACGCTAGGATCCGACTGGCGTAAGTCACTTACACCGTCGGATCCTAAATGCAATAATACGCTGGCCGCTAGGTGGCGTTTACGTTGATTTCTGCGGCGAATATGCAAATGAGCCTAAAAAGAATGTAAAAGGAAGGTGATGAGCGCAAATCCTAAACTAAACTAAAAGGCGCAAATAGCGCCCCTAAAGGCAAAAAGTGTAAATAGTGCACATTACAACCACAAAATGTAAACAATGAATAATAAATAAACAAAAGTCCGGTGGTAGTGATAAATCACAACTGAATAAGATGGACACAGAAACCAGTCCAAAAGGTGAAAAATGACAATAATCGTGTCAAACAATTCAATAGCTTCTATCACTTTAAGGAATCGGAAAATACAGAGACGTCTTCCAAGATATCTGTGCTCACAGAGCGCTTACCTCCCAGCAGAGTCACGTGACTTCTTAACCTCTGATGAAGTCACGTGACGTGACGCAACGCGTAAGTTCAACCGGAAGTGGCGTGACACCCTGACCGTCCGACCGGAAGTGATGTTGTTGGCGTTTTTACCCGTTTTTTGCTTGTAAGTGAATTTACCCATTAAACTGTTTTCAGTTTTTACATAATTCACGATGAGAGCTTCATTTTTTCCATTCTATGCATATGCCTAACCCACGGTGAGCGGACCCTGATTACGCCTGGATGCGGACAACATTATCTATCCAAGACGGAATCCAACAACAATATCTAGGATTGAGTTGAGGTCCTTTTCTCTCTGCTGGGAGGTAAGCGCTCTGTGAGCACAAATATCTTGGAAGACGTCTCTGGATTTTCCAATTGCTTAAAGTGATAGAAGCTATTGAATTGTTTGACACGATTATTGTAATTTTTCACCTTTTGGACTGGTTTCTGCGTCCATCTTATTCAAAGGCAAAAAGTGTAAATAGTGCACATTACAACCACAAAACTTAAACAATGAATAATAAATAAACACAAGTCCGGTGGTAGTGATAAATCACAACTGAATAGTGTAAATAGTGCACATTACAACCACAAAACGTAAACAATGAATAATAAATAAACAAATGTCAGATGACCGATGACCGATGGTTGTCCCTATGTACAAGAGACACACCATTGGTCCCCTCTCCCTGACAGGACGTGGATCTGTGCATTTACACAGATCTTCGTTCCTGCTCAGTTACTGTGCAATCGCGGGTGCCCAGCGGTGATCGTGGCCCCCAGTGCACCCCCTAGTGGAATAAAAGGGCGTGACATTATATGACATCCACCCAGAACAGGGTCTGCCTCCCGCCATCGGCGGGCAGTGGATAAGAGGTTAAAGTCCAATGTTTTTTTCTTTTTTGTAATTCATTCCAAATGTTATTTCCCCAAAACCATTAAAATAAAAGAGCCTTATGCAGGATGTTGTTCTCCACAGGCACCATTTCTACATTCTTTAGGCCGAGTGACCAGCCTCATTCAGCTGCTTCCTATATACCCAATTAGTTAAAGTGTCTGCTACCCCAACATTTCATATTTCTGATATGTGTCTGTTTTGTTAAAAAAAAGTATTCTGCTCTTTGTATTGCTTCCTTACTGTGAAAATTATGAAAAACCTATTTTTTCTGTCCGTCCCTAATTCAAACTGACCATGCTAGGCATAGAAGCACATCCATCCCAGTATGGTCCATTTTCTGGCTGTGCTGGGGCCACAGTCTGCTTGTCCTGCAATAGCCAAGATTTGTGCTGACACACCTCTCTGCACAGCTCTTTATTGGGAAGATTGGTGTACTGCTATTTCTCCTCTGCCTCATGTTGACACATCCCTCTTCAGTCTCCAA
Source organism: Rana kukunoris (assembly GCA_029574335.1). Lineage (NCBI taxonomy): Eukaryota > Metazoa > Chordata > Amphibia > Anura > Ranidae > Rana > Rana kukunoris. The sequence continues at coordinate 53,998,352 of CM056050.1, forward strand.
CTATACCTCTTATGCAGATGAGAACAGATATTATGTGATCGCTTTGAAAAAAAGGAAAATAGGTATTTACATTTATCTAAACTATACACTGGTGAGGGGGAGAACCTCTGGGGGGATCTAGGATGGAAAATGACCTGGGGTCTAGTAGATGACAGGCTCAGCAATAGCATGCAATTCCAAGCTGCCGCTAACAAAGCAAACATAATATTTACATGCATTAAAACGCGGATTAAAGGAGTTGTAAATGGAAAAAAAATGTCACCTTAATGCAATCTCTGCATTAAGGTGAAAAAACATTGCATAACGCGCCCCCCCCCCAGCCCCTGTTACACTTACCTTACCACTTCGAAAGTCCCGTGCGCTCCCGTGATCCTCTTCACCGCTCAGCCTGGCCACTGATTGGCTAGAGCGGATGGGATTGAGAAAAGCGCAGCCATTGGCTGGCGCTGCTGTCAATCACATCCAGTGACGTTTGACAGCGGCTGCAGAGCATGTGAAAGTGCTGTCACAAAAGGTACTCGGGATGAGGTGGATTGGCAATTATCAACATGTTGTACCCTAAATACTTAGCCTTTAATTGTACAGTACAGGACACAAGCACATTATTCATAGACCCTGTATTATAGGTTCATACCTTCAGGTGATTGGATACTAGACATGTGCATTCATTTTCGTCCGAATGCATTTTCGTCCGAATTTCGGGTATTTTCATTATCGTTTTAACAAACGAAAAAGAACGTGCAGAATCTGAAATCCGAAAGATCCGACATAAAAAAATGCTTTATTTTAATTTTTGTTGCCACAACAGTTTGACACATATAGGAGATTAGACATGACGCTGACTAGGGTTGTCCCGATACCAGTATCGGGAACGGGACTGATACCGAGTATTTGCGGGAGTACTTGTACTCCCGCAAATACCCCCAATGCCTGAATAGAATACTTGTCTTCCCCCTCGCCGCCACCGCAATGAAAGCCGCCGCCGCATCGAAAGCCGCCGCCGCATGGGTTAAACAGCATGTAGGAACATCACAGCTTTCATTTGAATAGCTGTAGTGTTACCGCCGCGTATAGACACTCCCCCTTGCTCGGGATTGGATGGGTGATCGTGATCTGTCCAATCCCGAGCAAGGGGGAGTGTCTATACGCACAGGGAAAACAGCTATTCAAATGAAAGCTGTGATGTTCCCCGTGCGGCGGCGGCGGCTTTCGGCAGCTAGGTATGGGGGACATGGCTGGGGGGACATGGCTGGGGGGACATGGCTGGGGGGACATGGCTGCACATGTGGGGGACATGGCTGGGGGGACATGGCTGCATATGTGGGGGACATGGCTGGAGGGACATGGCTGCATATGTGGGGGACATGGCTGGGGGGAAATGGCTGCATATGTGGGGGACATGGCTGGGGGGACATGGCTGCATATGTGGGGACATGGCTACATATGTGGGGGACATGGCTGGGGGGAAATGGCTGCATATGTGGGGGACATGGCTGCATATGTGGGAGACATGGCTGCATTTGTGGGGGACATGGCTGCATTTGGGGACACATTTAAAAAAAGTATCGGTATTCGGGATCGGCGACTACTAGAAAAAAGTATCGGTACTTGTACTCGGTCCTAAAAAAGTGGTATTGGGACAACCCTAACGCTGACAATAGCAATCTGTGTCTATCGAATCTGTGGTCAAATGTGCCTAACTTAACTCTATTAGTCCAAGATTATTCTACATAGAGAGAAAAGATTCGACATTAGAGACAGTGTTGGGGTAGACCATTCAATATGAATGATGAAGATTTCTTATCGTACATCACGGGACACAGAGTGGCAATCCATTACTATGTGGGTTATAGAGTACATTTAGGTGTGGACACTGGTGTAATTAACTACACAGGAAGTTCCCTCCCTATATAACCCCTCCCATACTGGGAGCTCCTCAGTTTTTTCATCAGTGTCTAAGGTGTTGGTCACAAATGAACATGTGCTCTTAGGAGCTCCACTGGAGGGATCCATGCTGAATGTAAAAAAACCTCCATAAATCCGGATCCGTCCAAGGTGCTTCATAGCCAAAGTGGACGGTACCCGGGCCTCGGTACGAAGAACGAGGTTTAGCCTATAATGCCTCTCTGCGGAGGACTGGATCCTGGGTTCCAGAACTTTGTGCCTTCCAAGGACCAAATGTTTTTCTGCTGCCAGGATGCTATATAGGTCCAGGGGAGTTGGTGTTCCTGCCATGGACCCCGGTCCCTGAAGGTCTAAGACAATACCCACAGTGAAGGGGGAAGATTGGGCCTCTTGCTTTGCAATACCCTGCAGCGTGGAGAAGGTAAGAGGAGGGCCTACGGGACTTGGTTTGACAGTAGGCCCTCCGTGGGCCTATATTATGTTTCTATGCATGGGCAATGTAAACCACTATGTCTTCTGAGGCAGGATGGCTCAGGGCGCCCATATACCTCCCCTAGCCGGCATGCAGCCTGGCCCACCATGTCTGTTAGACAGGATGGCTGCAGTACCCATATATATCTCCCCTTGAAGGGGCCGGTACAAAAAAATATGCCCTAATCCTATACAAAGGATTGTCTTCCGTGAGTAGCTGCAAGTCTTATCTGTGTTTCCACTACTATGGGCAGTAGAAGACATGCCTGATGTTTTTGCTTACCACGCTTTCCAAAAACGGAAGCTTAAGTGTTAGCTGATCTATTGTGTGTCCCACTTCCACCGCTTCAGACTCTAGCATTTTTCACCTGCTCACTGGCTCAGTGCAGTTGCAGAGAAGGCTCTTCAAAGGGCCCGGACGCCAGAGCTCTGTAAAGCTAGGGGGACACAAGTGTAAGCACCTTGTGTGAGTTGGATACAGATTAATCTAAGATGCCTACTTGCATCTAGCTGTGCAGATTAGCAGGCATTGTTGTCAGACTAAGTTCAGCTATTTGATGCACCTGGGTTAAGTGCCTCTGCTTTTAGCTTAGGACTTGGTCTCCTCATTGAATAAGGTCAGGGGTAGGAATATAAGGAGGGATCGCCACCTGAACCGGGTGGACCCTTATTCTCCTCTGTAGAGACTTAAACAGCTCATAGATTGAGCCATCAGACCTGTCAGGCAATGCAGCATCCCCCCAACGTTGCAGCCACTCTGCATGTGTTTTTGTTCTGCAAGAGGTTAACTGCTAGGTTCGCAGCATCCTCGCAAGAAGGAAAAAAAAAAAGGGTGTGCCCCTTTTTTCCTGCTTTAATCCTGAAATAAAGGGATTATAAGCCTGGGGATAAAGCTTCATTGTCAGCGGACAGGAGCCAGGAGCTGCAGCCTAGCAAGGAGAAGCTATCAAAAGCCCTACAGGTTCTGATTGCCCTTGCAATATTTTCAGAGATTCATGCTGCATATATCTTCCCTCGGTCTAGTCGGCCTAAGCCTCTATCTTCTCCTTGGAGTGTAAAGAGAGGTTTTCCTAGGTGGCTAGTAAGACCTCCATATGGTCCTTAGCCTGGTGTCGGCTTCAGGCTAACCAAATGCATTGGAGGGATGCACAATTGCGAGCTCACATTACTAACGTCTCTTAATTGATGAAAACGCACATCTGCAAAGGATGATTTCCTCTTTACCAGTCTGCAGGTTGCATAATGGAATGCATGTGGGATAAAAACAAGTAACAGAGTAGTTTCTATTGTGGATCGCATAAGCATATATGTTTCTGTCTGTATGGTGTTGCATGTTTGTATGTATAAAAATACTGTATCACACGTGGTTACCTGATCACCCAAATCCTGGATTACCCAAGGATATTTGGTCACACAGAAGGGCTTGTCTCCACAAAAATGCCTAAGGTTGCATAAAAGATGCTTGTATGCATAAAAATGCTGAATCGCATAAAGACGTTTGTAGGCATAAAAATGCTGAATCACACATGATTACCTGATCACCCAAGTCCTTGTTTCCCCAAGGATGTTTGGTTACACAAAAGAGGTTTGCTTCCACAGAAATGCCTTAAATCACATAAAAGTTGCTTGTATGCAAAAAAGATGCTGGATCACACATGATTACCTGATCATCAGCGTCCTGGATTACCCAAGGATGTTTGGTCACATAAATAGGCTTGTTTCCACAAAAGTACCTATAGTCGCATAAAGTTGCTTGTAGGCATAAAAATGCTGAATCACATAAAGGACGCTTGTATGCATAACAATGTTGAATCACACAGGATTACCTGATCTCCCAAGTCCTTGATTCCCCAAGGATATTTGGTCACGCGAGGAGGCTTGTTCCCACAGAAATGCCTGAGGGCATAAAAATGCTGAATCACACATGATCAACCAAGTCCTGGATTACGCAAGGCCTAAAAGGATCGCTTAAAGATGCTTGAATGCAAAAAGAAGCTGGATCACACATGGATGTTGGATCAACAAAGTCCTGGATTACCCAGAGATACTTGATTACATAGAGAGGCTTGTTTCACAGAAATGCCTAAAGTCGCATTAAGATGCTTGGGTGCATAAGAAGGCTGGGAACAGGGGTGCCTGGTTACACAAGAGTCCTTGGTCTCACACGGGTTCTGGTCCGCACAGTAGTGCTTAAAATGCATAAGATGTTGATCGCATGGAAGATACTGAATAGCATGTATGGTTACTTTAAAGTTGCACATGGCGGCTTAGTTATGCAATACAGGATGCCTTGTGTTTGCATAGAGATACCTGTCTGCATGGGTTCATGTTGCACATTGTTGCATGACACGTTTATAGTGCATGCTTGCTTGAAAAGATGCTCGTTCCAGAACACACATGCTATATGCATGTTGGGTGTGAGACATATTTATATGATTTCATGTTTCCATGTACACACGCTGCCATGTACACACGCCTCCATTGAGGCATATGGCTTTAACACTTGCCACATACACATATGGGGAGCCAGTTGCATATGTGTTTATTTACTTGGGGCTGCAGAGGTTGTCTGCGTTTCGCAGGGGAACAGCACTGTCTCCAGTTGGTGGTCTTGCCCTTTTGGGTTAGCCTCCATGCCTGGGTTGTCAGGGTGATAGGGCCCGCCTCTTGCAGGTCTGTAGGCCCAGGGTATAGCAGTAATGGCATACCGAAGCAGACTCCTGCTGATGGACCAGTCAACAGCATGGCTGGACCTAAGGGTGTCCAGCATGGTCAAGTATCTGGATCTCCTAGGTTAGGATTCCAGTCTAAAGATACATTCTTCATTTGACAAGAGGCTGGGTATGTTTTGCACAAGGAGAGTCCTTTTGGCCTCAGACAAGACCATCGCTATGAGAAGGCTGGTCTATGTGGTTACGGCAAGGAACAGTTCCTTACTTTTGGCCTTCTGCTTAAGGCACTAGGAAAGATGCTGGCTTCATTCAAGACAGTTCCCTATACTAACTTTTAGTACTTTTAGTTCCTCTTGGTGGTTCTTAACTAAAAGGTTGCCAGGTCAGGAAGAGACCATGGCCCAGGGGAAGTTGTCAAGCTCCAAGGGAGCCGTATCTGTCAGCTAGAGCTACCGGGGGAGCATCTGGCTTAGGGGCCTGAACGTTCAGGTGGCTGGTTGGTTCAGTCAGAGTTCAATCTGACTATACCATATTAAGTGATTTACTTAATTTACCAAGGAGGAGCTTGTGCCTTGCCTATTGACATTCGTCATTTCATGAGATGCAGAATTGGCAGGCGATTCGCTGGAGCCATCAACAAGTGCCTCCGGGAGTATGACCTCTACACCCCGACTGTTTTCCTGACCAAGGGCCACAGAAGTAGTACCCTGTACATAAGAGGTATTGGCGTCCAGGCTCAACAAGAAATTGAACAGCTTGGGGTCAAGTACAAGGGATCCACCCGCATGCGGGGCAGATGTATTAGTAATCTGGTGGGACCAGTGGTCACTGGTTGTCTCTCCCCCCAGTGCCGCGGCGTTTGTGGCTTCTATGCAACATTAGAGGAGGACAGAAGCTGGCCTGATTACTCCTGCATAGCCCTGACGACCTTTTCTGTGCAGGGACAGTAGGGGTGGTAGTAGAGGACCCACGGTCCCTTACATCTTGTCCAAGCCTACTTCGAAGGGGGTATTACATCCTGTCTTGCAACAGGTTAATTAATGGTCTGGCTATTTTAGCCCACATTCTTCAGGATCGGGGCTTCTAGAATTGGCGGCGCTTCCTTGATTCATACAGGAAAGCTGGCCTCCAGGACCAGGTATCCTAGGATCTGGAAAGCCCATGTTCCTGGTATGAAAAAGATGGTGGCATCCTTGGAAATTTGTCAAAGATAAAATTCCTACCTTCTTGCACTTTAGAAAGGAGACAGAGCTAACCTTAAATTACATCAAGGATTCGATCTCGGCCTTGCTTCCAAAGGTCGCTTGCTTCACACTCTGTGTTCCGAGCCATTATACAAGGGGTGATGTACATAAGTCCACCAGTTTAGTCGTCCTTGTGCTCGGAGGATTGGCTCTGGTTTTGTCAGCTTACAGGGTCAGCTCCATGGGCCGATGCACCATATTTCCCTTTCAGCCTTTAACAAGGGAATGGGTGTTCTTGGTTGTGATAGCTCCCAAGAGAGTTTCAGTATTGGCAACTTCTTGGTATAAATCCAGACTTACTTATTCTTACAAGTAGGGTGATGTTAATCCTCACCCAGTCTTTTTTACTAGAGGGATCTAGTGTTCATTTAAATCTAGATATTCTTGCCTTCCCCTTTTTTCAAAGCCTGGTTTTCGGAAGGAAAGGTTATTGCTTTCTCTCAGTAGAGATGAGAGCAGTTAAGATATCTATCTGAAGGTTCAGATATAGAAAGCTGAAGTTTTTTATTGTGCTGCCAGAAGACCATAGATGTGGGCAGGCAGTGTTCAGTTCAGCTATTAAAATGGTTACACTCTCTCTCCTTGGAGTAGAAGGGTCAAGGCCTATCTGAAGCGGCTGCTCGGATACGGAAAGCTGATGTTGTTGTTGCGCTACCAGGAGGCCCCAGGAAGGAATCAACTATTTTCAAGGTTGATTCATCAGGGTATTATTCAGGCTTGTGGTTCAGAGAGTGGGACTCCCCCTGTGTCTTGGTGGGGGTGCTCCGTACCAGGGTAGTAAGCGCTTTATGTGCGATGCTTTACCAAGCCTTTATGACGCAGGTTTTCAGGGCCGCAACTTGGCGTCTGTGCTTAGGTTCACTGATTCTTGTCGGATGTACATAGGAGGGCAAAAGAATGCAGCTTTTTGGTGCAGTAAGCGGCAAGCAGCATTATAGATCCTCACGTCTGATGGCGGCCTGCGTTGTTTGATGGCGGCCTGCGTTGTTTGTGTCTCCTTCCCCTCAGTAAGCATTGCTTTCGAACATCCCACAGTAATGGATTGCCACTCTGTGTCCCGTGATGTACGATAAGAAAATAGGATTTTTTATGACAGCTTACCTGTAAAATCCTTTTCTTGGAGTACATCACGGGACACAGAGCTCCCGCCCCTCTTGTTTGGGGATATTGGGACAGTTATTGCTTTGCTACAAAAACTGAGGAGCTCCCAGTATGGGAGGGGTTATATAGGGAGGGAACTTCCTGTGTAGTTAATTACACCAGTGTCCACACCTAAAGGTACTCTATAACCCACATAGTAATGGATTGCCACTCTGTGTCCCGTGATGTACTCCAAGAAAAGGATTTTACAGGTAAGCTGTCATAAAAAATCCTATTTTTGTCAAAACAGCGAAAAACATACAAACGTCAAATCTGCCATTAAAGGCTTATGGTGTCTGTTGAAAGTTCTAAGAAGATTCATCAAGCAGCTAAACTGTACGACGCTGCAATTGTACATTTCCGGTCAAATGCTTGGCCCATAGTCTATAGAAGAATTTGAATGTTGGTTGATTTGTAATAATAATTTATAAATATGATTATTACTAGTGTCATACAACAAAATAATTCTTCTATAGCTTGTAGGCGGAACATTCGACCGGAAATGTACGATTGCGGCGTCGTACAGTTTAGCTGCTCCATCAAATCTTTTTAGGACATTCGACAGACACCATAAGCCTTCAATGACAGATTCAACCTTAATTAATTCGGATGTTCGGACGAATGCATTTTTGTATGAAAAAAAAATAAAATAAAAACAAATTTCGGGAGTAACTAAATAAATATATTTTTCAGTCGAAAACGAAATTCCGAAATTAAATATTTCAGTGCCTACTGGATACTGGCAAACCTTTTCAGGACACAACCCTTAAGTTCCTCCCCTATAACCGTATGCCACTCCTTGAGTGCTCCATTTTTTGCTAATATCCTAAGGTGATGGAGCTCTTCTTGCTTACAAAGAAATTACTCTCGGCTTAACTAATTTATTATTTTATCTTTTCACTCTTCAAATACAATGACAGAAGCAATGTATCTGTATCGGTGTGACCTTGGTAAAACCTTGGGAGCTGTACCCAGACCCCAACTCATAATGTTGCTTCGGGTACTGCATGCTGCACTTCGGCAGTTTAGGCAACGCATGTAGTCAGCTTTAAGGTGCTTTTTCAGATATAGGGCCATTGGCCAGGCCTATAGAACCCAACCCCTGACAGGCAAAGTCATACCCCCTCCTGTGTTTAGGGGGTATAAACTAAAAATAACAAAAAACAAATAAACTAAAGCTGGAGTTCCACTTTAGGAATCCTTAATGGGGACATTTACGGTGCTTTTGCAAATGTTGAAATAGTTTGTCATGCACAAATGTACTGAGAAATGACCATCTTAGTAAGCAGATTTAATGGATAATTGAAAACAGCCTTGTTTTAGCACTCGCTGGCCACAAAAGCACATCATTGAAAATTCTGTTTTTGCTGAGTTATATTAGCTATTGTGCCTGAGGCCAATCAGCTGCATTTTACACTACGACTTGGGAACCCTGCATAAAACATCCAGAGCACAGCCATATTGTATATCATGCAATGTTCCACTTGATTTATTTACACCTCCATATTTTTTCTGTGTGTTTTGGGTAATAATAAGCAACAACGCTATGTCAGTCATCTCCTGGGAATTACATTTTTTTGCACGGCAATAATTTTTGAACAAGGCAGTCTACAATACATATTTTGTTTTATGTGATGTTTTAACTATTTCTCTAGAAATTCCTTGTGTGGAATAGAGTTGATCAGAGGAGCGGCTGATGAGGTTCAAATGGTACAGGTGGTCCCAGACAGGCAAGACTGCATGGCGTCCACAGGGACTTTTTTGTGTGGATTCTTAAATAAAATGACTGTCAAAACATTCTACCTACAATTTGTTTGATTATGATGCCCATGCTCTCTAAAGGAAGCAAGTGCCCTTCTACAATAGGAATGGGTAGTGATGGACATAGCTAACCAATGACCCCAGGCAAGAACAGTTTTTTGTGTCCCCACTTGCTTACATGCAGATAGATAGATAGATACAGTAGATGGAGCCTTTGCAATATTTGCAATTCTCTAATGGTTCATAATAAGCACTAGGGCTGCGCATCTTTACCAGTCTCACAATTCGATGCGATTACGATTATCAAGGCCACGATTCGATTCTATTCGATTCCGCAATACATCACAATGCATCACGATTGCAGCGCAAGTGCGCAACTGTGCATGGTTTTAATAAAAAAAAAAATTAAGTACTCCATTTTTTTTTTCTATCTGTTCTTAAAAAACAAAACCAAAAAAACACACAATAACACTTCCTGCATGTAGCAAAGTCTAAACACAGCAGACATGCTACAGGAGATGGTCAGAGACTGCGGACATGCTACAGAAGATGGTCAGAGACTGCGGACATGCTACAGGAGATGGTCAGAGACTGCGGACATGCTACAGGAGATGGTCAAAAATGGCGGACATGCTACAGGAGATGGTCAGAGACTGCGGACATGCTACAGGAGATGGTCAGAGACTGCGGACATGCTACAGGAGATGGTCAGAGACTGTGGACATGCTACAGGAGATGGTCAGAGACTGCGGACATGCTACAGGAGATGGTCAGAGACTGCGGACATAGTACAGGAGATGGTCAGAGACTGCGGACATGCTATAGGAGATGGTCAGAGACTGTGGACATGCTACAGGAGATGGTCAGAGACTGCAGACATGCTACAGGAGATGGTCATAGACTGCGGACATGCTACAGGAGATGGTCAGAGACTGTGGACATGCTACAGGAGATGGTCAGAGACTGCGGACATAGTACAGAAGATGGTCAGAGACTGCGGACATAGTACAGAAGATGGTCAGAGACTGCGGACATAGTACAGGAGATGGTCAGAGACTGCGGACATAGTACAGGAGATGGTCAGAGACTGCGGACATAGTACAGGAGATGGTCAGAGACTGCGGACAGTCTATATGGTCTATATTTCTCCTCCATACAGCCCAGTCCCTGCCTGCAGTGACAATGACTTGTCAGGTGACAGTACATCAGATTCCACTACATGCCCGTACCCCCCCTGTGTCCGCGGATCACAGCACCCCCTCCTTCTCTGTACTAACATGCTGCTCTGCACAGAGGATGATTAGAGGGAACTTGCAGCCTTTTAGTGAGATGGACGATCTGCCAGCGATCTGCCAGCTCACCATCTCCCGATCTCCATTCCAGCTCTTCACTGTCAGTCGGGAATTGTCAGCGTTTAGCCCGCACTAATGTGACTGACTGACTGCCCGCCTCTCTCCAGTCTCCACTCTGGTCTCCGTCAGCCCCGCTCACTGACTAGAACTTCAGATTAGTAGAGTATAGAGTTTGTATATGCCGCGCTAACGTGACTGACTGCATGGCTTGCCTATCTCCTATGTCCACTCTTACGTCTCTCCTGGCATCAGCCCCTCCCGCCTTTCTACTGATCCAATCGTTAGGCAGTGGGTGGGGCTGACGCCAGGAGAGAGCAGAGTGGACATAGGAGATAGGCGAGCCGTGCAGACAGTCAGCGTGGCATATACAGACACTATCCTCTACTAATCTGAAGTTCTAGTCAGTGGGTGGGGCTGATGCCAGGAGAGACGTAGAGTGGACCGTAGGAGAGAGGCGGGCCGGGCAGTCACACTAGCGCTGTAAACAAAGGTACCATAGAACGGAGCGCTCTCCCCGGAGGGGCGGGGACATGGGCGGGGCTAGGCATCGATTATCACGGTCGCATGCATCGGAATCGCATCGGGTACACCCGAATCGCGATGCACCGATGCAGCGATTATATTTGACACCCCAAATAAGCACCCGGGCCAGACAGTGAATACCCTCCTCGCCTCTAGTCCAAGTGCTGCCAAAAGGAAACAAGGGAAGCTTTTTTCATGTCTCAGTATCTATCAGGCAAGGAGTTAGGGAGGATACTAAATCTGTTTGTTTATATGAACATATATGGCATGCAGACATCCCTGAGCTCACGGAAGAGGAATGGGAGGATTGTGTATCTGCCTATATGTCACCTCAGTGATTTCGTCCGGAAACTGATTGATCCAGATAAAGTTCCTGCATAGGGTTTTCTATTTCCTGAGCGGCTTGCTAGTATATACCCGCAAGCTGACCCAATGAGGGTGTGCTATCTCTACTGGTATATTTTTGCATACGGTTTGGTCCTGCCCAGTGCTCATTTCCATTTGGTATTCAGTGATTCAGATACTAAGCCACATATGTGATATCCCATTATGTCCTGACCCCCTCTTGCCCCTTTTAAGTCATGGAGGACATGGAGGCAGATAGATGTACAAAACTTTTTTTCAGATATGCCCTTTTCTATGCAAGACAGGAAGCCCTTCTGCGGTGGAATTCTTCTGAGCCTCCCATGGCTGACAAATGGAAGAAGACCATTCATACTCACCTTGCATAAAATTACCTATGAAAGTAGAAATTGGCCTAAAAATTTTTTAAAGTGAATCTGAGCAAAATGATTAAGGCCGCGTACACACGACAGAGAAACTTGTCGGGCTAAACTCATCGTTCCGCCCGTCGAGGTTCCCGTTCAGCTGTCGAAAAGCTCATCGAGCCACATTTCCCCATAGAACAACGAGGAAATAGAGAGCATGCTCTCTTTTTGGCTTGACAAGCTTCCCGAGGGGATGCTTGGCGAAAAGTGTACACACGACCGGTTTTCTCGGCAGAATACGTCTCACATTGAGGTTCTCGCTCGGTCGTGTGTACGGGGCCTAAGATGTCATTGAGAATCTCCTGTGCCATATCTTCCCATCTCCCCTTGCCTTCCTGTGGTTATCCTTCTATTCCTGACCACCTCCCCTCCCCCATCTCCCCCTTTTTTTATCCCCAAATTCTGGGTTAGTCATACTGTGGTTGATGTTTTTAACTGCTAACTTCTTACTAACTCACCCTGAGGCTAAATGTGAAATGTCTGTATTTGATTAAGTCTATTCCTTACTGTATATGTAAGCTAACTTGACCGGAATTGACTGAACTCTTATATGATGTATCATGATGCCCTTAGAAATCCTGAATTGTAAATTGTTTTGCAACAGTTTATTTTTTACCACTGTTATGTGCTGTTTGTACTATCTGTGCTAACATTTAATAACATGTTTTCTGTTAAAAAAAGGAGCGAAGGAGGTCCTCACTGACCATATAGATATTACAAATCGGTAGCATGATTAGGGTATCATGAAAAATGCCTTCTATTTCCTAGCAGCTCTACTGAGTAGTGTCCAGGTCTATATGACATCAGGAGGGGGAGTCAGCCTTTGTCATATCCACATTTAGTATAAATGCCCCCCTAAGTCCTAAAGGGGCCCTTGTGCATCTGTACAGTCTGCACAAATAGTCCAGCTGTACAAAAGGTGTTTCTTGTTGGGGTAACTATGATTTTCCCACAGTTATCAGAAACGTTTTTGTCACGTGTTTCCTGTGTTGAGCCCTAAGAAAGATACCTGTGAAATGCTGTTTTCAAGGGAGTGCCTGTAGGGCACCATAGGTTGTGCACCTACAGCCTCCAAAGAGGAAAATAAATTCGCTGTACCTGCTTATTGCCTAACTGGAAAAAAAATAGGCACACATGCAGGGCCGGCGATACCGCTAGGAAAACTGGGCAGCCGCCTAGGGAGCACTGCCATGGCCACTGGCTTACATACTCTCCACTGTGAGGAGAGGGTGCCTGGAGCTTGTCAGTGACTCATCCTCTACCCTGCTGTGTAACCAGGGGCATAGCATGGTGGGGGCAAGCGGGGCTGCTGCCTCAGGTGCAAAATTTAAAGGGACGTTGTCCCAAGTGTGGGACGTCTAGCGTGGGGTAAATAGATCCTTGTTATTCCCGAGAGTCGGGTTCTATGGCAGCAATAATCAACAGTGTCCTTGGGGTGTGGGTGGCCAGGCATCCACCCATGGCCCGCAGCGGTGATCAGCAAGGGGCTGAGCCCTCTCTCAGCCCTCCCTCTCTCAGCACCCCACTCAGTCCCTCTCACACTCTCATCCCCCTCTCTCTTTGGCCCCCTCTCACCCCCACTGTCTCTCTCAGCCCCCTTTTGTTCTTATTCCCCCTCTCTATCTATAGCACTCTCTCTAATGCCACTGTCTCTCTCATCCCCCTTCTCTCTCTCTCTCTCTCATCCCTCTTTCTCTCTAGTCCCCCTCTCACCCCCACTGTCTCTCTATACCCCCTTATTTTTCTAGCCCACCTCTCCCACCCCCACTGTCTCTCTCAGCCCTTTTCTCCTCTCTCTCATGCCGCCTCTTCATTAAGCCCCCCTCCCATAGCCCCACTCAGCCCCCCTCCCATAGCCCCACTCTCACCCCAATATCTCTCTCAGCCCCTCTATTTCTCTCAGCCCCCTTCTCTCTCTCATCCCACTGTCTCTCTCAACCCCCTGTTGATGGGTGGAGTCAGGGGTGGAGCTGGCAAATTAGGGTTCACCTAGGGTGTCAAAAAAACCTTGCACCTTCCCAGCACACATGCTTAACATTGTATTGTAACAAAGAAAAGGGTGTTGCCCAAATAACTACATCCAAACTAATTTTGTTGGAAATCTATTTATTTATCATAACATGCATTCATAAGCCATAATGAACTAGCAACGTTCACTTGTGTAGGAATTACTGTCCTGTCGTCATCATAGCTTCCACACAGGTCTCTGACTACCCAGCGCCCACACATGGAGCAGCTAAATAAGTACATTGACAAGATAAAACACCACAAATAAGTCTGTTACAACTTAAAAGACAGGAATTAAGGGTGGGAACTTTGTAAACTGTTGGTTAATGTTACTGCCCCCTGCTCCCTCTTAAGTAGTTCTGACCTCATCCATCTTCTAGCCATGACAGCCAACATCTCTTAGCTTAATTTACCCAACATGGTAACCTGGGATAGGAAGCATCCGCTTATCTTTTTTTTTTTTCAAAGAATTTTATTTGGATAAAAAACATAGTACAGATACTCCTCATTTAACCACTGCTCAGACTTACGACCAGCTCCCCCCCCCCCTCCTAAATGACGTGCTGTACATCATCACGCTCCGGTTCCCCGCCAAGTATTATTATGTTTGTTTTTTTACCTCAGCAGGGTCATGTGTAGATTTTGAGGGGGGACACCTTAAGTGGGTAAGGTAGCTTCTATAGGAAAGGACTGGTATGCGAACATATAATTGTCCGATAGAAATCATTATATACAATCTTCCTGAACTTAACCAGAAGCATACTCCTATCTTATGCCCCACTTCCATCAGTCAGGGGCCTCCTTTCTTTGGGGTGTGCCATTTTTGGTCCATTCTTCCCAATGGCCAGTCAGACAGATACTGTGCCTGGTTTATCGGGTTTGAGTCCCATTGTGGGAGTTATCTAGTCTTTATTCTCTATTATCTAGTATCATTATGTAAAATCTTCCTGAACTTAACCAGAAGCATACTCCTATCTTACGCCCCACTTCCATCAGTCAGGGGCCTCCTTTCTTTGGGGTGTTTCATTTTTGGTCCATGCTTCCTAATGGCCAGTCAGACAGATACTGTGCCTGGTTTATCAAGTTTGAGTCCCATTGTGGGAGTTATCTAGTCTTTATTCTCTATGGGATTATTCTTCTGTGGGTTACTTTTGACGTGTGTAGATCCCAACAGCTATACAGTATGTAAAGTGCTGCCACCATTCTTCCTTTTGATATTGATTAAAGCAGACACATGCTAACGAATGCCTCTTGAGGAAAAAAACTCTAACCTCCTTTTGATAGAAATAGCCCTGAGTCAATTTTTTTTATTTTGTTCTGTTTTTTTATGTTAATCTCCATTTATTAGCCCCTCTCTTTTGCCCATTTACAATTGTCTTGTCCTGTTTAATTTTTGGCCTTTGTTTTTGTTGTACATACCCCATTTGCAAACTATTATTTCTATAAAAGAACAGGATCGACGATGTGTGACTCTGGGATTTGTAAAATGATAATCAGCAATGGAGTTGTTACAATCCAGCTCCGTTTTAATGCACTCGTAATGTCCCTCGTGCTGTAAGGTAACTCTAATTTCCGCGAGAGCCTCAGGAGCTGCTCTTACATGCAGCCTGAATATAAAAAACATTCCAAGTTGTTCAAACTACAATAATTGTGTGGCCCCTTTTGACTGCCTGCAGCACTAAAGGTAATTTGATTTGCTTTTGAAACATAACAGTCATTTCCTAAGTAGACAATCGAGCCTTTCTTGAAAAGTTAAACTATAATGTTTCTTCAATTAGGAAATATTGATGGAAAACAAGATCTTTACTCTTCAGCGTGGCTATTATTAATTTCAGCAATCACTTTGGGGATGCCCTTTTCATCTGAAGCTTGTATGTTGGTGATTAGGGGACTAGGCAACCATAGTGTGTGTTTCTCATTT
The DNA here is from genome assembly GCA_029574335.1 of Rana kukunoris. Classification (NCBI taxonomy): domain Eukaryota; kingdom Metazoa; phylum Chordata; class Amphibia; order Anura; family Ranidae; genus Rana; species Rana kukunoris. The sequence continues at coordinate 54,014,114 of CM056050.1, forward strand.
CGAAGCAGTAATACAAGCTTTCAACTGTGTTTTCTTAGCCTTTGTTATGTCAATTGATTTTGTTTCTCATTTTCTATCATTTAGTTTACTATTAAAAGGCCACCCTTGTAATATTTAACAAAACCATTTAACTGATAGACTTGATGCTGGAAGATATAACAACAGGAGAAGGCAGCACAGTGGTACAGCTGTTAAAGTTGTTCTTCTGTATTGATGGTGTCTAAACACACCATCTCCATTGAAACACAGAACATGTCTTATTTTGTCTTGGATAAAATGGTGAAGGGTTAAAACCTCTGTCAAGTTTTTTTATTGCTAAATGCATGCCTGTTCTCTAGATCCTCTGCCACAACTTCTTATGCTTGCCTCTAGTACTTCTCTAAAGCCCTTCACGTCCTCTATAACTCCATACCAAAGTCTCTCCATTTATCTCTTACTCTGTTTGCCTTCAGGTGATCCCTAAAAACATATATTTTTGGGGAAGCTTATCTCACCTTTGCCTAACAACTGAACTTTTACACTCTCCACCATCTCATTCTGAAAAACAAAATATTTTTGTGCTTGTGTCAATACCTAAAAACATAAAGCTGCAGCCACAACTGTGGGATATTTATCACAACATTTTAACACATTCTTTTCCATTTATTATTTTTTATCCACCATTCCCCTATAGTTACTACCCTTTGTAGCACTTGCACCCCTTTAAGAATGCAGTCTCTCCTAAGCAGGGCTCTTCTAAACACATTGTCTTGTTTTGAAACTGTATCGTCTCTTCCTTTATTTTGTAAAACGTCGCCCAAACTGTTGGTTCTATATAAAATATTAATAGCTTCCTCACACATACTGTAAGGACAGGAAGTGCTGGAGAAATCTCTCCAACACGCTTTTTAATAGAGTGTGGAGGAGTTGGAATATGTGACAATATTTGTATTGCTGTCTATGCCTTCCTGGCTCTCTGACTTCTGATCTGTTCACTTCTAGTATGGGTGTCCCAGGGTGGGGCAAGCTCTTTCCAGTGGGCTCAAATGCAGAAATAAAACCTAACTCTTCACCATTAGGTGTCAAACACCAACCATTTCTTGTGGCCCTTGCACCTCTCCTGCAGCTGCAGGAGAGCTCCAGCCCTCCTATGGTCCTCTTCCAGACCCCTACTTTCTGTTTCAAGCAATGCATCCAGATTTTTCCCAGCAGCAACATAAGGAAAGGGGGTACATTGTGATGTAAGGGAGAGTGGGGGACTCAACTTCTGATGGTGGGGTGGCTGTTGACATCTAATGTATGGGGAGGGGATGTGCTGGACATCTAATCTTACAGATACAACTGGCCCTTTTGAGGGCAATAATAATGCTGATGCGGCCCACAATGAAATTGAGTTTGACAACCTTGCTCTTCACTGCCCTATTCAAAATGAAAACAAAAAAATGTAATTAGACTTTAAAGAGTCACTTCCTAATAGACCACCCACAGCAAGGTATTTTCACCCATCTAAACTCCTCCCGTACTTCATTGTTGTGGTAGAGCGAGGCTTCTAGGTATGGGGGAGCATGTAACATCCCCCATGTGACAGTGCTGATGACCAAAGGTGGCAGCACGAAAATGTGAATAATGAATATACATCTTAGGAGACACTGTGTCCTCTCTCCTGATCAAATACCACCAAAAGAAAGCTCTATTTGTGGGGGAAAAATACATACATTTTATTCAGGTACAGCACTGTGCAATTGTCAGTTAAAATAATGCAGTGCCATATTGCAAAAAATGGCCTGGTTATGAAGGGGGTAAACCTTCTGAAGCTGAAGTGGTTATTGAGGCTCATTTAGGGCTTGCTTACACAAGTATTGCCCTCTAAAGTGTGATCTGCGATACATGGCTTTTCAGAGATAATGTGACATACATTAGTGAGCTGATATGTTTCCTCCTCTGTGCCTGTCTTACCCCTAAAAGCCCCCACTGCACGGCATGCAGTTTCGGGGCATTGTGGCCATATTCACTTGAACTCGACATGGGGGATAATTTTGTGTACACCCCCATGCAGCTGCCTTTGTAGTTTGTGGGGTAAAGTGTTCCCTAGGGAGGTGTTTCTAATTGTGGGGGGAGTGTACTGACTGGAGAAGGAGAGAGATCGTTGTTCCTAATCACTAGGAACAGCAGATCTCTCTCTACTTCCCTGACAGAATGGTGATCTGTCTGTTTACATTGACAGATCCCCGTTCTGGCTCTCTGAGGAGCGATTGCGGGTCGTCAGCAGACATTGCGGCCACCGGCCATGCGCGAATCGGCTCTGACATCGTGCCATGGGTAAACGCCCCCTAAAACTTTTAAATCGGCTGACGTACATCTACGGTGATTTGCACAGCCGTGCCAACCTGTCGCAGTATAATGACAGCGGCTGGTCGGCAAGTGGTTAAGCATTAAGCTGCAATAGACATTTAATGACTAGATCAGTTTCATTATGTAGTTTTTAATCTGCCTGCTTAGCTTTAATTTGACAATAAAAGTTAATTTCGAAAGAAGATAGGAAGTAATTTAATGAGCAGGAATACAGGCACTGAAATGCTTATACATACTCTAATTGGGCTATATGTTCAATGCAAGATCATATTTTTTCTTGTCATAACTCTCTGTGGACTGTCTAAAAAATCTATGTGGCCTAATTTCCAGTCCTCTATGTAACCTCTATTGCTGAAGTATATTTTTATTCTTCTTCCGTAGCATTAAACGAACAGAAGCACAAATACAACCTGTAGCCAGCTTTCTTTTCTAAAGTGGGAGTCTATTACATGCAAGCTCTCATTAAATGCACAACTTTTTGTGTTGGTGTTTTGCTGTTAGAGCTGAACTCTGGACAAACAGCTAAATACACAAATGAAATGTATGTATAAGAGCTGCCTTACCTGCCAAAGTATTTGTATTTCTGATCCTCCAGTTCTGAGATCTACACAGCTTTGCAATCCAGCACAGTCCAGCCTGGCACGTCAGGTTTGCATGTGATTGGACAGTCAAAGGAGAAGCGACAGACTGATGGACTCGGCTGTCTGTTACTCTCCTCTTTTCTCATATCTGTATATACATTGTTAGCGCTACAGTGCCCTAATTTCCTGTGGCACTTCTCCTTTTCTCAGTTTGAGTTATGCTATATAAATGATTTCAAGATGCTGATATCAATTTAAATTGAGGGATCTACATTGGATTGAAATATTCATTCGTAAAAAAAAAAAGTTGTGTACATCTTGACTGGAGGTATTGTTTTAATAGATTTTTATTGAGAAGAAGAATGGCATTGTACAAAGAAAAAAAGAAAGGAGAAGAAAGAAAAGGTAATAACAATGTTTCTTAACCGTGACCTAATTTTACTGTTGTGCTCATAAGTTTACATACCCTGTCAGAATTAAATATTTCTTGACCATTTTTCAGAGAATATGAATGATAACACACAATCTTTTCTTTCACTCGTGGTTAGTGTTTGGCTGAAGCCATTCATTATCAATCAACTGTGTTTACTCTTTTTAGATCATAATAACAACAGAAACTACTCAAATTACCCTGATCAAAAGTTTACATAGCCCTGTTCTTAATACCATGCATCACGGACAGCTTGATTTTACCATCAGTTGTGGCTGAAATCTTAGTTGGTCAACCTCACCTCATTTTCCACTTCTTGATTAGAGTTTCAATCAATAGTTTTTATTATAGAAGTTTTCAAGGGGAACAGAAAAGAAAAAGGGGAAATGTAAAAGCACAGGGTAATGGGGGAATGCACAGTATACAAATAGTACGTGAAACATAGTCTAGTACAGGACAAAATATGAATAAATGCATTGAAAACAGAAAAGTCAATGGAACAAATATATGAGAACCTTATCAGTTTTGGGGCCATATGGACCAACGCTGGTCAAACTGTCTTGTCGTCAAGGAGTTAATTGCTATAAGTTTTTCAAAAGTGAAATTCCTGTGGACCTCTGTTATTATATCAGAAATATTCACAGTGTTTTTAGATTTCCAATTTCGTAGAATGGACGTACGTGTTTCCAATAAAATGTGTGTAACTACTGTCCTCATGTGGAAAGGGAATCTATCAATGTGTATGTTGAGAAGAGCTAGCGCTGGATCAGGTTGAGTCAATATCCCTGTGGTGGAAGAAATGAGTTTAAAAATCTGATTCCACAGGCTTCTTATATGTGGACAATACCAGAATACATGCATGAGATTGCCTACTTGACCAAATTCTCTCCAGCAGTTGGCTGGTGTGCCAGGATAGAATGTGGCCAATCTCAGAGGAGTGTAGTACCACCTGTTGGTTAATTTAATGGACAATTCCCAGTGTTTTACACAGTGAGAAGCTTTATGAATCGTCTGAAAAGCACATGACCAATCCTCTTTCGTGAATCTAGTACTAAGGTCTACTTCCCAGTTTTTCATTGCAGTCGTCTTAGAAAATTTCATCTTATCTTGAAATAAATTGTAGAACAGTGATATGCCCTTTGAGGTAGGGTGAGCTGTGGAATAAAATTTCCACATTCTCTTAGGAAGGGATATGGTCGGGGAAGGTAACGATTGGAGGAAGCGCACAATTCTGTCACAGGTATGGAAAGATCTGGCAGGTAAATGGAATTGGGATACAACCGTGGCAGGAAGTAGGGGCGTATCATTTGCGTACAGTTCCGAAATAACAGTCACCCCATGTGAATCAAGGTCAGAGACAGTCAATCTGGGTATCTTGGCTTCAAGTAGTCGTAATGGTAATTGGAGGTCAATATCATGAAAGTCTTGATGGTCTTGGTTCAGTATATGTCTCCACGCTTTCAACGAAGTCTGAATGGTAGGGGGTAAAGAGGTTAATTTCCAAGGAGACCATTTGTCACTGAGCAACATTATTTTCACATTAGCCGTCGGTGACAGTGTATTTTCTATGTTCACCCAGGGTGGAGCGTCTAGGTCATGGAACCAGTGTTTAAGTTGGTCAAGTCGAGCTGCCCACATATAGTCATGTATGTCGGGTAGGCCTGCTCCTCCTACTTTTTTGTGAGACACAAGATTGTTACGTGAACACCGTGCCCTTTTACCCTGCCAAATATACTTCCATCCTAATGTTGTGAGGCGATTAAGGTAATGGTACGGTATACACAATGGAATTACACGAAAAAAGTATAGGATTTGAGGCATAATCAGCATTTTGAAAGCAGATATTCTTCCCATCCAGGACACTTCCTTTTCAGAGATCCTTTTGAGTTGGGTTTCAATTTTTTCAATCAGTGGGGGGAAATTAGCTTTGATAAGCTTAGAGACACTACTCGTAAGGGTGATACCAAGGTATTTGATAGAGCCCGAGCTCCAAGTGTAGGGTAATCGGGATAGTAGGTAACTCTTGACATGAGGTGGTACCCCTAAGTCAAGGATAAGAGATTTTGTAAAATTGACTTTGTAATATGAAACCTTTCCAAATGACATCAGAACATTGTGCACTTCAAGTAAAGATTCAACAGGGTTGGTCAATAGTAATATCACATCATCAGCAAAAAGACTGATGGTGTGATTTTCATGGTCAAATTGGAAACCGGAAATCTTTAGATTAGACCTGATGGCTTCGGCTAGAGGTTCTATTATGAGATTGAAAATTGACGGGGATAGAGGGCAACCTTGTCTTGTGCCATTTGTTATAGGGAAAGACTCTGAAAGAAACCCAGAAGAGTACACCCGAGCAGAGGGACATGAGTATAAGGCCAATATCGCAGATAAGATAGAACCCTGGAAACCAAATTTCTGTAGAACCATTTCCATGTATGTCCAGTGTACTCGATCGAACGCCTTCTCTGCATCAATGGACAATAACAGAGAAGGCGTTCGAGTTTTTCCAGCGTGGTGCACAATATCAATAATACGCCTGGTGGCGTCAGAGGCCTGTCTCCCCCTCACAAAGCCCATCTGGTCGCTTCGAACAAGTGTAGGGATGATAAGTTTTAATCTAGTGGCTAAGAGTTTTGCATAGATCTTGGTGTCAGTGTTAAGGAGGGAGATAGGCCTAAAATTTTCGGGAATGCATGACTTTCAATCTATTTGCTAAGTATTTACCTGCCTTATTAGCATTGTTATAATGATTGAGTTTAAGCCTTCTCAAGTGTTTGTCATATTGTTGCGATAATAGTTCCCGAAGTTTTTCTCTAAGGTCTTTTAATTTGGCGGTCAAGGGGGGGGATGGTGATTGTTTATTACTGTTCTCAGTGTCTTTAAGGTCACTGAGGACATCTTGGATTTTTTTGGATCTCTTTCTTTTTTCTATTGCCCCTATTTGTATGATAATACCCCGTATAACTGCTTTGTGAGCATTCCACAAGGTATTGGGATCAGTTACAGAGTTTGAATTGAGTTGGAAATAGTTATTGAGATGTTCGGTAATAGATTGTTGGTGGTGTGGATTCAGTATAGTTCTATTGTTACAGCGCCAGATGGATGAGGAGGGAGAGACCCCTCTTTCAACAATCGACAAGGAGATGGCAGCGTGGTCAGACCACGTAATATCATGAATTGATGTCTTATCTATGTCCTGTAGTAGCCACTTGTCTGTTAAGAACATGTCTATTCTTGAATAGGAACCATGTCTCCCTGAAAAAAAAGTATAGTCGCGTTCATTCGAATGAAGGCATCTCCATGCATCAAATAGTTATTCTGAATGTAGAAGCGGTAGGAGTGTTGGGACTCCTCTTGTCCTTCTAGGTGAAGAGTCAATCATCGGATCTGAAATAATGTTAAAATCACCGCATACCAATAGTCTGCCATATTGTAAAGAATGAGCTCTCTTAAGCACTCTGCGTATGAATCTCAACTGGTGGGTGTTTGGAGCATAAAGTGAGACTATGGTATATGGTTTAGCATTTATGTCACCAGTAATTATCACGTAACTGCCTTTAACATCAGTGATAACATCTTTAGGTTTGAAAGCTATAGAATTTTTGAACGCTATCAGGACACCTCCTCGTTTGGCCTTCGGGTTGGAAGCAGTATAGATAGTAGGAAAGTCCCTATGAGTGAATTGTGGAGTTTTATTCACTTGGAAATGTGTTTCTTGCACACATAGTATATCTGCGTTGGATTTGTGAACCTCTTTCCATAGTGAAAATCTTTTTGCTGGGTGGTTTAGTCCCCTAGCATTAATAGACAAAATTTTTATCACCATAGTGAGGTTGGCACATAAATGTGGTCAACAATTGTGGTTTGGTACTCACATATCAGGTAGGGATCATTGTCGTTGGCACTTACAAAGACAGCCGTGACAAGAAGAGGTTTGGTACTGGACCTTGCAAAGGAGAAGATGTCCTGGGAGAACCTGTGCATAGTATGAAAACAAACAAACAGGTTAGGAACCAAAAAGAAAAAAAAAACATAAACAGTGAACCAAACAATCTTAAGAAATGGATCCATTAATTGATCCTATCGCAGACGTAGCTGCTATTAAGTGAACAGGGGAAAAAAGGAACTGCCGTGTAGTAACTCCACACCGGAGATATTTTAGGTAGGGCTTGAGTCAAACATGGGTTTTGTTGCCGTTTGTAGATTTCTTATTCTTCTTGCGGGTGACTACTTGCCAATCTTGTTGAATTCCTTGGGGGACATTCATGGTGCGTAGATCTGTGGTTTGGTCTGGAACTATTCCCCAACGGCGAAGTAGTGTCAAACCATCTTCCAGGTTGGATACTGAAACATCAGAACCGTCATGGGTAATCACCAAGGTAGCAGGATATTTCCATTTGTGTGGCACTGCATGGTTTCTCAACGCTTTGGTGATTGATAATAGATTTCTACGGCGCTGCAAAGTGTGTCTGGAAAGGTCAGGCAGGACTCTGAGATTTCCGTATTGTTGGGGAAGGCTCCCTGGTCTGCGTGATGTTTGTAAAATTATATCCTTCACATGGAAAAAATGGATCCTGAGTAAAACATCTCTAGGGATTTCGTCAGGGAGAAATGATGGTTTAGGGATCCTATGTATGCGGTCGATTAGGAGATCTTGGGCCGTTGCTTCTGGTAATATTGAGGAGAATAAAGTTTGTGCATATTGGAGGAGCTGATTAGGAGGCACCGTCTCAGGCACACCCCTCAGTTTGATGTTATTCCTCCTAGATCTGTCCTCGAGGTCCGCCATTTTGTCTTTGATCCATGCAATTTCATCTTCGTGACTGGAATGTGCATCCACCATAACATTGTGTGATGAGGCAAAATTCTCCATTCTGTGTTCAATTTTGTCCACTCTGGTACCCAGAATGTGTACTTCTCTCTGACATTCATTTAAACCTTTGTAAAGATCTGCTTGTAGAGAAGAGCGAAGAGAGAGTAGCATTTCCTTGAGCATTGTGTCAGAAATTGGTCTATCAGCTGTAGGAAAATTTGCTATGGGATCCTCTTCTCTTTCCTCAGGGTTAAGAGAGGCCTGTGGGTGGGTGGCCATTTCCATGGCGCATTCTGGCCTATGTGGGGAGTCTCTCCTCAGCTTAGACTTAGCTGGGCTTCTAGTAGTGGGACTTGGGGTTCCTGAGGGAGTATCACTCAGTGTGCCACTCTGGAGTGAGTCAACATGTCGCATACCTTGATTAGAGCAGTGTGGTGCGGCCTGCATGTTTCCTCTCATATAAGCTGCGCCATTTTGAGGCGTCCCGCGCGCCGTGAGGGGAACGACATTTTTCAACTTTTGGGGCTGTAGCGTTTTTTTGTGGTTTCGTCCCATCATCGCGTCGTTCAGTGGAGATTCACGATCGAACGGGACGTGTTAACGATCGAAATGCCCTCGGTGTACGCTGTTGTGGGCTGAAAATCCCCGGTGTGTCACGGAGCTCCCAGGTTAAGCGGCCATCTTAGAGGCCGGTAGCCACGCCACTTTCTTGATTAGAGTTTGAACACTGCTGATTGCCATTCTCAAAGACTTGGATATCTTTTTATATCCCTTTCCTGTTTTAAACAGTTTAAATAACTTTTCCCGCAGATCCTTTGACAATTCTTTTGCTTTCCCCATGACTCAGAATCCAGAAACGTCAGTGCAGCACTGGATAAACGATGCAAAGGTCTGTCAGGAGTCCAGAAACTCATTGACATTTTATACACACACACTAATTACAAGCAAACAGATCACAGGTTAGGATGGTTACCTTTAATAGCCATTCAAACCCCTTTGGCCATGTACACACGATCAGTCAAAACCGATGAAAACGGACTGAAGGACCATTTCATCGGTCCAAACCGATCGTGTGGGCCCCATCGGTCAGTTATCCTTCGGTAAAAAAAAGAGAACTTGCTTTAAAATTTGACCGATGGACGTCTGATCGATGGGTCAAAACCGATCGTTGGTATGCAAAAGCATTGGTTAAAAGGCCACGCATGCTCAGAATCAAGTCGACGCATGCTTGGAAGCATTGAACTCATTGTTGTGTTAAGACATGTAAACGTCACCGCGTTCTAACACGATCGTTTTTTTTAACCGATTGTGTGTAGGCACATTAGACCATCAGTCAGCTTCATCGGTTAACCAATGAAAACGCTCCTTCGGACTGTTCTCATCGGATGGACTAATCGTGTGTACGCGGCCTTTGTGTTAACTTGTGATCAGGGTCATTTGGGTTGTTTCTGTTGCCATTATGATTTAAAAAGAGTAAACACAGTTGATTGATAATACATGGCTTCAACCAAACACTAACCATGAGTGAAAGAAAAGTTTTTGTGTTATTATTCATATTCTCAAGAAATTATAAATTCTGCCAGGGTATGTAAACTTATGACCACCACTGTATATAGACCAACCACATTTTATATTACCACATTCCCCCTTGTGCATCAACAACTGAAAAAAATGACATTGCATAAATGAAACAAGCCAAAATGTCAATGCCAATTTTTAAATAAAAGCCATAGACAAACAAACAGACCAACTAAATAAAGAAAAAAAAAGGAGTTCTTAATTCTTAAGTCTTCTGGAGTTTTTTTAAGGCTCCATGCACACTGGAAGCTAAATAAACTATAAAAAACAGCAGTAGCTTTGCAGGGAGTCTTTCAACGTTTTTTAGCGTTTTTGCAATAGTGTTTATTAGCGTTTTTCAGTGTAGCGTTTTTTAGCTTTTTTTTTTTTTTTTTTGATGGATGGATGAGCGTTTATTTGCATTTTTCTGCGTTTTGTGTTTTTTTTCCCATGGAAAAAGGCACTTTGTACGCGATTTGCGGGCGTTCAAAAAAAAGCCCATAATCTCCACTGCTCATTAGCGCTAAAGAACGTCCATGTGCACATGGACACATAGGCTAACATAGAGTGCAGTTTATGGGCTTTAAAAAAAAACACCTAAACGCCAATAAACTGCAGTTTATAAGCTTCAGTGTGCATTTGTTTTTAACACAGGAGTCTCAGAGCATTATGGATTGAAAGAACAACAGCAGCTGTTTTCTTTCAGACTGTCTGTTTCATTTAAAATATGTTCACTTCCCTCTGAGCAGCACAGGCAGGGAGAGGGATGGACTTCTCTTGTGTACATTTTATTTTGAGATACTGTGTTCTGTAATATTATATATATATATATATATATATATATATATATATATATATATATATATATAATGTGTGTGTGTGTGTTTTTCAGCAGACCAGCTAAGAATAGTGTGGAAAACAAGTGAAACTGTTAGAAGTGGTGTGTGCCACATTAGGAGAGCAGATATATCTCATTTGAAATTTGTGCAGGTCTGTCCCTAATTAACAGAGGAAATGTGGCAGTTTTACATATATTAAGCTGCAACAGGATGTGAGTTGTCAGCATGCAGGTTATATCCTTCTCTCTCTCTGTGTGCAGTGATTAAACTACACAAGCAGAGCCTGCAGGGTTAACAACCATCCTGAACTGAGCATGGAGAGGGGGTTGCTGGAGCAATCGGAGGATGCTACTCCAGATCTTTGTTCTCTGCTGCGTGCTGTATCTGTCAAAGCCAGAGAACAGAGAGTTGATAGGACTCCAGATATTTTACACACCCGCAATCAAACAATTTCAAAACAATGTTGGAGTAATAATGCTGTGGGCTCTCACTATCATATTTTTTGGGAATGTCCCCTTGTTCACCAATTTTGGCTTCAAGTCCAGCGGGTGTTGGAGACACTGGTTAGTATTCCTGTCCCCCTGAAGCCCGTGCACTATTTGTTAGGTCTCCCTTTTCCTAGTGTTTCTAAGGGTCTGCGCCGACTAATGTCTTTCATTTTGTTGGCTACCAAGCGGGTCATTCCTAGACTGTGGTTGTCAACCTCACCTCCAACACTCCCACATCTGCTCACTACTGTGGCTGACATACGTAGAATGGAACGTCTGACGGCTACAGTGGAGGGTTCAGAACAAAAAAAAATTGAAACACGGTCGGCATGGGATGATTCAATGTATGGTTCTGAAGGAAATGGTCCAGTTAGTTGACTTCAGTTGCTTACATATTCTTTTAAATGTGTACACTAATTACTTTTCTTTTTTTTACAGTTCCTTGTATGAGGCTTATGTTTCCTCTATAACTCATGTATAACTGTGATAAGAGGCTGTCTCAAACTAATTTAATTTTTATTGTTATTCATGGGTCTGACCTTTTTTCCCCCACTCAAGGCAATTATTTAATAACATCGCTGTTCCTCTCCTGTACAATCTATGTGTGCTTAGTAGTTTTCTAAGAGGGTGTATACATGCATTGCTTCAAAATGTTAATGATTTCAATGCATTTTCTTTTGTATGACTTGCAAAAAAACTATAAATAAACAAAAAAATGCAGTCACTTGACCACAAAGCAATATCTCCTCTGTGTAGAGTGCAACTGAAAAGAGGGAACTCGTTCCTGACATGAGGCAACAATCCCCTCCTCTACCTAGAGCAGTAGTTCTCAACCTTCTAGTGCCGTGATCCGTTAATACAATTTCCCAAGTTCTGGGGACCCCTAACAGTAGTTGGGATGCATGGCAATGCTGGGGAGAGTTCTGATCGGCCAACTTAGGTGCTCTTGATCAAGGTCATCTGCTGATCTGAGAACTGTAGTTGGAACTTTTAATGGCAACTCTAATCACAGGTAGCGTTACTCTCTGTGTCTCCAGCTATGTGATGTCTCGCAGCAGTAACACCTATGCCAAAATCAGGAGGTCTCCTCCAGCCCCTCCCACTTCACATTCCTCTCCGGTCAGCTGACCTCTAATCTCTGCCCCTCACCCATGTCGGGAACTAATTGGGCGGCTGTAAAGAGGCTGAGTGGCAGTCGTAGGCTCCAGGGACAGCCCAGCAAGGCGGCCGAGAAAAGACTGGAAGAGTGGTGTGGGCTTCAGGAACATCCCAGGATTTGGTGACCCCAGGAAAATCATAATTCAACCCCCGAGGGGGTCCCGACCCCAGGTTAAGAACCACTGACCTAGAGACACAATGGGGTTGTTTACTAAAACTGGAGGGTGCAAAATCTGGTGCAGCTCTGTGTATAAATCAATCAGCTTCCAGGTTTTATTGTCAAAGCTTAAAGAGTAACTCCACTTTTGTTAAAAAAAAATCATTCCCCTCTGGGGGATCTATTAACATTGCAAGGATTATAACAACCTTTGTTGCAGTTTCCTACCTTTTTGTTATTGTGAAGTAATCCCTGTATTTTCCTCTGAGCCTCAGTCAGCGATGAGTGGGTTATCCATCAGGTGTGCACCTGCAGGGCACTAATGAGGGTATCTTCTGGGCCTGGATTCCTTTTGACATTGTGCAACAAAATATGGCAGTCAGTAATAGGGAAAAACAGCTGCAAGGAGATCACAGCCAATACTGGTGACCAGTATTGACCTTTGATTGCCTTTTTTGGGCACAACTTCCACAGTACTGGTCTTCATTAAGGGTTGTTTTGCATCCCCAAAGTGTCCTTAAAGCCTCATGAACCAGACCAAATATTTGTTGTTGATGTTTACTACAGTTGGGTTTTCCCACAAACCCACCCATGCCATTGATTACAAGGAGCATTTCATTCTCCTTGTTGGATTTGTATTCCATCATCAAAAAAAATTATAAGATTTTAATGCTATTGTTGGGCATAAACCCATAGATTCTAGCAAGAACTACAAGTACAGTCCCTGATAGATGTAACAAAGATAAGAAAATCACCCCACCAGAACTCATCCAGAGCCAAAATATCAGTTTCAGGACAGTTATACATGGAATTACCCAATATCTTTCATGAAATTATTTTGATATTACGTTTGTCTGGGAATGATGCCGTGTACACACGACCATTTTTAATGACGTGAAAATTGCATTTTTAAAATTGGTCATTAAAAATAGGGATGAGCTTCGAGTTCGAGTAGAACTCATGTTCGACTCGAACATTGCCTGTTCGCCGAACAGCGAACTATTTGGGGTGTTCGTGGCAAGTTTGTGTGAACTTTAGAACCCTGTTAAAGTATATGGGACTCGAACGTTTGAAATCTAAAGTGCTAATTTTAAAGGCTAATATGCAAGTTATTGTAATAAAAAGTGTTTGGGGACCTGGATCCTGCCCCAGGGGACATGTATCAATGCAAAAAAACTGTTTTTTTGGCAGCAGTGATTTTAATAATTCCTTTAAGTGAAACAATAAAAATGAAATATTCCTTTAAATTTCGTACCTGGGGGGGTGTATATTATGCTTGTAAAGTAGCGCTTGTTTCCCATGCTTAAAACTGTCCCTTGTAATTTCTGAAGGATAAAAAGTTATTTAAAATCACTCGTGGCTATAATGAATTGTCGGCTCTCGGCAATACAGAGAAAAGTCATTCATAAAAAAAAAAATGTGTAGGGGTCTACGGCATTTTTTCTTTTAAATTTGGGGTGAAGTTCCCCTTAAAATCCATACCAGACCTAAAGGGTCTGGAATGGATATTTGGGGGGAACCCCAAATCATTTTTTTTTATTTGATGCAGGGTTCCCCTTAATATCCATACCAGACCCTAAGGTGAGTGATTTTAAATGACATTTTTCCTTCAGAAATTACATTTTGTGCAGGGACAGTTCTAAGCACAGGAAACAAGCGCTACTTTGCAGGCATACTATACACCTCCCTAGGTACGAAATTTAAAGGAATATTTCAATTTTATTGTTTCACTTTAAGCATTATTAAAATCACTTTTTTTGCATTGATACATGTCCCCTGGGCAGGACCAGGGTCCCCAAACACTTTTTAGGACAATAACTTGCATATTAGCCTTTAAAATTAGTACTTTAGATTTCAAATGTTTGAGTCCCATAGACTTTAACAGAGTTCTAAAGTTCACACAAACTTTTGGTCTGTCCGCAGGTTCTGGTGCGAACCGAACCCAGGGGTGTTCGGCTCATCCCTAATTAAAAACAATCGTGTGTAGGCTCCACAGCATTTTTCTCGAACATGAAAAATGGGCATTAAAAATTTAGAACATGCTCTAATTTTTCTGATTTTCACGTTGTGTAGGCTTTAACGACAGGGAATAAAATGTGCGTGCTCAGAAGCAAGTTATGAGACGGGAGCGCTCGTTCTGGTAAAACTAGCGTTTGTAATTGAGATAGCACATTCGTCACGCTGTAACAGACTGAAAAGCACAAAGACTGAAAAGCGTGAATCGTCTCTCACCAAACTTTTACTAACACAAAATCAGCCCAAAGGGTGGCGCCATCCGAATGGAACTTCCCCTTTATAGTGCCGCCGTACGTGTTGTACGTCACCGCGCTTTGCTCAAGCATTTTTTTTCACGATCGTGTGTATGCAATGCAGGCTTGACAAGAATCACGTCGAGAAAAACTTTGTTTTTTTTCCATGACATGAAAAATGGTCGTGTGTACGCGGCTTGAGGCTTAGCACTATATATTTATTTTTTATAGAACTCATCCTGTTTTTGTAGGAAAGGGGACTCTTGGGAGAGACTAAGGTCGTATCTGTATGGATGAGTGCCTTGCTAATTAAAATATCTGGTAGCATTGCTAAATGGCAAATGAAAACATCTGATATTACTATTCACAAGAGTGGTGCTTTCTGACCTTTCAAGCTTTCTAGCAAGCATAGGCACAGGATCCTGTTTTAATTATCTAGTGCATTTTTTTAACAGTGTTCATGTTGATTGAAAGGGAAACATTACTTACAAATCTTTACTGTGTCCTCCTCCAAAAGTCGTTATTTGTACATGTTTGATATTACAAATATAATACAGCGTCCCTTTAAAGAAGAACTACACTTTCTCAATCAGCATTAACTATTTTAAATCCTTATGATACCAGTATTAATAAACAGGGATATTGCATTTATTTGTTTAAACCCTTTTTTTTTTACATTTCTTCAGTTTCTTCTGGTTTCTAGCCTAGACCAAAATCAAAGGAGTCGGGCCGTGTACACACGACCGAGGTTCTCGCTGGAAACCAGCGAGAACCTCGCTGGAAGCTGCATTCCAGCGAGGACCTCGGCCGTGTGTACACTCTCGGCGAGCTTCCAGTCGGGAAGCCCGTCGAGCAGAAATAGAGAGCACGCTCTCTATTTGCTCGACGGCCCGCCTGGAAGAATGGCTGGTTGCCATTCCCGACGGGCGGGTCGCCGATTTCGACGGCCGGCAGGGAACCTCGACGGGCGGAACGATGTGTTCTGCCCGTCGAGGTTCTCTGCCGTGTGTACGCGGCCTCATAAATGGGCATTTTTATTCTTTCTTCTAGAGGAGGGAAGGAGAGGCTTTCTCAGCTAGGCACATCCTCCTGCCTGCATGTCTGAGCTAAAGGCAGATAGAATACATGACGAGAATGCTATGTGAATCATCTGCTTGTACCCAAGATGGCCACAGCTAGAAATGCTAGGGGTATGTTTTTCAAGGTGATTTCTTAACAAAATAATGAATGGATTGATGGATTGGTGAATTTGCTGTGAATATTAAAAATTGATTAAATAAGGTTTTCATTTTATGCTGCTCAAATACAGTTTAACTCCACTAAACACAATGAAGCCTCGTACACACGAACAGTTTTCCCGGCAGAAAAACTGGCAGGAGAACATTTGGCCGGGAATCCCAGCCATGGGTATGCTCCCTAGCAGTTTTCTCAATGGGAAAACTGCCCAGGAAAAATAGAGAACCTGCTCTCTATTTTCCCATCGGGATTCCCGTCAGTATTTCCTGCCGAGAAAACCGGTCGTCTGTATGCTTACCTGTTCCATTGGAAACCTGCGCACGCTCGATAAGAGTTTGACGCATGCATGGTAGCATACAAGTTTAGTGTGGGGTGTAGCAAGATGGCGACAACAGCATCGAAGGTGACGAGCGCCGGCTCGTTGTAGTCGATGATGTCACCACATTCTTGCCATTCAAAAGAATGCTGGTTCTTGGCCTGGTTTGACAGTTTGGTTGAGAGCACAAATAATGTGACAGTTAGCATTTTTGGGATCCTTGGAATGTAATTTCCACCAGTAAAAGTCTGATGTGAGCTTTTCATCACAAATTCCGACCGTGTGTATGCTGAATTTCCGCCTGCTAAAGTTTAAGAGCAGGTTTTCAATTTTTCCTACAGAAAAAATTCCTATTGGAAAATCCGTTTGTCTGTATGGAATTGCAACAGGAAAAAAAACGTGCATACTCGGAAACAATTCAACGCAATTGAAGCATTGAATGTATTTTTCTCACTTTGTCGTAGTGTTGTACATCACTGCATTCTTGACGCTCGAAAGTTCAGAGAACTTTTGTGTGACTGTGTGTAAGCAAGCCAAGCTTGAGAGAAATTCCATCAGAAAAAACATCTAACTATTTCCAATGGAAATTCCGCTTGTGTGTGCAGGGGATAACTGTTTTTTTTAAACTATTAAATCGATGGGTTTACTTCCGCTTCAACCTATTTAAACAGAGAAGGTTATTTTTTTTTAGATGCCTAATTGTTCCAAGGTGACTTTTTGATGGCCATTCATAGGCAAATAAAACAGATCTTTATAAAAAAAAAAAAAGTTTTTATTTGTTGAAAATCTAAAAACCTAATTAAAAAAACAAGCCAGGAGTTATCCTCAAGTAATATGAATCATATTGTAACTGTGTCCTCCTATTTTGTGCACCATCCTTAGATTTAGCAGTCTCGGATAGAAGGTCAGTGTAGGATACCGGCAAAGAGGTTTTAATAGGTACATATTTGTTCGTATTTTTGCACATTTGTATTTTTCAGGCTTTTGGATGATGTGCGGAGATTGTTCAGATAAAGTAGACTAAAAGCCTACTGATTGCTATGAACACATTCCAATCTCTTTTGGCACTGCTTTACTGAAAGTTAAGGTGCATTTCTATTTTAGAGTGTTTTCAACAATAACTACCTGTATGCCTAGGTTTCTAATCATGGCACCATTACCAGCAAATGGGACAATTCTCAAGCTCTGCTGGCCCAGTTGACCTTGATTTAAGATCACATGCTCATACCTTACCTTTCTAATATGGGAAAGATAACCATCGTGTATAGTCAAACATTTGGGACTAAATTCATGCTCCAGACAAATATATTTTCAGATAGAAAAACAAGGCCAAACCCCTAAAATGTCATGTTCAAAGGACACATATTCAGTCTTTACAGACAATAGTCATCATTAGCAAAAAAAGTATTCGACAACAACGCACTTTTAGTTACTTAGGTAACTTAAAGTATATTAAAAGGATAACTATCAGAGAAAACCCAAGAGTGACCCATCTCACCATTTTAATCAAATTCATAAACTGAACTATAGATTTCAAATGTGGCCCTTTTCAAACAAATTCGAGTGACGTGCCACGACCCATAATTCATGCACTGTGCTGTCACCATTTTGAGGAGGCCACGAGGATGTTGAGCAGTGACAGTGAGGCTGTCCCTCTTATTCACATGTTGGAGCACACGCTACATGGAATAACGGACAGGGCCCTTGAAGCAGAACAGAGGGAAGAAGAGGAGGACTTCCTTACTTCTCAAGGCCCCCTTTATCCAGACAGTGGTCTTGCTTGCCCGCCTAGCACACAGGAAGAGGAGGAGGATTGTATCAGCAGCATGGAGGTGGAGCTTTTGACTCAGCATCAGCAGCAGTCTTCAAGGGATCAATTACAGTCCCAAGGAACCCATGGACTTTTACGTGGCTAGGATGAGGTGGCGAAACCTGTCGTCCTCAGTGACCCAGAGAACTGTGCCCCGAATTCCTCAGCAAACCTACGCCGCATGGCCTCCCTGATCCTGCAAAGCCTGCGTAAGGATCCTTGTATTCGTGCTATCAAGGAGAGGGATCATTACTGGCTGGCAACTCTCCTTGATCCATGTTACAAGGGTAAGGTTGCAGACTTTATCTTCCTGTCGCAGAGGGACCAGAAGATGAAACATCTTCGTGAGGCCTTGCAGAAAGGTCTGTGCAACGCGTTCCCAGAGACTGAGGGGTTACCAAATCCTGGTCCTGGACAACCTGTTGCTGTCACAGAAGGAGCGGTGGAGAAGGTGGCCGTCTGACTGATGCGCTCAGACAATTTTTTAGTCCGCAGCCCCAAGGTATGACCGATTCCAGCAACCATCGCCAGCGTCTGTTTTACATGGTGCAGGAATACCTAGGGGCAAGATCAGACTTGGACACCTTTCCCACCAAAAATCCTCTGGCTTACTGGGTCTTGAGGATGGATCACTGGCCAGAGCGTGCACAGTATGAATTTAAGCTACTGGCTTGTCCTGCATCCAGTGTTCTTTCAGAACGCACATTCAGTGCTGCTGGAGGCTTTGTGACCGATCACAGGGTGCGCCTCTCCACCAACTCCATCGATCCACTGACCTTCATAAAAATGAATCATTTTGAAATGTCAGATCTCTTGGAGACTGCCTATGCTGATGCTGAGTGACTATCCTGCTATGCTGACTGAATATCCTTCTCCTTCTCAATGATCTTGCTGATAACTTGTAAGAACATTGTTGGTTCTGGGCACCGCCACCAGTGGCTAAGGCCCAATTTTTCTGCCCCTGTTTAACAGGGGCGTGTAATTTACAATTTTTGATGCAATAGTTTGCAGCAGGCTCTTTGCTGCGCTACAACTAGAGTATCTGTGAAGGGGGTTGCAGTGCTGTGGCACCAGTACCAGTGCCTAAGGCCCAATTTTTGTGCCCCTGTTCAACAGGGGCGTGTAATTACAATTCTTGATCTAATATTTCACAGCAGGGCGTTCCAGCGCCCACCAAGACTAACTGTGAGGGGTTGCAGTGTTGTGGCAACACCAACACCTAGGGCCCAAATTTCTGCAGCGTATATTACTGCCCCTACTTTAAAACATCCAACTTACAAACGACTCCTACTTGCAAATGGAAGGAGACAACAGGAAGTGAGAGGAAATCTACCCCTAGGAAGGGAAATTCTCTTCTGTAAAAGGTGTCTCCTGTCCACTGATGCTTTATCACAATCCTTGTTTGACAACAAAAATAAAAAATGTTTCAAAAAATCATTTGTCTTTCGGACAGAAAGTGAGGTGCAATCTTCTGAACAGATGCACACAGACAGCAAAACAAATGTTACAAGGGGTGATAACCCTTCTCTATGTTTTCAGAAAAGCTTAAAAAAAGATTCTATGGCTGAAGCTACACATTAAAGAAGTATCAGTTGAAAATTACAAACAGATTCTACTTAACAACAAACCTACAGTCTCTGTCTTGTTTGCATAACCTGAATACTGCTGTTCAAAGTATATAGAGCCAAAGGGGCTTGTAATGACCTGGGGGGAGGGGGACGGGGAAACCCATGCTATTTTTATCAGTGGTTTTCATCCATATTGCAGGGACCAGACATTACATTAAACCCACAAGCAGTTTTAAATGACCTTTTTCTTATAGTAATCTTATTTTGTGCAGGGACAGTTCTAAACACGTGCCACTACTATAGACACCCAGCAGGTATGATATTTAACCACTTTAGCCCCGGACCATATTGCTGTCCAATGACCAGAGCACTTTTAGCGATTCGGCACTGCGTCGATTTAACTGACAATTGCGCGGTCATGCAACGTGGCTCCCAAACAAAATTGGCGTACTTTTTTTCCCACAAATAGAGCTTTCTTTTGGTGGTATTTGATCATCTCTGCGGTTTTTATTTTTTGCACTATAAACAAAAATAGAGCGACAATTGTGAAAAAAAATGCAATATTTTTTACTTTTCTCTGTAATAAATATCCCAAAAAAATATATAAAATTTTTTTTTTCCTCAGTTTAGGCCGATACGTATTCTTCTACATATTTTTCGTAAAAAAAATCCGCAATTAGCGTTTATTAATTGGTTTGCGCAAAAGTTTTAGCGTTTATAAATTAGGGGGTAGTTTTATGGCATTTTTATTAATATTTTTTTTTTACTAGTAATGGCGGCGATCAGCGTTTTTTTTCAGCACCGAGACATTATGACGGACACATCGGACACTTTTGACACATTTTTGGGACCATTGGCATTTTTATAGCGATCAATGCTATAAAAATGCATTGGATTACTATAAAAATGCCATTGGCAGTGAAGGGGTTAACACTAGGGGGCAGTGAAGGGGTTAAGTGTGTTCCTGGTGTGTTCTAACTGTATGGGGGGTGGCCTCACTAGGGGAAATCACTGATCTTCCGTTCATACATTGTATGAATGGAAGATCAGCGTTTCCCCGCTGACAGGACCGGGAAGCTTTGTGTTTACGAGTCCCGAGCGCGCCGGCCGCCGCAGAAAACCCGACGTAGAGCTACGGGCTCTCGCCCAGGAGAGCCGACCTGCCTCCGTATAACTGCGGCGGCTGGTCGGCAAGCGGTTAAAGTAATTTTTCATTTTTTTTTACTTTAAGCATCATTAAAATCGCTGCTCCAGAAAAAACGACCGTTTAAAAAAAAAAAATTCCATTGATACATGTTCCCTGGGGCAAGACCCAGGTTCTCAAAGACGTTTTCCGACAATAACTTGCATATGGGGCATTAAAATGAGCACTTTTGAATTTGAACGCTCGAGTCCTATTGACGTCAATGGAGTTCTAAATGTTCATGCGAACAGTCGGTCCGTTCGAAGGTTCTGGTGTGAACCGAATGCGAGGGTGTTCGGCTCATCCCTACTGACAGGAGGGAAGAGACAGATCTGCTGTTTGTAGTAATTGCGAACAGCGATATGTCTCCTCCCCCAGTCAGCCCCATCCCCACACAGTTAGAAACACTCCCTAGGGAACACATTAAACCCCTTAATCCCCCCTCTGGTGTTAACCCCTTCCCTGCCAGTGACATTTATGCAGTAATCAGTGCATTTTATAGCACTGAACGCTGTATAAATATCACTGGTCCCAAAAAAGTGTCAAAAGTGTCTGATCTGTCTGCCGAAATCTCGTAGTCCTGCTAAAAATCCCAGATCACTGCCAATACTAGTAAAAACAAATAATAATAATAAAAAGTAGAAAAAGATATACTCCCAACAGACTGTCATGTAAACTGCCACAAATAAGGACCGCATAGGTGGTCTGTGATCGTCGGACCACCTCTGCGGTCCTTATTTGTATGTATATCCTTGTGTATTTTGTGTAACTTTTCTATATTTTGTATTAAAATATATATTTTTTGTATTTTTGATTTCATTTATTTGAGGTAACTTCCCTTTTTTAATAATAATAAAAATGCCATACATCTATCTCCTATTTTTTAGACGCTATAACTTTTGAAAAAAACAATCAGAAAGGCTTATTGCGGTTTTTTTTTTCTCAAAAAATATGTAGAAGAATATATATTGGCCTAAACTAATGCAGATTTTTTTTTTATTATTATTTGGGGATATTTATTATAGCAAAAAGTAAAAAAATATTGTTTTTTTATTTTTTTGTTTATAGAGCAAAAAAATAAAAACCACAGAGGTGATAAAATACCACGAATAGAAATCTCTATTTGTGGGAAAAGAAAGACGTCAATTTTATTTGGGTACAACGTCTCACGACCACGCAATTGTCACTTAAAACGACGCAGTGACCAATTGCAAAAAATGGCCTGGTCATTAAGGGGGCAAATCCTTGCGGGGCTGAAGTGGTTAAAGTGTTACTAAATCCACAACAGTAAAAACAGTCTGTATATGCAGTAAAGCATGCTTGTTATACTCACCAAAGGTACCTAAGGGGTTGATCGGTTGCAATGTGTAAAAAGGCTGATTTCTGTCTTCTTCTCATCCTTCTTTCACAGTTCCCAATCCATTTCCTGATAAAACAGAGCCTTGGGGGCACTATGCACATGCTCAGATTGGTGTGTATTGCTAAATAGCTTTTTTTTGGAGGGTGCATGTGAATTAGCACTGTCCAGACAGAGGGTCGGGGATCATGAAGCCTCCTAGGACAGTAAGAGTAGAATGGAAACTTTTTCTACAAGCTTCAAACAGTGCTCAGCTGGACAATGATAGAGGTCACAAGACTGCTATATACTGCTGATGAGAAAAAGTATTTAGCAGTTTATATTTACTAAAATAATTACATTTCCATCTTCTGTGTACTGTGGGAGACCAGATATAGTGAATTCAGGGTGTTGGGTTTAATAACACTTTAATACCGCTTTAAGTCGTAAATGTAAAACAAGCATTTGACTGGATTCTATGCAAAGTATCAACATATCCTTTATTCCAGTACTGGAAAATAGTCAATTAAATAATTTACTAGATGGATTCTTAAAGTGACTGTAACGGTATGGCCCATGGGAACCATAGACTTTTGAAGGATGCGGGGTACTCCTGTGCCAGCTTCAACAATGACTCTTGGGTCTAGGGTCATCCTATGTCCGATAGGGGCATAGGATGACTGAGAAATGATATCATGAATTACATGAGATGGGACATTAATGATGATTCATGTATTGCAGGATATCTTGAAACATTACAAGTTGTTTGTTTATTCTGACCCCAACAGGTCAATAGAGTGACTCATTCAATGTGTAACATAGACTGTTGAGGTGCTAATTAAGTCTACCTGGCTGTAGTGATGGGGCTTGCTGTGATTTCATTCTGTTGTATATTGTGCTAATTAAGTCTGCTCCTAAGATATTTCATTGTGTATGCTAATGACACTGTTTTGTGTAAAAATACTATTGATAATAGATGTGGAATGTGACTTTTCAGCTGTAGTAATTAACTCCTGTAGATTCGGTGCCAGAAGGTCTGACAAAAAAATGTGTATTGAAGTTCCTTGTGTAATGTGGTGGGTGGAGTTGATGCATTGTTCACTTGGTT
The DNA here is from genome assembly GCA_029574335.1 of Rana kukunoris. NCBI lineage: Eukaryota > Metazoa > Chordata > Amphibia > Anura > Ranidae > Rana > Rana kukunoris. Next base: position 54,037,277 of record CM056050.1, read on the forward strand.
TCTAAACTGTATATAACAAGGCTGAGTTACCATTAAAGCATTCATTCGTTTGACCCAGAGAAACAGAGCTTGTGTCTCGTCTTTCTGGGGAATTGATATGGATCATGTCTGTTGGATTGTTGGAGTGTCAAAATAAGCTGTTGTGAGTTGGTGGAATGGAAAATCATAAATGGTGTGGACCGTTACAGTGACACTAAAGGTTAACTTTTTTCAAAATAACAAACATGTCATACTTACCTCCACTGTGCAATTTGTTTTGCACAGAGTGGCCCCGATGTAACTGTTCTGGGGTCCCCCGGTGGCTCTTGTGGCTCCTCCCTGCAATAGCTAACCCCCTCTGCTAAACTCTCTCCCAAGGGGGTTACCTTGTGGGTGCTCTGCCGTGTCATACAATTGACGTCCATAGCCACAGAGTGTATGACTCGTTCCCGCCCCTCGACATCCACGTCATTGAATTTGATTGACAGCAGTGTGAGCCAATGGCTGCGCTGCTATCAAGCTATCCAATGAAGAGCAGATCAGCCATGAGGAGAATGACACGGGATCGCGCCCTCGGTAATTCGGGGCTTAGGTAAGTAAAACCGGGGCTCGGTGGGGGGTGGACACTGCAAGATGTTTTTTCACCTTAATGCATAGGATGCATTAAGGTGAAAAAAACACAAGTCTTTACAACCCCTTTAAAGCAAATCCCCAGCCAAATACTTTACCATTGTCAATGTTTTTATTATTATTATTAATTATGCCCCCATCAGACATTTTTCCTCTCTTCCCGCTTTAAACATCACAGGCAGTTGTCACTCAATATAACAAAAAAGATTGGGCCAGATTCACGTACATCGGCGCATTTTTGGACCGGCGTAGTGCAACTCCTTTAAGTTAGACTGGCTTAATTTCGAGGCGCAAGTACCGTATCCTCGTAGTATTTTCGGCCAAATTTGCACCGGTGCAATGTAAATTCCGAGGCGTAAGGCGGTGTAATTCAAAGTGGGAAGAACGTAGGCGTGTTCCATTGAAATGAGCCGTGACCCCATGCAAATATAGGGCCGGCCAGACTGGGCATGTGCACATGAAGCAGACGATGGTCAGCACCTCTCTGAGCATGCTCAGAACTAGGCACGGCACACTCAGTTAGATAGGAACTAGGCCCGTCAGACTTAGTGAGCTATGCACAGTGCTTAAATAGACCGAGAGAAATGCCCTTCCATTGCAAAAGTACATCCAATTTTGTGTCGTGTCGGTGTGTATATATATATATAAAATATTAAATAAGATAATTATAATAATATTAAAATTAGTAAATTTATATTAGTTAAAAAAAATATATATATATATATGTATTATATTAATTATTATAAAATATATACTAAACAGAAAAAAATGTATATAAAATATATATTTACCCATTAGGGTGAAAAGAGCCACTGGCAAGGAAATGAAGTGTTGCCAGTACCTTGCCCAGTGGCGGTGGGCAGATCCTCTCCCGTGTAAGAACAGGGGAGTCCGCGCTATGGGGAATAAAGTAGCTGTTGCCTCCCAGTAGGATCCCTATGTGGGGAGCTAATATGAATAGTAGAAAGGGAAATGGCGCTGCTAAATTAATACCTTTGCCGGGTATATCCGTGGGGTGAGCCCAATGGTAATAGGCCCCCCTTTTGGCTGGAATTAGGGTGCAATTGGAGAGATACCCTGTGTTAATAGGACGGTAGATGTTGGTTCCTCAGCTTCCACTAATTTCTGTGAAATTGAGTAAAGGTGGATTAATTAGGTCAGGAGCCTGTGCAGGCCAGCAGGCCCAAAGATTGCTAAAGTAAAATGATCCTATGCTGCTATAAGGATGCCAGTTGTGACCGATGCACCCTAAACCATATAAAACAAAGAAAAAAATGTGTCTCTAGAGTCTAATAGGTAGGAATCCCTACTAGTGTGGTTGATTACACTAGTAACCACACTAGTAGGGATTCCTACCTATTAGACTCTAGAGACACATTTTTTTCTTTGTTTTATATGGTTTAGGGTGCATCGGTCACAACTGGCATCCTTATAGCAGCATAGGATCATTTTACTTTAGCAATCTTTGGGCCTGCTGGCCTGCACAGGCTCCTGACCTAATTAATCCACCTTTACTCAATTTCACAGAAATTAGTGGAAGCTGAGGAACCAACATCTACCCTCCTATTAACACAGGGTATCTCTCCAATTGCACCCTAATTCCAGCCAAAAGGGGGGCCTTTTTCCATTGGGCTCACCCCACGCATATACCTGACAAAGATCCTCTCCCGTGCCCTCCTCCGTGCCCTCCTCCTTCTGCGCTCATCTAAAGTCAGTAGTATAGCTATGAGCAAGGATGCCCGTGGCATGTTGGCATACAGATTAATGTCCTACAAGTGTGGCTGCTCAGCTCGGCCCTAATGGTGTTGCTTTTGCTGACATGTAGACAGATTGTCTAATTTTAAACCTGCTTTTATTTGGTCTAATTTTAGACTGGCCGTGCAGCTGATAAGCACATCGTGTAGACTGCACCGCACAAACTTACTTTTGTGGATCCCCGTAACTCCCGCATTTGCATATTTGCATAGCAAATCAATGGTGTGTCTAGTGCAGTTTTGCACGCACTCTGCGCCGGTCTATCCAATTTACGTTGGTCTAAAAAATGTGGATTTCAGGCGTATATCGTTTTGGGGATACGGTGCATAGATAAGCGTGTGCATTTTTAGACTTACGCGTGCCTAACTCGTGATACTCCGGAGTAAGTGCTTTGTGAATCTGGCCCATTGTGCTTATCAAGGTAGGTGGTCGATTGGCAACAGAGTACCAATCCCTAGACACAAATTCAACACGGAGGCAGCAGCTCTTGTGCAGATGCACTGGAAGAAGTGTAGAAAAAAAGGGGGGTTAGAGCTGCGCCATAGCACCTGGACTCAGTACAATCCAATAGTCCACAAATTAAATAAAATGAATAAACAATCCTCAGCAAAGAAAATTGTTAATTAAAAGTCTATGCGTTTATCAGCTTGTGATGGGATATAGCCGTCACCAACGTGATTCCAAAGCACACTTCACTCTTCAGTGAGACCCACCACCAATGATGTTAAGCAGCTTACCAGATGGACAACTGTACCGGCAGTCAGCTATAACCCAGCCGCGGCCTTTGGGGAGAGATCTCACTCCCTGGGACAGTGACTACTCCTTGGCTCCAATGCACAACGCCACCGTATGATCATATATAGAAAATGATGACAATAGTGGACATAGCGTAATTCCACAAGGGACTTTAATTAAAAGATGTACAAAAAGATAAAACCTACTCACATTTTTAACGAGTAAACAGGCATATAAAAACTTGATGTTGCCGGCCGGCGAACACATGAACGGAGCCCTTCCTCCTGAACGTGATGACGTCACCGCACGTCCTCGCGTTCAGGAGGAAGGGCTCTGTTCATGTGTTCGCTGGCCGGCCGGCAACATCAAGTTTTTATATGCCTGTTTACTCGTTAAAAATGTGAGTAGGTTTTATCTTTTTGTACATCTTTTAACATCATTGGTGGTGGGTCTCACTGAAGAGTGAAGTGTGCTTTGGAATGACGTTGGTGACTGCTATATCCCATCACAAGCTGATAAACGCATAGACTTTTAATTAACAATTTTCTTTGCTGAGGATTGTTTATTCATTTTATTAGATTTGTGGACTATTGGATTGTAGTTGTCACTCACTACAATACATCTCTCCTCCTACTTCTGTTCTGGTAAAATGTTGCATTGTTGCCCCAGTAATAATAATCCCCATAACAAATAGTGAGGACAAAGACGGCAATAAAACTAGACAGAGGTTCTAAAAATAGGAAACGTCTCTACTAGAAGAGCCATGTCAACAGTTTTGGTAATAAAGCTGAAGACACCTCTACATTTATTAATACATTGATACATTCTTGCATTTTTTAATGCAAGCAGTGTAAGTACTTTGGCACACATAAGAAATCAGTTGTTCTGCATACTAATAAGGGGAGAGAGCAGATTGACAAAGAGGTGAGCTCATCAGTCTGCTGCTTCTTCTTTCACTGTCCATTCAGAGGCAGGAGGAGAGACAAGGTCTCCTGTCCTACCAGACAAGACTTTTTTTTGTGTGGCAGAACTGTGTAAACCTCAGAAATGGATAGAGGAAAATAAAAATCCTTTGGCAGGTAAACTGTTCCAATATATGTATTTTTATTGGTGTATTCAGCTGGTTACCTACAGTTCAGCTTTATGGATCCAGTCCAAAATAGGGTCTGGTTGGAAGCTTCCGTCTCACATACGAGTAGAATCCCTGTCATGGTCTATTTATCTGGTAGTCAGTCTTGATATTGTTTGGTAGGTTCTATTACTATGGGGCAGTGGTTCACATTTGACGTGACCTCTGGATCTTATTTAGCCATTTAGCAGGAGAACGTGCATTTAAAAACCACATTAAATCTGAAATCAAGCTATTGATTGGAGGGCCAGGATTTAACTGATTGGTGCACAGGGAATTTGACTATACAGCACTGTCAGGAAATGGGTTAAGCATGTCAGAGATTTAATGGAGCTTTCATATATATTTGTTTAGTGTGCCTGTAATTCTCCTTGGAGGATTTTAAAACCATCTGACATTGACATCTGCAAACTGGAAATAGAATCGGGGAAAGAAAAGCTTGGCCAGCATATGAAAAAGTATGTTTTGCTAACAATGTTGTCCTTTGGGACAGCTTAATTTTCTTTGATCAACTGACCTTACTGATGGAAAACAGTTTTTTATGAGAAACAGCAGAATCATCAGCAGTGAGCAGAGAGCTTGTTCTTCATTTGCATCTTATGCAAATTCCGTTGTAATCTATTGCATGTAATATTATAATATTGGTACTGTAATGCCTTGTACACACAATCGGTTTTCCTGACAGGAAAAGTGTGATGTGGGGTTTTTGTCAGGAAAACCAACCGTGTGTGCTCTATTACACTTTTTCTGTCAGTTTTCCTGCCAAGATTGAAAAAGATTGAGAGCAGGATCTCAATTTTCCTGACAGGAAAAAATCCTATCACGAATCGCGTTCACCTTTATGCAATTACGACACGCAAAAAAAATGCGCAGGCTCAGAATGAAGCAGAAGAGCCGAACTGCCTATAGAACTTCATTGATCTTGGCTCGTCGTACGTGTTGTACGTCACCACGTTCTTGACGTTTGGAATTTCAGCCAAGATTTGAGTGGCCATGTGTATGCAAGACAAATTTCAGCCATTTTCCTGCTGAAAAAAACCCCGCTGTTTTCCTGTTAAAAAAACTGATTGGGCCAGATTCAGGTAGATGGGCGAATCTTTATTCGCGAGTAACGTTTCTCATTTACGTTACTCCGCCGAAACTTTAGGAGCAAGTACTGTTATTCACAAAGCACTTGCTCCTAAAGTTGCGGCGGCATAGCGAAAATGAGCCGGCGGAAATTTAAATTGGGCGGGTAGGGGGCGTGTATTATTATAACTAGGCGTGATCCCGCGGCGAACGTACTGCGCATGCGTCGACTGTCAGTGCGCATGCTCCAAATTCTGTCAGTGAACGTCAATGACGTCAATCCCCATTCACGGACGTTTTATGCAAACGACTCAAATTCTTTTTTTTTCGACGCGACATCTTAACATAGGATACTCCACTAGGGGGCTGCTTTATCTTTACGCCGCGTATCTCTTACGGAAACGTCGGAAAGTCACTGCGTCGGGCCCGAATACGATCGTGAATTGCCGATTCTCGCTGATTAACATATTCTCGGCGTTAATCAGCGGGAACGCCCCCAGCGCCATTTTTAAAATTGCAGTTCCGATACGACGGCGAAATACAATTATGCCGCTCGTATAGGAACTCCAACCTATACTGCTTACTGAAAACAGAAACGCCGGCTCAAAGTGAGAGTTAGGCTGGAGTATCACTGATACTCCAGAGTAACTCTACCTGAATCTGGCCCATTGTGTGTACGAGGCATAAGTAATATATCTGCTGCCACCCCAAAACTTGATAAACCTAAAAGTAATATATACTGTGTACATTCACCTTCCATATGTCAAATAAATTTGATTTTCTATAGGTTCAAGGTCACAAGTCATGGGTACCTACATTACAGGACCACACTAGGTTCCTTAATTCCTGGAACGTCAGTAATGCACATGTAGGAAGGGAGTAAAATCTTCCGGTGCTGAAGTGGTTGATTACTAAATTGCTATTATCATTTTCTGGAATACTGAAAATGTGGCCCCCCGACACACACCATGTATTGTAACCACTTTATTTTGCTCTGTTCTTTCCACTGTTAATCTTGGTTTGCCATGCCTGCTTTGACCAACCCTAATTACTGTGTCATAGTTCACTATTTAAACATGAGGCTAATTAAATATACAATAAACTTCTAAGTTATCCTAACTCCATCTATTTGCACGTCTTGCACACAAACCTAAACATCTGAATTTCCAGTTTAATGACAGTTGACCGTATTCAGGTGTGATAACGATGTCTTTAGAACAGGCTTTTCTTAGCACGGAGCTTGTTTTTCTTACCAGGGGTAGATCCCATCTTTAGATAAAGGTTAATTGTGCCGCAGGCATTTTTTTTTTATCAAGTCTGCTATAAAAAAAAGACCTTCAGCGATATGGCATCAATGTAACCTGTTCAGCACAGATAGATTTGCTGTCTAAGACATCTGTTTGGAACATCTGTGGACGCCATCGGTTTGTGTACACCATTGAGCTATGCAGACCTCAGCTTTTCTTTTATTGCCCTCTCTTGATGGCTTTGCAACAAATATATTGGGCAATCATTTATCTGGCTATCTCACCAGCTATCCAGCATTTTGCAGCTTTTAATTATTACACCATTACATCAGTGTCGCAGGTTTACTGCAGAGCCACTGTCAAAGCAAGTATGCTGTAAATATGTGTATTAATAAAGATTTGTATCATTGTTCTCGATGTGTTTTTACTCTGTACAGTCAAGTTATTTTGCTTGTGTCCCAGTTACGGACATCAGGATTTTGCAGGTATTGTAAAGCACAATCACGTTGTGCAAAGTTCTGAAAACAGTAGCAGCTAATGAGTTCTCTGTTTACTCTAGTCATATCGGTGAAAAGTGAATTCTGATTGGTCACTTTGAGTCACTTGATGCTGTACAGAGATAGTTCACTTTGTACTCCCCTAGATGAATAAAGTTTGGTATACACTAGTAGACTTTCTTTCTACAGTATATTTTTCTTTATAAAACATTTGACTTTCTAATCATTGTTGGGGTCAAATCGACATTTGTTTTTGACCGCAGTGAAGAGAAAATTCAAAGTAGCAGGATGACATTTTTTCCTTGAATGTACACATTTCTAACAGTTTTTGCTCGGTATAGTCAATTCATTACAAAATCGAATTTTAAAAGCAAATTAAATCTTAAAATAATTATGAATGACATCAGATTTTATACAAAAAATGTTTTTATAAACTTTCCTAAGAATTTTATTTCTAAATTCTACTAGTGTATACTAACCTTTAGAATTGATTAACAGTGTCTGTCCAGGTAAAGCAAATGAAAAGGGCCTTTTTTTCCATTGCTAGGGTATTTTGAGACATCAAACTTTATAAGAACCTCATATCAATAGGAATTTGGAAATCTGAGATTACTTAACCACTTACTCACCAGGCCATTTTTTGTGATATGGCACTGCGTCGATTTAACTGACAATTGAGCGGTCGTGCAACATTGTACACAAGCAAAAATTATGTCCTTTATTTACCACAAATAGAGCTTTCTTTAGGTGGTATTTGATCACCTCTGCAGTTTTTATTTTTTTGCGCTATAAAGAAAAAAAAATGAAAAAAAAATATATATAAATATTTTAACTTTTTGGTATAATAAATATCCAAAAACAAAAATGTAAAAAAAAAAAAAAAAATGTCTTCATCAGTTTAGGCACATATGTATTCGTTTACATATTTTTGGTAAAAAAAAATCGCAATAAGCGTATATTGATTGGTTTGCTCAAAAGTTATAGTGTCTACAAAATAGGGGATAGACATATGGGGCCAGATTCTCAGATATTTGCCTTGGCGTAGCGTAAGCCTTTTACACTACGCCGCCGCAACGTAACAGAGCAAGTGCCGTATTCTCCATGCACTTGCTCCTTAGTTTGCTTTGGCGTAGCGAAAATGGCCCAGCGTAAGGCCGCGTAATTCAAAGGGGGTGGCTTGAATTTAAATTAGGCGCGCCCCCGCGTCGATCGAACTGCGCATGCGCCGGCCGGGGGAAAAGCCCAGTGCGCATGCTCCAGCTCACGTCGGAAAGCGCCGTTGAAACCGACGTCAAAACGTGGAACAGACTCCCTCCAGAGGTGGTTCTGGCCAGCTCAGTAGATTGCTTTAAGAGAGGCCTGGATTCTTTCCTAAATGCACATAATATAAGTGAGTACTAAGTTTTGTAGGTAAAGTTGATCCGGGGAGGAAATCCGATTGCCTCTCGGGGGATCAGGAAGGAATTTTTTCCCCTCCGGTAGCAAATTGGATCATGCTCTGCTGTTTTTTTTTGCCTTCCTCTGGATCAACTGTGGGTATGGAGTTGGGTGTATGGGATGTACTGTGTTTTATTTTGTTTGTTTATTTATTTTTATGGTTGAACTGGATGGACTTGTGTCTTTTTTCAACCTAACTAACTATGTAACTATGTAACTATGTAACTATGTGATCACTACGCAATGCCCTATTCGCGAACGAGTTAGTAAAACGGCGTAAGCGCCGGAAAATGCCGACGCTGACCCAACGCCATACTTAACATTGCATCCGACGGCACCCGATACCAGGGGTAACCTTACGCGTTTGTAAACGACGTATGCGAAGACGGGGCGGCGTAAAAGCGATCGGGAATCGGCATAGTAGCCTCATTTGCATAGGCAAATGAGAAAACAACGTAAAGGCCACTTAGTGGCCGGAGTTGTCATTACAACTACGATCCGCAAGTGTAACGGTATTACACTTGTTTAATCTTCAGGCGTATCTATGCCAAAGTGATTCAAGGAATCACTCGCATAGATACCCGGCCAAATAAACGGCGATACGACGGGGTATCTGAGATACTCCGTCATAGCGCCTCTGAGAATCTGGCCCATGGTATTTTTATTATAGTTTTTTTTTTTTACTAGTAATGGCGGTGATTAGCGATTTTTAGCAGGCTTGTGGCGGACAGATCGGACACTTTTGGCACTTTTTTGGGACCATTGGCATTTTTACAGCGATCAGAGCTATAAGGAGCCACTAATTACTGTATAAATGTGAATGGCAGGGAAGGGGTTAACACTTTGGTGTGATTAAGGGGTTAAGTCTTCCCTAGGGAGGTGTTTTTAACTGTGGGGAAGTGCACTGACTGGAGGAGGAAAGAGATCGCTGATCACCAGGAACAGCAGATCTCTCTGTACTCCCCTGACAGAACATTGTTTACATTGACAGATCCCCGATGCAGGTGGCCGGCGGACATCGCAGCCGCCGGTCATGCACATCAACTCCTGCGGTGTGTGCTCTCCCCCTATACCTCTTAAAGTGGCCGGTGTACACCTATGGTGGTTTGCACAGCTGTGAAAACCTGTCACAGTATAATCACGGCGGCTGGTCAGCAAGAGGTTAAAGTAGAACTCAAAACTTGTTTTTAGTGTGTGGACTGATCCCTGTCAGGTTTTATTTATTTTTTGCCATCTGTGTCACATTAGGGGAGATTTCCCTTCACTACCTTCCCCATACACAAGACAGGAAGTGAGAGGAAATCCCTCCAAATTGAGGGAATACCTGGTTATCTGACCAGAACTAGTGTCCCCATCAGAAGATTACCCCTCTACTGTTCTGGTCATAACCCAAAATGTGAGATTTTTTTTTAGAATGAATGAATGAATGACTTGTAGAACGCTACACACTCTAGGTGCTTTTTGCAGCCAGTGTCTTCCTGGCTGGTGTGGTCATTTACCCCGTAGCATCTCAACACGCTTGGGACACACAGTCGTACACACATATATACATATATACTGGGCCAATTTGGACAGGATACAATTAACCTACCAGTGTGTCTTTGGAGTGTGGGAGGAAATCGGAGTACCCAGAGGAAACCCACGCAGACATAGGGAGAACATGCAAACTCCAGGCAGATGGTGTCGTGGTCGGGATTTGAACCAGTGACCCTTTTGCTGCCAGGTGAAAGTGCTAACCACTACACCACTGTGCATGCCCCACCTTTACTTTCTCTTTTGATAATGGCAAACAACTTTCACTCTTGGTGATAACAGTAAACATGCACAGTAAAGGTGAATCTCCCTAGTGAGGGCAAAGACAGCAGTAAAAACTAACAGGCATTCTAATCCTTCTCCACTCTATCCAAAAAAAATGTGTTTTAGTTAAAGGATAAGTTCACCTTTAAGAACATGTTACATGTTACACCCATATTCAGGGTATAGCATGTTATAAATGCACCGGTCCACCTGGCCACGCAACTTATTCACAGTCCTCTGTCAATGGAAAACTACAACGTTTGGCAGCCTTTGCGGCTATTGGCTTGTAGTTTTTAACGAACTACCACTGCGTTGTGAGCACTGTGGTAGTTCATTCAGTCTTCCTGTCAGAATGTAAATGATGATACCAAAAGTATTGAAGTATTGGGACACCTGCCTTTACACGCACATGAACTTTAATGGCATCCCAGTCTTAGTCCGTAGGGGTCAATATTGAGTTGGCGCACCCTATATAACCTGAATGGCCTGCACAGAGTCCTAACCTTAACCCGATAAAACACCTTTGGGATGAGTTAGAGAGGTAACTGCGAGCCAGGGTTTCTCATCCTACATCAGTGCCTGACCTCACAAATGCGCTTCTGGAAGAATGGTCAAACATTACCTTAGATACACTCCTAAACCTTGTAGACAGCCTTCCCAGAAGAGTTAAAGCCGTTTTAGTTGCAAAGGGCGGGCCAGCTCAACATTGAACCCTACAGACCAAAACTGGCCATTAAAGTTCATGTGTGTGTAAAGGCAGGTGTTCCACTACTTTTGATAATATAGGATATGTACAAGGAACGAGCAAGCCGATACACTGACAGATCTACAGGAGCCTTGATCCCTGCTTTACAGGCTTCCAAAACAAAACATAAACACACAGAATAACCAAGCTCAACTTACCAACCAATTAGCAACCAACCAAATTCACCTGTCTAATAGTGCGTTAAAAACAGGGGTTTACAGTAGTTGCACGCATTTGCAAATACATGCGTAAGCTGCAGGCCCCGTCAAGGCTCCCTGTGTACTGCAGTCCTAACTCTAAAATGTAAAGTCTCCTCAATGGAAGCACATGAATGTAATAAATGCACATTTTTCTACCTGCAAAAAAATTTGCATTTATTATTTTTTCTCAAAATGTGAAGTTGTTTAAAGCCAAGTTGTTAGACTAGAGATTCTTAACCTAGGTACATATAGGTTCAAGTAATATTTTTTTGCATAATAATTCTTCATGATCTGCATAAAAGTGGCACAGCTTCTTGTGGGATAGCTGAGGTGGCATCAGATTAGTATCTGAGCTCATCCCTATTCTGGGTCAGTGACTTAAAAAGTGTAAAAATCAACTTTAAGTTATGTGCTACTAAAATATTCAATGCAATATTCCCCTCTGGTGTGAATTTTCTTACAAATGTATTGCCTGTTCATTATTGACACAGTTTAATACTGCAAAGAGTTTTTTTTTTTTTTATCAGGGGGGGGAGCAGAGGGAGCTGAGGTCATGGCAGGGAGAGGTAGCTGAGCTGCAGAGTCACACCTGGAAGTGGAAGCTGAGCTGCTGGGAGTAATGCCCCGTACACACGATCATTTTATGTGATGAAAAAAACTACGTTTTCTGTGAAGTAAAAAACGACGTTTTTGAAACTTCACTTTTCAAAGACGATGTTGCCTACACACCATTGTTTTTTCACAAAAAGCGAGGTTACGTTCACCACTCTTTTCCATTGAAGCTCGCTTCATAACTAGCTTCTGGGCATGCACGGGTTGAAAAACGTTGTTTTAAACAGCGTTTTTTGCTACACACAGCGACTTATTGTGAAACAAAAAACGACGTTTTGAAAAACGACACATAAAATTGAAGCATGCTTCAAATTTTTTTTTGTCGTTTTTTTACAAGACATAAAACGACGTTTTCCCTTACACACGGTCAATGAATTTTTTTTCATCACATAAAGTGATCGTGTGTACGCGGCATTAGGCATAGGTCGAAATTTTCAAAATTATTTTCTTTTGAAAATCCTTTCTAAGAATTTTTATTTGAATTTTGCACAATTGGTGGGCTGCAACAACAGCAGATTTTTGTGTGGCCATCAAATTTGAGATTTCGGCATTTTGGGAATCATTTAAAAAAACAAACAATTTTCTAATCAATGGAAGAATCGTGTTAGGAATATAATCGAAAAAAGAATGCGCATGAGCAAGAAAAGGAAATTTGTGGGAAAAAAAGAAGATTCCAACCCACAAAAATTTTCTGTAGCAACATGAGGTGAAATTGAAGGCTTGGTTGGTCAAATTTTGAAATCAATGCTGGCACCAATGGATCACCAACATTTTCGAAATTCGAATTCTAACAATCCACTGCTTGGAGGGGAAGCTGAGCCGCTAAGCCACTGCTTGGAGGGAAAACTGAGCTGCTGAGTCACTGCTTGGAGGGCAGCTGAGCTGCTGAGTCACTGTTTGGAGGGCAGCTGAGTCACTGCTTGGAGGGTAGATGAGCTGCTGAGTCACTGCTTGGAGGGGAAGCTGAGCTGCTAAGCCACAGTTCGGAGGGGAAGCTGAGCTGCTAAAACACTGCTTGGTGGTATAGCTGAGCTGCTGAGTCACTGCTCCAAGCCACAGCTTGGAGGGAAAGCTGATCTGCTTGGAGGGGAAGCTGAGCTGCTGAGTCACTGCTTGGAGGGCAGCTGAGCTGCTGAGTCACTGCTTGGAGGGGAAGCTAAGCTGCTGAGTCAATGCTTGGAGGGCAGCTGAGGTGCTAAGTCACTGCTTGGAACGGAAGCTGAGCTGCTAAGCCACTGCTTGGAGGGGAAGCTGAGCTGCTAAGCCACTGCTTGGCGGGAAATCTGAGCTGCTGAGTCACTGCTTGGAGGGGAAACTGAGCTTCTGAGTCACTGCTTGGAGGGATGCTGAGCTTCTGAGTCACTGCTTGGAGGGACAGCTAAGCTTCTGAGTCACTGCTTGGAGGGTAAGCTGAGCTGCTGAGTCACTGCTTGGAGGGGAGTTGAGCTGCTAAATCACTGCTTGGAGGGGAGCTGAGCTGCTGAGTCACTGCTTGAAGGGGCAGCTGTGCTGCTGAGTCACTGCTTGGATGGCAGCTGAGCTGCTGAGTCACTACTTGGAGGGACAGCTAAGCTGCTGAGTCACTGCTTGGATGGAAGCTGAGCTGCTGAGTTGCTGCTTCGAGGGACAGCTAAGCTGCTGAGTCACTGCTTGGAGGGTAAGCTGGGCTGCTGAGTCACTGCTTGGAGGGGAGCTGAGCTGCTGAGTCCCTACTTGGAGGGTAAGCTGAGCTGCTGAGTCACTGCTTAAAGGGGAATTGAGCTGCTGAATCACTGCTTGTAGGGGAAGCTGAGCTGCTGAGCCACTGCTTAGAGAGGAGCTTAGCTGCTCAGTCATTGCTGGAAAAGTGGGGGCAGGGGAAAATGAGTAGTACGACTCAGACCACACTTCTATGTTTAACAGTTGTAGTTGTGTTCATGATTGCCCTTTTCATTTATTAGATATTGTAGATTTGTTTTGTAAAGCCTATAGTTTGCATGGGTAGTTACCCCCCTCGCCTCAACACCTCCCATCCCCCCACTGCTATTTAGTGCCCCAACCAGGACCCCCTTTAATTTCATAGATTTTTTTTTTAAATTGCTGGGAAGAAAGTGTATATTTGTAGCAGTTCTGGGCTTCTTATTATAAAAAGTCTGAACGGAGTTGGCCTTTAAGTTAAACTGCCACCAAAATGTTTCCTTCCTTCATTTTTTTTCTTTTTTTTTTCTTTTTTTTTTCTGGGGTCGGGGATGAGAGTAAATTTCCCTATATCAATAAAAAATAAATTGCTAAAGATTCTAATCTTTTACCACTCAATCGGAGTCTCACTTTAAATCCTGTGATGGGATACTGAATTGCTATTCTGATTAAGATATCAATAAAAGATATGGGAGCTGTGATTTCTCTTCTGTCCCAGCCAATCCTTTCAATGCACGGTGCGGCCGGTACGAGGTGACATTGATTCTGTTGGTAACAGTTGTCACAGCAGCATGTCCTTCCTGTTTTATGGCCACTTTCTCATTACAGAGAGATGATTTATTTAAATTGAGTTTTACTGCTATTGATCTATGTAGTAATATTGTGGAGTTTCCCCTTCACTGCAGCAACTCAGAGTCTCTCTGTATTATTAGAAGCCAAAGAGGTTTGATTATTCGCTGGATATCAGTTTTGATGTTTACAAGGTGAGGGGTAAAAAATGCTCAAACTTCAATGGATGTTTTAAATTCTTTACTTAATCTTAAAGTGGTATTAAACCCAAAACCAAAAATGTATTATATTGCAGATTATAATTCTAGCCAATTAAATGAATTAACACCTAAAGGTGTTAACACACGTTTACAAGCAATAGGCATTTTTTCTGCCAAAAATGCTGCCGCCAGGAGGAAAGGAGTCTAGGAGAGATGACCAAACGTCCAGTGTGCATGGTGGTTCCCACCAGCTCTGACCTGCCTGCATTGCACAGAGAGGCACAGAGATCAACTAATGAGATCACTGGGTCTAAAATGAAGTATGCATTTAAAGAATCTACTGAATTCAAAAATGTATCGCTCCAACCTTCACGGACTTGAGCGAAGTATGATTTTTTTTTTTTTTTATGTCGTAACGATGTAGAATATTATTGGATGATCTCCTGCTTCTTTCACTATTTATCTCTCCCCCCCCCCCCTTTATCTTCCTCTCCTCTCCACCGTTCTCTTCCCTCCCTCTATTTCTCATAATTTAAATATGACAACTATACTTTTATTTCATATATTCTGAATTTTACTTCACAACGTTTACAAATTAATAATTCAGTAACCAACTTTACATTTTATGTTTACTTTGGCTTTATGCTATGAGTATTTATATTGTCAATGTTCTTTTCTCATATGTAATGATATGATTCTGTTCATAAATATTGCTTTATTGTATTTTCATTTGTTTACATATGTGATATGTTATTTACTCCAAAATACCAATAAAATCTTTTAAACCAAAATGAAGTATGCATTTAAAACAAAAATGTTTCTTTTAAAATTCCATTGGCATGGGTAATTGTAATTCTGACCTGCATGCTCCGGGCCTTATTACAAAACTCTATTCCCATCTTAACTGCCCTTCTCTAATGTTACATATCTGACCTTGGGGTAGAGTTGGAGGACTGGAATGACATTTGGGCAGCGACCAAGTCCTCATCTCAAAATATGCTGCCAATGGAGACCAACTGCAAGGTCTTGCTTCGATGGTACCTGGTCCAGGCAAGAATTACAAAATGTCTACCTTGGTATCCCTCTGTGTGGTATTGTGGTTGCAGAGAGCCAGGTACACATGTTCATATCTGGTGGACATGCCTGATCGTGTAGCTGTTTTGGATTGACCTTTTTAGGATGGCCTGAATATTGCTTAACCAAAATTTAGAACCTGATCCAGCTATTGCTCTTCTAAGATAGGGGGGGGGGGGGGGTTGGTGGGACTTTGAATGAAGCACACTGCTAAAATTAAAAATGCACTTATGTTTATTGATTCCTGATACATAATTGTATAATGATAATAACTGTAATAATAATAGCATTGGGTAACAAATTAATGGTTCATGTGTTTACACATATATTCCAACATGGATATAATAAATAAATACATATAACCATATATTGCCGTAAACACAGTAGGCAGTTGAATCTCAGACATCATTTTGCAATGTTATAGCATGTAACAGTCATTGAGTAGCTCTACACGTTTCATGAGTTTTCCCAATCATCAGGAGCAGTTAAAACCAAATTTTAATAAAACATAGTAATGAGAGTAAGTGCAAAATACTTTCATGGGTGGGACAAGGGGGAAATGGTTAGAAGAGGGGGAACAAAACATTTCCCAAGCACTCTTATCTAAGGGTAATATGATGATACATATAGTAATATTGACGACTGGAGAAACCTTGGATATATATCTAAATATATCAAGGATGGAGGCATATAAATCTACCCCTCATTGCCTCACAAAGTCCCAACCTCATTCCCCCCTTTTATATTGCTCTTCTAAATCATTATGCTCTTGATATTCCTAGAGCACAGACAAAACTGCTACAGCAACTGATGACTGCCTCTAAACAGACTATAGCAAGGGCCTGGAAGACCATGACACATTGTACACTTGAGACCAAGAACAGAATGACCTAAGCTATGATACACAATAAAATAGAGGCTACAATACTTCATAGGATTTCTAAACATCGTAAAGTTTGGCAGCTCTGGGTGGACCACCTTTTACCACCTGGCTTTGATTCCTCCTTCCTTGAGCCTTGATACTTGTGATCTAGCCAAAATTGGCAGTCATACCTAGGACCTGGCATGAGCGGTTGACCTCCCTTTTCTTTCTCTTTGCTCTTCTTTCCTCTCTCTCTTTTCTTCCTTGTTTCTTTATTCTTCTCTGCCATTTTTATGTTTTAAGCTTAAAGGGTTTGTAAAGACAAAAATATTTTCCTCTTAAATTAAAGTCTGACAGTAACTGATAAAGTAAAAAGTAATGTTTTGCTTTATAACTAGTTTGATACCTGTTGAAATCGAGCTGTTTTATACTCCTCCATCACTCCTGAATCGTTATTCTCACTTACTTCCTGGTTTGTGGTGCGCGTTCATTCTTGCTACATCACGGCTACATCACGGCCTAATGGGAACTACAGTTCCCATTGGGCTTAGCTTCCATGCCTGTGAGAGATAAGAGAGCATCTTCACGCAGGGCTGTAGTCATAGGGAGGGGGTGAGCACATTCTGCTTTCCACCATGCCAAACGGCTCAGATGCTGGTGGAAAGCAAGAAGAGAAGAGACAGGAAATGACATTTTTAAACCTGGATTACTGTATTTTGGAGGTCAAAAGGAAAAACGAGGTGAGTGATATTTAAATGCTCTAGCTTACAGCAATCAATTGATCTAATAAAAAACGAACCTTTAGGGCTCTTTCACACGGAGCAGATCAGTAATGATCCGCCCCGTGCACCTCCGTTTGCTCAGCGGGGATCGCTCCGTTGATCCCCGCTGAGCTGCCAGATGACTGGGTGGTACTCGCACACTGTGCAGGGACCACCTTGTCTTTTCTCTGCTCTCCCCTATGGGGGGATCGGATGAACACGGACCGTCTGTCCGTGTTCATCCGATCCACCAGACAGAAGGTAAAGTAGTTTTTTCCTCCGTCATACTTTGGTGGATCGGAGCGGGTGGGATGTCAGCGGACACGTCTTCGCTGACATCCGTGGCTCCATAGAGGAGCACGGAGCGTCCGTTCAGATCCGCAAAAAAAACTGGCAGGCAGATCTGAACGGACGCTTCGTGTGAAAGAGCCCTTAGTGTTCCTTTAAGGGGTTTTCCCCTATGTCTATTTTGTGCCTCACATGTTGGATTACCTCATGACATTACATTTCCAGTTAAATGGACTTATGCACCAGCATTGTTATGTTATTTTTCTTTTTCATCTTTGTTTTTATATATACTTGTGATGTTTTCTGCGCACTTTGTAAATTCTCTGTTATTTCTGCAATTTATGTATACATTGCAATCTCTTCAATAATAAAAAATATATTAAACAAAAGAAAAATGATTAGCATGTTAATGGGAAGGGAGAAAGGAGGAGCCATGGCAAGCAAAACATAAGCAGATTGAACTTCAGCTTTACATTTTTAAATTACAAATAACAAAGAAATGCACAACATACCGACAAACCACAGAGAACACTGTAGGCCTTAATAGTTTTATTGTGGTTTAAGTTCCTTCATTATGCTTTACAACTGTCCTTTAATTACTGAGTTGCAAGGGCAAGTACAAGGCACAGGTTTGTCTGCATTCAGCCATTAATCACGGTCTTTAACGTAATTATCAGGGTCTTTGTTTCAACACTTGTCTTGAATTACAGCATAATATTCAGCTTTTGTTATCTAGCAGCTTTTCTATCTTTTAATTAACTGTTTAAATCTTAAACTGTGGAGAAAGGCGGTAAATTATAGCTTGGGACACTGAAGGTATTGTGTGGGACCTCCAATATTGAAAGAGTCTGTGTGCTATGTGCACACAGCTTGTTCTGCATTAGACAGAGCCTGTGCTGCCATATATATTATATATAATGATTCAGAACACTAATGGGATCGGAAGGAAGGAAGGAAAGTGTGAAGGTATGCAGAGAAGGAAGGAAGTATAAAAAGTAGGAAGAAAGAAAGACAGAACAAAGGAAGTGGAGAGAAGGTAAGGAAGAGAATGAAGAAAGGGAAAAGGGAAGGGATGAAGTGAGGGAGAGAAGGAAGAAAGGTAAACGAGAAGGGAGGAATTGAGGGAAAGAAGGAAGAAAGGGAAAAGGTAAAGGAAGGAAGTAAGGGAGAGAAGGATGAAAGAGAAAAATAAAAAGAGAGGGATTGCGTAAAAGAGGGAGTAAAAAGAAAAAAAAAGGAATTATGGAAGTGAGGGAGAGAAAGGAGAAGGGAATCAATAAAGAGATGGAGAGAAGGAAGAAAGGGAAAAAGGAATTGAGAATGTGAGGGAGAGAAGGAAGAAAGGGAAAAAATAAGTGAGGAAGTGACAGAGAGAAGGAAGAAAGGGGGAAAAAAAGAAGGGAGGAAGTGACGGAGAGAAGGAAGAAAGGGAAAAAAGAAGGGAGGAACTGAGGGAAAGAAGGAAGAAGGGGGAAAAAGAAGGGAGGAACTGAGGGAAAGGAGGAAGAAGGGGAAAAGGGAAAGGAAGGAAGTAATGGAGAAAAGGATGAAATTGAAAGGGAAGAAGAGGAATTGAGAAAGAAAGGGAGTAAAAGGAAAAAAAGAATTAAGGAGTGAGGGAAAGAAATGAAAAATGAATCAAAGAAGAGAGGGAAAGAAGGAAAAAAGGGAAAAGGGAAGTGAGGCAGAGAAGGAAGAAAGGGAAAACGTAAGGGAGGAAGTGATGGAGAGGAGGACGAAAGGGAAAAAAGAAGGGAGGAAGGTAGGGAAAGAGGGAAGAAAGGTAAAAGGGAACTGAGGAGGTGAGGGAGAGAAGGAAGAAAGGGAAAAATGGATTGAAGAAGTGAGGGAGAAAGGGATAAAAAGGGAAAAACAAAGGGAAAATGTGAGAGAGAGAAGGAAGAAAGAGAAAAAAAAACTGAGGTAGAGAGGAGGAGAAAAGAAATTAAGGAACAGCAGGAGAGAATAAATAAACAGAAAAAGGAAGGCAGGACGTGAGGGCCAGAAAGTAGCAAGAGAGAAAGGAAAAAGTAAGGGAAGAAGAAAAGGAAGATAGGATGGAAGGAAATAAGAGAAAATAAAGAAATGGACAAAGGAATTGAGAAAGTGAGGGAGAGAATGAAAAAAGGGAAAAATGAAGGGAGGAAGTCAGAAAGAGAAGGTAGTAAGAGAGAAAGGAAAAGGTAAGGGAGGAAGAAAAGGAAGTTAGGATGGACGGAAATAGGAGAAAAGGAAGAAATGGCAAAGGAAATTGAGAAAGTGAGGGAGAGAATGAAGAAAGTGAAAAAGGAAGGGAGGAAGTGAGGGAGAGAAGGAAGAAAGGGATAAAGGAAGGCAGGAAGTGAAGGAGAAAAGGAAGAAAGAGAAAAACAAAAGACGGAATTGATGAAGTTAGAGGGAGAAAAGAAAAAAGAATTGTAGAAAAGAGGGAGAAAAGAAAGAAAGGGAAAAGTGAAGGCAGGAAGTGAGGGAGAGAAGGTAGAACAAGAGAAAGTAAAAGGACAATAGGATGGAAGCAAATAAAGAAGGGCAAAGGAAAGGATGGGAGGAGATATGGAGGGAAATAGGGAGAGGAAAAAGGAATGATGAAATGAATGAAATAGGGAATAAAAGAAAAAAGAAGGAAAGTGCAAAGAAATACAGGGAAAGAAGGAAGTTAGTGGAGAAAACATAAATAAAGAAATAAAGGAAGGTAGGGTAAGAAGGAAGAAGAGAGGGAAGGAAGGAAATAAGGAGTGAAAAAAGGATGGGAGGAAGGAGGGTGAATAGAGAGAGAAAGCTAGAACAAAGAAAGGGAAAGACTGGAAGATGGAAAGAGAACAGGTATGGAGAGAAGGAAGAATCCCCTGATGGCACAGCGCATATATAGTGTGCTGGATAACTCCCAGCACATGCACAGTGTGCAGAGTATGTTCATTGAGTTTATTGCCCTCCAGGATGTGTGAGGTGGGTATCCAGGAGCCTCTGGGCCATGTCATTCACTTAGGTGTTGTGGGTAAGAACGATTGTCTGCTTTAATTAGCTTTGAAGCAAACTGTAAAAGTGTGCATATAGAAGTATGTCAAGTTATCTAACACATAGGGCCAGATTCAGGTAGATGGGAGCATCTTTGCTCTGGAGTAACGCTTCTCATTTACGTTACTCTGCCGAAATTTTAGGAGCAAGTGCTGTTATTCATGAAGCACTTGCTCCTAAAGTTGCGGCAGCGAATCGCAAATGAGCCGGCGAAATTCAAATTGGGCGGGTACGGGTCGTGTATTATTTAAACTATGCGCGATCCCGCGGCAAACGTACTGCGCATGCGTCGAGTGTCAATGCATCCCAGTGCGCATGCTCCAAATTCTGTCAGTGAACGTCAATGACGTCACATCCCCATTCATGAACGTTTTACGCAAGCGACGCTATTATTTTTTTTCCGACGCGATGACGACGCCTATACTTAACATAGGATACTCCACTAGGGGGCTGCTTTATCTTTACGTCGCGTATCGCTTCCGGAAACGTCGTAAAGTCACTGCGTCGTGCCCGAAAAAGATCGTGAATTTCCGACTCCCGCTGATTAACATATTTTTTCAGCGTTAATCAGCGGGAACGCCCCCGGCGCCATTTTTAAGTTGAAGTAACGATGCGATGGCGAAATTCAATTGCGCCGATCGCATCGGAACTTCAACCCGGCGTTTCTTGTTTTCTGGTTACAGAAAACAAAAACGCTGGCTTAAAGTGACAGTTAGGCTGGCGGATCAATGGATACTCCAGCCTAACTCTACCTGAATCTGGCCCATAGAGTACCAATGTGGCTAAACTAGTTTTGGCATCTAAGCTTCAAAAAACTCTGGTTATGAAATGGTTAAGATAAGCAAATTCCATTTTCTGAGAAGGACCTGCTTACACCGTCGTGTTTTATGTGTGCTTCAAAGCAGAGTCCATTGAAATTGAATGAAAACTGGGTACTACAGTTAAAATCTATGGGGTCCTTTACATCAGTACCTTGCGTCAGAGGACAGTGTCTTGAGTTTTTTTTTGTTTTAGTAAAACAGTGGGTAACATTATATTTGCAGGCAATGCATGGAAAATGAAATATAAATTTTAATTAGTGTGCTTGTCCATATTTCTAACAAAACCCAAAAATGGAGACAGGAAAAGTTGATGGTGAAAAGGACGAAAACACATGTATTGTGCACACAAAACACATATTGCACTGTGTTCAATTTTAATTCAACAAGATAAAAATGCATTATGTACTTTTTCTAACACAATGATATTAATGAGCCCTAACAGTAAGGAGACATAAGCAGGTTTATGCAGTCTTTTTTTTTCTGGGTGGCCTAAACTCTTGAGTCAGCAATAACCCTCTGAATTCTCATCGGGTGTACAGTATAAGTTTAAAATTGCAGTTTAGAAATATTGTTATTCATGAAGTCAAAGCTATTTATTTTGGCATACAGTATAAGTGACTCTATGATGATTGATAACAATTCAGAAATTGTATTCTTAATGATTGTGGCTGCTTTTCAGTTGCGTATTTGGCCAGTAAAAGTACTTCCTCGAGATGTACTGCAACAATGGGCAATTAAAGTGCAATCACTCATGTTACTAACTAAATTATGGCAATTATATTAATTCCTACATTGACAATTTTAGCCTATAATATTGTTATCTAAATCTGCACATTCATTACTGACTACCACACACTTGGCTCTGCTTTGATAAAACTGCGAAGGAGCTAGCGCAATTAATATATATAGAACATTAAATACAAATATACACATCCATATTTTATATTGATATTTTTGAAGTTCCATCTAAATGTATTATAATATTAATACCATGCCATACAACACCAGCTATGCTTATTATAAGATATTTGTATTATTTATAATGTGTCTTTATTCCTTATAATATATGTAATGCTATTTGTTCTGATCTTCAATAATTACACACAAATATTGATCTTCAGCTCCAAAACAGCTACATTAAAAATGTCCTAGGTGCACTTACTTGGCAGTAGAGTCTTAGAAACATTAATCTCAGGTGAGGTTCTTTAAACATGCTCCAGATGTTTAAAAATAATGGGCACCAGTAACTTCAGTAGGTTTTAAATAGGAAAATACATTTATTGCACTGGGCAGCATGGAAAAGCGGGTGAGGTACTGATCAATATATCACCATGTACACTGGTTATCTAGTCTAGGCCTTAATCTCTTCTGGATCAGGATATCCCCATGTACACTGATTATCTACTTTAGGCCTTAATCTATTCTGGATCAGGATATCCCCATGTACACTGGTTATTAGTGTTGCTCACGAATATTCGCATTGCGAATATTCGCTATGAATATTGCATATTCGAGTATTCGCGAATAACTCGAATATTGCGGCGAATATTCGCTATGGCGAATATTCGGATTTTTTCAAATTTATTTTTAAAACAGATCACATCCTAGTGATCTCCATTGACGTCTAAAAGCATTGCTGGTATGATTAGAGAGAGACCCTGGGCCGAGTAGCTGATGCGATTCTTTTATGTTGCCGAAAATTCGCATTGCAATTCTTTTGCATCAGAGCCAATCAGAATAACTCGAATATTCGGCAAAAGGAATATTGCGCGATTATCTTCTCCGCCCTTCTTTTGCATCAGAGCCAATCAGAATAACTCGAATATTCGGCAAAAGGAATATTGCGCGATATTCCTTTTGCCGAATATTCGAGTTATTCTGATTGGCTCTGATGCAAAAGAAGGGCGGAGAAGATAATCGCGCAATAGGAATATTGCGCGATTATCTTCTCCGCCCTTCTTTTGCCCCCTTATTCTCCTTTCTTTTAAGTAGAGTTAGTGTAGAGTTAGTGTTTAGTGCATATTAGTTTAGTAATACAGGAAATGATCTCCGTTTATGAGAATTTCGCAATCATTTTCGCATTAGTGAAATTTCGCAAACATTTTTTTGGATTAAATATTCGATATTAGCGAATATTCGCGAATATTCTTCTATATATTCGCGCAATATCGCGAAATCGAATATGGCGTATTCCGCTCAACACTACTGGTTATCTAGTTTAGGACTTAATCTCTTCTGGATCAGGATATCCCCATGTATACTGGTTATCTAGTCTAGGCCTTAATCTCTTTTAGATCGGGATATCCCCATGTACACTGGTTATCTAGTCTAGGTCATAATCTCTTCTAGCTCAGGCTATCCCCATGTACACTGGTTATCTAGGCTAGGCTTTTATCTCTTCTGGATCAGGCTATCTCAAGGTATACTAGTTATCTAGACTAGGCTTTAATCTCTTCTAGATCAGGATATCCCCATGTACACTGGTTATCTAGACTAAGCTTTAATCTCTTCTGGATCATGCTATCTCAATGAATAAATAATGATAAGCGCAACTACCTACATAAATATTAAATAATAAACAATAATGAAATATCAAACGTGTATGACAATATTCCAATAAAGTCCAATAATATAAAGAAAGTGCAACAGTGCAAATAAAGTGCAATGGTGCATGTAGAATAATTCCTAAATAATAAGTGTATCTTCGTGTTGGTGAACACACAGGCCCAGATTCAGAGAGAATTAGATTCTCGTAGAGTATCAGAAATTCACTACGCCGCCGTTTTTTACCTGGCTCTACGTGGAATCCAGGTAGATTTTGTCCAGTAAACGACGGCGGCGTAGTGTATTTCTCCCGTCGCAATCCATCTGCGTGAGTAGGGGGCGTGAAGCATTTAAAATAGGCGCGTTCCCGCGGCGATCGAACTGCGCATGCTCCGTTCGCAAATTTCCCGCCGTGCATTGCGCGAAATCACGTCGTTACGTCGTAGTAGCATCGTTTACGTACATTCCTATTCCCGAACGAGTTACGTTAAAAAAAATATATATATTTTCAAATCGACGCGGGAACGACGGCCATACTTTACATGGGTTACGCACTGTTAGACCAGCAAAAAGCTCCTCTAACATTACGTAGCCAAAAAATGACGTAGGCGATTGCGAGGGACACTCGTACCTTCGTGGATCGCCGTAAAAACGAATTTGTATATCCAGACGCATGAAAACGACGCGAACTCCTCCCAGCGGCCGCAAAAATATCGCAGCGTAGATCCGAAGGCTTACGAAGACGTAAGCCTCTCGGATCGAAGCCCGAAGCCGCCGTATCATGGTTTGAGGATTCAAACTAGTGATACGGCACGCAAAATTTGAAATTACTCCTGTCTAACACCAGTTAGACAGGCGTAATTGCTCTATCAATCTGGGCCACAATCTTCTATGAATCTTCTACTAAAAGGTTCAGTGCTCCCAGAGCGCTTACCTCACTCCTGATAAAATATGCCTTTATTTTATCTCATGGCTTTCTCTGGTATCCAGTCCTAGCCGTGTTCCACTTCCAGCAGCTCCACTCAGTATACCAAAAGGTCCCGGAGATACTATAGATGTCCGTATAGTTCAGTTGGTGAGTGTCTCAACATGTGGATAAAAGCATAAGCAAATAGCCTCCCCTAGCGTGATATTGTAAAATGGGTATTTTATTCAAAATATAATGTTTACGTTCACGTTCTACGTCACTTCCATTCTTTGGGTATATCTGGCCCTTACATGTTACGCCACGTCACGTGGCTTCATCAGAGGTGTCCTTAGGGAGATTCACCTTCTCTAATTCTCCTGTTCACCAAGAGTGAAAATGAAAGAACAGTCCATATGTTGGGTTGTCACCCGAACATGAATAGAGGGAAAATCTTCCAATGGACACACTGGGGTTATTGAATAAAACTGCATGGTGCAAAATCTGGTGCAACTCTGCATAGACACCAATAGGGATGAGCTCCACGTTCGATATGAACACATGTATACATTCAACGAATCTCTAACAAAACGGGTCGATCGCGCCAAATTAGAGTGACGCGCAACGGCCAATAATTCACTGCGGCATTGCGCGCTGATGATTGGCAAAGCATGCACTATAACCCTGCATGCTTGGCCAATCACAGCGCGCAAAAAACGGAGAGCCATGATTGGCCAAAGCCAGGGTGGCTTTGGCCAATTATGGCTCAGGGCTTTAGCACACGCCCCACACTATATAAGGCCGCCTGCTGGGCGGCCTCATGTAGTGTGTTGCGGTTGTTAATGAGAGAGACAGAGAGATAGTCTTTTTATATAGCTAGATAGAGCAGGCAGGCTAGTCAGTTTAGCTTAATTTACAGTGTGTAGAGGATATATATACATCCCTAGAAGTTGTACATATATTTATACACTGTATAGCTTAGCTAGATCAGTTCTTCCTAATTTACTGGCAGGCAGGTGATTGTGCTATTTAAAGATGTTATCACAGGTATAGACACCCAGCAGGTACAATATTTAAAGTAATTTTTTATTTTTTTTATTTAACCATCAATAAAATCACTGCTCCTGGAGCAGTGATTTTAATGATGCTTAACTTAAAAAAAAAGAAAGAAAAATTCCTTTAAATATTGTACCTGCTGGGTGTCTATAGTTTGCCTGTGAAAATGTCTTTGAGAACCCGGGTCTTGCCCGAGGGAACATATATCAATGGAAAGTCCTGCTCCTGAAATGTTTCTATTGATACATGTTCCCTGGGGCAAGACCCGGGTTCTCAAAGACGTTTTCCAACAATAGCTTGAATATTGGTCTTTAAAATTATAGTTTTTTAATTCGAAAGTTCGATTCCTATAGACTTCAATGGGGTTCTAAATGTTTGCACGAACGGTCGGTCTGTTCGGCGGTTCTGGTGCAAACCGAACGCGGGGGTGTTCGGCTCATCCCTAGACACCAATTAGCTTCCAGGTTTTATTTCCAAAGCTTGATTGAACAATAGTGTTGAGCGGAATATGCCATATTCGATTTTGCGATATTGCGCGAATATATAAAAGAATATTCGCTTATATCGAATATTCGTGATATTTTATCCAAAAATAACTCGAGCCAATCAGAATAACTCGAATATTCGGCAAAAGGAATATCGCGCAATATTCCTTTTGCCGAATATTCGAGTTATTCTGATTGGCTCTGATGCAAAAGAAGGGCGGAGAAGATAATCGCGCAATATTCCTTTTGCCGAATATTCGAGTTATTCTGATTGGCTCTGATGCAAAAGAAGGGCCTAATAACTGATGCGATTCTTTTATGTTGCCGAAAATTCGCAATGCGAATTTTCGGCAACATAATAGAATCGCATCAGCTACTCGGCCCAGGGTCTCTCTCTAATCATACCAGCAATGCTTTTAGACGTCGATGGAGATCACTAGGATGTGATCTGTTTTAAAAATATTCAAGTTATTCGCGAATACTCAAATATGCAATATTCGTGAGCAACACTATTGAACAAGCTGAAGTTAGAAGTTATTAGCTACCATTTACAGCTGTACCTGATTCTGAGTGTGCACCAGTTTTAGTAAACCAAACCCAATTTTTCTAATGACCCTGCAGTCAACCAGGGATTCTCCGACTTTGGAGGGATTTTCTCTCTCCTGTTTTGGTTATGGGACACAAAGTGAATGGACATCTCCCCAGCGGAACACACATGGCCCAAAAAAAAAAAAAAACTGATAGGAGTTATTCCTTACTTTTTTTTCGAAATGAAAAAAAAAAAAGGTTTTTCTTTTGTTCTACATTATTATAATTTTAATAGTTCTTACAGTGTTAAGATTCTTGAATAAAGATTATCCACTCTACGCCACTCTTTTCTACCACTTGATACCTGGGTGCCATGGGCAATACAAAGAAATATCATGGATTACACACTGAATAGTAGGGAAGCCACGGCACACCCGAAAGATCCATGTTTGTTGTATAGGATGTTCACAGGGTTGACATTGACAGTCCCCGCCTTAGGACCGCTTCTTCAACACATTTCACCCAGTAAGGCTTAATTGTAGAAACCAGTGTTCACATTTCATTTTTGAATACAGTTTTAATTTTAACCACTTCCTTACTGGGCACATACAGTATACCCCACTCCTGACCAGGTGAAATCTTAGCTTCCGGCACTGCATCGCTTTAACTGACAATTGCGCGGTCGTGCGACGTGGCTCCCAAACAAAATTGGCGTCCTTTTTTTCCCCACAAATAAAGGTTTCTTTTGGTGTTATTTGATCGCCTCTGCGGTTTATATTTTTTGCTCTATAAACAAAAAAAAAAACAACAATTTAAAAAATATATATATATTTTCTACTTTTTGCTATAATAAATAGCCCATTTTTTTTTTTTAAATCGCAATAAGCGACTGTTTTGCGCAAAAGTTATAGCGCCTACAAAATAGGGGACAGAATTATTATAATTGTTATTTTTTTTTTTTTTACTAGTAAATCTGTGATTTTATTGGGACTGCGACATTATGGCGGACACATTTTACACATTTTTGGCACCATTCACATTTATAAAGCCATCAGTGCTATAAATATGCAATAATTACTGTATAAAAGTGACTGGCATTGAAGGGGTTAACACTAGGGGGTGAGGGAGGGGTTAAATGTGTACCCTGCATGTGTTCTAACTGTGGGGGGAGGGGGTGACTGGGGGAGGTGACCGATGCTGTGTCCCTATGTACAAGGAACACAGATCGGTCTCCTCTCTCCCTGACAGGACGTGGATCTGTGTGTTTACGCACACAGATCCACGTCCATGTCTGTGTACCGCCGATCACGAGTGCCTGGCGGACATCAGACACCAGACACGCGCATTGGCATGTCAGTGATGTGGCGGGCACGCGCGCACCGCCGGCGGCGCTTGCGCACCCCCCAGTGGCGCGGAGGAACCGAGTCCGTAAAAAGACGGGAACCCGGAGAATTAGAACCACTTTGCGGCTGTACAAAGTCGGACAGCCGTCAGCAAGTGGTTAAATGTCAACATTGAAGCTTTCATATCAGAAATCACTAATGCCTCGTACACATGGTCAGACTTTCCGAGAAAAAAAGTCAGACTGGCTTCTCGGAAAGTCTGGTCGTGTGTAGTTTCCATCTGACTTTTTTGGT
Source organism: Rana kukunoris (assembly GCA_029574335.1). Taxonomy (NCBI): domain Eukaryota; kingdom Metazoa; phylum Chordata; class Amphibia; order Anura; family Ranidae; genus Rana; species Rana kukunoris. The sequence goes on from CM056050.1 coordinate 54,065,749, forward strand.
TGGAAGGCCGACGGACCTTAGATAGAGAACTATCTTTCCGACGGACTCACAGCGGACTTTTGCATGGTTAAAAGTCTGACTGTGTGTACGAGGCATAAGAGGATACTGCTTCTGTGTTTAGAATATTTGACTTACTTTATTTACTGTAAATATAATTTTGGTTATGTTTTTATTGATTCAAATCAATACTGCATTATACATTGACAGCCTGTGCACTCTGTCATATGTCTGTGCCATATATTAATTATGCATGGCTGTGTACGATCTCTGTTACCAATCCTCTGTAATGATGATGACCCCATTTTCCCCGTAGCCATGTGGGGAATTTAGATAATATAGAACTGATTGATATAAGATAAAGAGCTACCGGTGGCAGACTATCATGAGAGCGACTCCGATGTAATGGAATTGTGTTTACAAAACAAGCAAGGTTAAATGGTGAATATGAACAGCAGCTATCGTCTGCCTACAAGTCTTAATAGCATCATTATTTTAACTTTGTTTGAAGTCTATCCAACTGCTTCCTCCTTCCTGCTCCTCCGCGTGTGACCTCCCTGAGCCAGGCCAATACACTGTGAACATGAACTGTTACAGAGATTTTTAAAAGGAGAAATTTAAGTAAAAGCACAACAATTAGTCATTTTAAAGCAGTATTAAACTCAAAACCAAACATTTAATATATTTCAGCTTACCAATCATTAGATGCGGTGGCTGCATTAATTTTTCCTTTCCCCCTCTGTTTTAACCTCTTAATCTGGCAGGTAACACACCTCCTGCATTGGTAAAACACAACTCTGGAGGAATGAGGAGAGGAGGCACAGCAGGCAGCCGCATTGTCTATCTGGGGGGAGGTTAGTGTTAATTGAATTAGCAGATTTAGATATACTAGAAAATTGAAGTCAAACTCTAGCTCACACCTTATAAGCAGCGAGGGCAGGTGTTATTTTTTGGGGGGCAGCAAACAATCACCCCTCCCCCTCTGGTGCAGCCAGCGGTGTGGCACTAACCCCCTTGGGGAGTCGGCGGTGTGGCACTTACCCCATCTAGGTTGAGGGCTGCGGGCAGCGGATCTGGTGTCCTCCAACACAGCGTGCAAACCCCATCTAGATGGTGGGTGGTTGAGTGCAGGCAGCAGCTGTAGTGTCTTCTCAATCAGCGGGTTCCTCCATGACTTCCGTCGTGCGTCTCTTACTCCTAAGCGCTAGGCGTCAAATTGGATCGCCTGATGTTTTGGCCAATCAGGAATTGGGTCTCACGACCTGCATCCTGATTGGCGGGGAGAAAATTCAGTATGAAAATAGTGAATATTTATTCGCTATTGTCACACAACTGGGTGGGTTCGGAGCACAGTACCCTGCGCCCAAAGCCCACCCATTTTTGAAGCCTATTAGAGCTCTAATTACATGCTTTAAAAAAAAAAAAAACATTCACCCCCCCTCCATTGAAAATCCTTAGTCCTGTATGTAGATCAATAGGCCTGATGCATGGATGGGGGGGTGGCGCTTGTGCTCTCCTAATGGATGGACCGCCGCTGCTTATAAGAAGTTACAGCAAACAGATTTTTTTCTTTCCTTCTGGGGTAAAGGTTTTACATGAATAAATAAAAGCTGTTCATTTTAGTGGTTAAGTGGTTTGTCTCATCCATGTAAACAAATGCATTCCGCTGGAGAGTTTGTGCTATGAAATACAGCAGACTTTCTGGCTGGATTACCGTATGAAAGTAGAAGAAAACAAAACCTGAAAAAGAAAAGTAATGGAGACATCACATCTAAGATTTTTTAAGCTGCAATATATTAAATGTTTGCTTTACTACTGCTTTAATGCCCATTGCAAACTGATTTATTGTAAGCACTGTTTCTCCTGATAGGAAAAAATTGTGTTAAAAACCCTAAACGGCAGTTTGCTAACGCGTTCAAATGCATTTTTTATTTTTTTATTTAATTGTTCAGAATTGTAAATCAATGAAATGAATAAATTCTTAAAGCGGATGGCCCATTACATTTTTTTTTTTAAAGCCAGCAGCTACAAATACTGCAGCTGCTGACTTTTGATATTAGGACACTTACCTGTCCTGGAGTCCAGCGGCGTCCGCAGCAGAGGTTCCCTATGGCGCATGCGCGAGTCGCACTGCGCCCGTCGATTGGCTCCCGCTGTGTGCTGGGAGCCGAGAGTTCCCAGCACACAACGGGAAAAACCCGTCTTTTGCCCGAGACTGCGGGCCGGAAGTGGGTGCAGATACCTGTCTTTAGACAGGTATCTGCACCCCCTTCCCCCTAAAAGGTGTCAAATGTGACACCGGAGGGGGGAGGGTTCCGATCAGCGGAACTTCACTTTAGGGTGGAGATCTGCTTTAAAGCGGAGCTCCACCCAGGAAAACAACATTTTCCCATGTTGTTTAAAAAAATTAAATAAAAAAAACCTGAAAAAAAAAAATACTCACCGAAATACCTGTTGCTATGCGGAAGTCCGTAATCTGCCTCTTCCACTCCGCTGTGCCTTTTCTTCTTGTCCTTCTCCTTGTGAATGGGGCGCGCTGCTTTCTGGGAACTGTGTGTGTTCTCAGAGAGCAGCGCGCCCATTCACAAGCCCATTCACTCACGCAGGCGCAGTAGGAAATGGGCAGTGAAGCCGTACGGCTTCACTGCCTGTTTCCCATAGTGTGAATGGCGGCGCGGGACCCGGAGCGATCGTGGGACCGGCATCGGGGGGCCAATCACCGCGCGGGCAAGTAGGACAAGGTAAGTGTCCTTATTTAAAGTCAGCAGCTACACTGTTAGTAGCTGCTGACTTTAAAAAAAAAAAATCGCGGCTGGAGCTCCGCTTTAAGCGCTAAATGCTAGATGCATTTAGGAGCGTTAGGCAAATTTTATGCTCAAAAGCTCCTCTCCTGGAAAGGAGCTTCAACTAACTATAAACTCTGCTGCTCCTAAGCTCCTCTGAAAGCCTATAAGATTGATTTACTAAAGGGAAAAAGACTGTGCACTTTGCAAAGTGCTGTTGTACTCTGCAAGAGCAGTTGCTCCAGAGCATAGTAAATAAGGTAAAGCTCTGCTGACATTCATCATCCAATCGTGAAAAAAAATGCATTTTGTTTTATTTTCCTTGCACGTGATTGGGTATGAAACTTTTTTTTATCATTCAAGGTTTATTGAAGTTCAACAATGTTACAAAGTGTGTTCAATCATGTGTAGCATTCACATACAGCATACATGGCATAACAATTAGATACTGTTTTGGTGGTAGTGGTATCACGCATAAGTATCTCAAGTGCGAGAAAAAGGCCATACCACAACAATAGCAACACAATACCTATTATCAGGGTGAGCCAATAGTTAAGTCAACTCTAGACTATATAGTTTAGCTGTTTGCAGAAGTATTCTTTTTATTACACTTAAGATATTCTATACAGAATACTAGAAGAAAAGGACTAGACAGTGGTGAAAGAATAAAGAGATAAAAGGTTAAAATAATGGGATGGGGAGTGTAACGGTCACCACCGCTTACAACCTTCCATCCAACCACGACAAGCTTATCTGACACACTCCGACAATCCGGCATACACGATCCATATAATTTCCCATAATCAAGACGAGACTCAGCTCTGCACTTGGTTTCAAAGATATGACCCATTTATTGGTATTTTCTCAGCGTCTTATACAGTTTCAAGCATAATACAGATAATCACAGGACAATGCAATCTCCAACCCCCTTCACACCATGGGGGGCTACTTATCTAATCCGTAGCTAGACATCTGGACACCACATCATCAATAGTGTTCAATTAACCTTGAATAATACACAATCACAGATAATCTTCACACATATAAGGAACCTCAATCACATTATCTTAGACAGACAATTCGGCACCGATACTGACAGATACATTCCTTGAGATAATGACATCAAAACCAAATACTATCACACCTGGGCATCAATACATTCCTAACCCTAACTGACATGTTAATTCAGTACATCTGAATGGAGAATTTAACACATTGTTTGAAACACAATGAATCACACAATCAAAAGGTCTTTCTTGCAATTAACACCTTTTCAACAGAATGTGTCTTTCACATTGAAGAGCCAACCTCACTTAACATTTCAAAAGCCTATTATACAGAGGGATGTGTCACTGTCTTGGTAACCTGGTCTCAAGTCCACATGAACCACTTTTGTAATATTCCAGTCCTGCAATATGAATTATTATTAATGTCCCATCTCATGTAATATATGAATTATGATTCTTTGTCACCCTATGGCCCTAGTGGATATAAGGTGACCCTAGACATAGGACAATCTCAGTCTGTCATTGTTCATTCCGTTACAGGGAGTTTGGATCGTTTTCAAAAGGCGGATATGGAGTTAAACACATGTGATTTTCCGTTGCGTCCCATCGAATGAAGCTTGACATTCTTTGTATTCTTACCCTGGAAGCGGAGAACCCTAGGGCTGGCTGGGGTGCGAATAGGTGTACTCTAGCTTATCTGCTCTACAATCATGAGTTTAAAAGTATAATTAACATGCCTGCTTTCAGTTTTTGGTAGCCATCAGAGTAGCAGAGTTCAAACTAAGGTGCCCAAGTTTTGTGGTATCTGTTCACCCTATCGGTGGCTTGTGCTAGTGTATCTTCCATTTCACATATCTCAGCTACCCAAACCAGCCACTCCGATACCAAAGGCACTCATTTAGTTTTCCATAGGGCTGGCATCAACTCCTTAGCTGTATTCAGCAGGTGTTTGGTCAGAGTTTTTGTAGCATTTGAGTGGGAAGTTTGAGATGGGTAGAAGACAACCGGCAGCATCAAGCACCATATTGGTCTCTGTGTTTGATCTGTTCCCTGACCTGACGCCAAAATGAGGCCAAGGGGGGGCAGTGCCACCAAATGTGCACAAGTGTACCCGTGTCATTCCTGCATCTCCAGCATGTGCTTGGGGTCTGAGTGTTCCATACGTGGAGTTTTGCTGGTGTGGCCTACCAGTCAGTAATTTGTATGATGTTTCCTGTGTCTTAGTGCTAATTAAGCACCTATGTGTGGGTATGCAGGCCTTTTTCCATTGATTGTTTGTTATGGTTATTCCAAGAATTTTAGACCAATGATTTCTGAATCTGTCACTGTCCTTGAAATTTGTGTACTGTAGCCATGTGAATGCTTTCAAAGTTACATTCTGTACTTTTTTACCCTCGGCACAGATCTTTTCTAGTTCTGTCAACTGTCTGGTATAATTGCCTTGTATAGCTGTTCTGGTCATATACTGTAGCTATGTAATTGGAAGTATATCCATAGTGGTATATTAGGGAGTAAATTGTCCCTTTTTAGTGCTACATAATCCTTTCCTAGTACCATTCCAGGAGAGCTATGGGGACCAGATTCAGGGACTTGTAAAAGCCTGGCAGATCTGCCGGGGTTCGCAGGACATGTTGTTTGCCTGCTTGGATGACAATGAGGGGGAAGGGGAAGCGCCATGTGTGCTTCAGGTAATTTTCCCTGATTTCATCCAGCAGGGGGCAGAGTGCCCTTTTGTTCCTAAAAGCTATATGCGAGAGGTCTTGTAACAGCATAATGGTTTCCCCATTGAAAATAATGCTATCATTTCTCATGCTTTAGTCATTATGGCTTCTTTTAGTTGGAAACTGCAGACAGCAAATGATGTCCCTGGGAGGGGCGGTGTCAGGAAGTTTGGCTCTAAGGGCTATGTGAGCCCGTACAAATTCAATTTCAATGTCCTCCTGTCTCTCTGTTAAGCACTCTCTGCAGGGCATGGATGTTTTGAGCTGTGTCCACAGATTCGGGGATCCCCTTACTCTAATGATGTTCCTCCTGTCCCTGTTGTCCAGGTCTTCTAAATGCCTATTAACTTCTATTAAGTGTGAGGAGTGGGATATCACCACTTTCTTCAGCCTGTGCAGTCTCCTGTCCCTGTGTTTCCCAGATGTCTCCACTGCTTAAAGCTTCTCTTTGAGGACCAGCAAGTTAGATTTAAGGCCTGTTGTGGCTGCAGAGAAGGTGGATTTGATGTTGGCAGCAAAGCCTGACATTTTAGAGTAAGTCAGGGGATGGTCTGTTTATATCCCCTACCTGTGACATCCACTGCCGATTGCGAGTCCTCGCTGAAGTCCTCCTTCTCCCTCTGTGTCCACTACATTTTTTTCCCTACCATGCTGCCACGGGAGGCTGACTTTAGTTTGAATAGCTTCAGTATGTTCCTGGCTGAGAAGGGAGCCGTGTTGCATCTGAAGCGGGTGTGCGGGGGCCGGTCAAGCTTTTTGCCCATTTCCAGTGCAATATGTGCCGGTTAACAGGCTGCAGGCCAGGTTTCTTCATGGAGTTCTGCTAGTGATCGTCCATCTCCATTGTGCGCCAAGCCACGCCCTGCAAATTGAAACTTTACCTCATTTACATGAACAGTCTATTTGCCTTTAATAAATCAACCCCATAGGCTTTAATTGAGGGGAGTTCAAGCCCCCAAAATGTCTGTTTAGCTTGAACCCTAAAAAAAAAATTCTTATTTGTATATATTAATATATAAATCAATTGTATGGACCAGTTCTCTGGGCACCATGTCTGCTGCACTTGAGTTCCATTTTGGAAAACTTTTCTTATCATTAGGGCATCGGGCCTTTCCTCCACCAAACCCAATTGCTCAGGCTTAGAGCCAGCATGCAAAATGTGATAGCAATTGTGCAATTATGCATAGCCAATTTGTACACACATACTATGCCCAATTTACCTACCAGCATGTGTTTGAAGTGTAGGAGAAAACTGGAAAAACTGGAAACTGGAAAAAAAAAAACACATACACGCTATGCAAAGGTTCAAACCAAGGACCCTATTACTGCAAGACACTAGCACTAACCACCAAGGTACTTTGTTGCTCAATTTTGTATTTTGTTATTTCTAAAGATATCAGCAACCATAGTTATATTTGAAATAGGTGTTTGTAGTTTAACATGTACAATAATTGTCTTGTCAAGGCAAAAACAAAAAGCATACCATGGATAATTAGGAGTACACAAAATCCTCGGACCAAAAACCTGTGCATACTCAGAATCAAGTCGACGCATGCTTGGAAGCATTGAACTTCATTTTTTCAGCATGTCGTTGTGTTCTACGTCACCGCGTTCTGGCCCGATGGGATTTTGGACTGATGGTGTGTACGCACATCAGACCATCAGTGTGGTCCGATGAAAACGGTCCGTCGGACCAGTCTCATCGGACTGGTCTGATCGTGTGTAAATGACCTAACACAAAAGCAGGTTTGAGCTACCTGCTGGCTTGGACACAATTTTTAAACATCCCTGAAGGCACCCTGGTTGAAAAAGGCTGCTCTAATACTATGACTTCCTGTGATCATGGACACCATCTAGTAGCCAATATGCTGTATCTGATTTACGTTATTCAGAAAGTTCTGAAAAAAACACTGCATTTTGGCCACTGGAGGGAGTTTACAATCTTAGGGGAGCATTTGTGCAGCCTGGATGACTGCTTTTCACATTTGTGTAACAAAAGTCTTATAAATAGACCCCCTTAAGCCGCATACACGCGATCGGTCAAACCGATAAGGAATGGTCTGATGGACCATTTTCATCAGTCAAAACCGATCATGTGTGGGCGCCATCGGTTATTTAACCATCGGTTAAAAAAAAGCCAACTTGCTTTAAATTTAACTGATGGATTCCTAACCGATAGGTACCAATACCCTGTCCGTCGCCCACATCGTACCCACGACATGCTCCTCCCCACGTTTGTGATAGGAGGACGATCATGAGTCATAGCCATCAGGACCTTTATTTAAATGGCGATCGAAAGGCAATGGGGTAACATCCTTTGAAAAAGTCCTACTGGACGAAACGTCAGGATTGTATCCCATTACAAACCCAGAAGCAACGTGAAAACTATTGTGTGGCACAACCGTGAGTGGATCTTTATGGACAGACAACTGACATTATCCAGAACACACCAATATGCTGGTATCGTGCTTGGTTTATTATTTTTTTAATTGTGTACGTGCATTTGATTAAGGGGGGTATATGGGATAATTTTTTAATAAATATATAGTATTATGCTATGGAAGCTCTCTCTGTTGTTTATTATCCACATGAATCTGAGATATACCCAGACCCAGTATCTGCATAAAGCAATTCAAGGAGAAAGTTTCTTAAGGTGGTGTGAAAGGTCGTTTTGGTCTTATCCCTGTGGTAAGCATATCCCCATAAGGGGTCGTTTGATGTCACATGGTGATTTAGTGGTGACCTGATAAGAAGACTTCTGGCATCCTGCTCATCTGTAGTGCACATCCCTTTCATTCTTAAGAACTTTCTTCAATCTGGCATTTATATTATATATATTACATTTATATGGATTTTATCCCATGTAGTTCTCGCTTTGTTGCGAGAATTTAAGCGCTGCTGCGATTTATATCTGGACTCTTTTGTGGTTCCTTTATATTTTGCTTACCTAGATAGGTCAAAACCGATTTTTAGTAGGCACGAACCATTGGTTAAAAATCCACACATTCTCAGACTAAATTAGGGGATGGGAGCGCTCGTTCTGGTAAAACTAGCGTTCGTTTTGGAGATGGCACATTCTACATTTTGAAAATGAGTGCCTCGTTTATTGCAGCGCATTGTTTCTATTGCTAGAATAAAGACGTTGTTATGCTGATGGTATTTAGACTTCTCCCATACTGACTTCTTTTTTATTTTGCTTGTGATGTCATGAATTTTTCTTTTTCTTTTTAAAAAAGCCAGATCTCCAAAATAATTTGTTGTACTCCACAATTTAGAATTTTATTTTTTATTTTTATTTTTTGTTTTGCAAGTTATCATAACATTTGTTTTGGGGATTTTTTTTCTGTTATCAAGTTATCAGAACATCCCCCCCCCCCCTCAAGGAGGTTGTGTCCTTTGTTAATTACACATTGTATTTCGGAAATGTTTGATGGCTATTCACCAGAAAAACACAATAGACAAGTATTCAACTTAAATTAAATCTCCATTTATTCGGGTACAAGCAATTAAACATGAAGGGCAACAATTGAGCACTCAGCCAAATCTATGTAGACTTTGGAGCCCAAAGGCTCATTCCCCCATGGTAAACATCAAAATCAATAACCTCTAATTGGGGTCACAATGTGCTCCCCAAATCCCAGAAATCTGAAGCAGCAGCAGATGTCATACATAACCCCAAGCTGTGGTACTACAACAACCTCAGTTTTCTGGCATATCAGCTTGAAGTCACGGATTCACTTTCTGGTCTTCCTTGCAGCCTTCCTTCCACGGCCCCTTGCAGGTGGTGAGAATGTGGCAGCAGGAGGAGAAGGAGGAGACTGGGCCAGGTCACTGAGTTGTGTGGTCTCAGTCAGGAGGCCCCTTCTTCCCCTCTGAATCACAGATGCAAAAAGATCCTCTGCCAGGCGCTCCTCCATATTTTGCAGCTGGTCAGCAAGGTAGGAGCTGTAGCCTTCAACAGGGTTAACTGGAGGGGAGGCACCTGTGATTCAGTGCTGCCACCAGGGGCGGACTGACAACTCATGGGGCCCCCAGACAATAGAAGATTATGGGGCCCCTAGGCTTACAGGTGGCCACCAAGCCAGGTGGCAGTACAGAGGCGGGGCAGCTAAAATCTCGGGATTCTCACATCAAAAGCATGTATGTTTTGGACATATCAGGGACAGATGTTAAAAAAAACACAGATTTTTATATACTGTCCCTGGTTTTATTGAGCCTGGCAACCCTGATGGGGCCCCCTAGTGGCATGGGGCCCTCGGGCAGTGCCCAAGTTCCTCAATGGTCAGTCCGCCCCTGGCTGCCACTTGGCCTGGGCACCTGCTGACTGCCACTCACTCCTTCCTCCTCTTGGCTGATCTCTTCCTGTGTATAAAAAAGGGACTGGCATTTTATTTATTTTTTTGGAAAATTGAACAGACTCTCATTCTGACCCCTGCAGTTGGCACCCCTGTCACTATATTTTCTGCACACAACTTTTGTCTGGGTTTTCAAGCTTTCAATTTGGTTCCAAAAACATCTCGTTAAACCATCAATAATTTGAGGCCAAAAAATATGTTGTAAACTACTATACCTGACTGAAGGTGTTCAGATCTGGCTCCTAAATCTCAGCCAGCTCTGCGGCCCCCTCTGCAGGGGTGGGGGGGAACAGTGGAAGGAACGGTGGAGGGAAGGGTGGAAGGAAGACTGTAAAGTGTGATTCTCTGGCCTCGATCTGATCGTCCAGAAAAATTAGGTGTTTATAGTACCACAGCTTGGGCTCCTGTACTTCATCTGCTGCTGCTCCTGACCTCCGAGAAGCACGGACCTGTATAAACCGCTTCTTGTAAGCATTCCTCATGTTCTTGATTTTATTGCTTATTGTTGGAAGTTAGCTCTGGCATCCAGGTCTGCATATAAGTGACCAATTGGTCATGTGTTGCCAATCAAACATTCTTGTTATAATAGGATGGATTTGTTATTTCTCACAGGTTTTTTGCATTGCGATATTTGTCAATGAATCGCATCATATTCTCGGGCTAAAATATCCTCTGCCAGGGCCCGTTGTCACTCCTCCATTTTTTGCAGCTGGTCAGCAAGGTAGATGCTGTAGTCCTCAACAGGGTTAAGGGGGCCCTCATGATGGAAGCTGCCTCCCTAATAACCTGCAGACACTCTTCCTCCAGCCGGGACATGCGCCTCTGTCTTTTTTTTTTTTTTAAGAAATATGGTCTGGCATAGTAATGGCCCCCCTACCAGTGAAGTACTCCACGTATATATCACGGGACTCTCGAGCAGTTCGGGGGGCAAATCCAGTATGGCCAGTGTCCAGGCTAGTCAGGTTATCAGATGATTGTCTGGCCTCAGGCCCAATGTTTGAAAGGAATGTCTCTGAATGCCTGCGACAAAAATTCGGAAAAATGCAGCAGGTAAAATGACAGTGTTCAGTTTATAGTCCGCCATGTGGATGACTGTCTAGAACAGGCGGAATCGTCTGGCCATTATCCCGAAGGTATTCTCGACAACCCTCCAGGCTTTGGCCAGCCGAAAATTAAAAACACTCCTCTCTGGGGTGAGAGTCCTCTGGGGAAACGGCCTCATGAGGTGTAGTCCAAGTCCGAAAGCTTCATCTGTGACAAAAAAACACATTGCCCAAATTGTCTTTATCCCGTGGCAGGGCCAGGCCACCAGTCTAGAGACGTTGGGCAAACTCCATCTGCGCAAAGACTCCACCGTCGGACATCCGGCCGTTCTTCCCCCACGTCCACATACAAAAACTCGTACTGTGCCGACACCAACACCATCAACACAATCTATGAAAACCTTTGTAGTTGAAATAGTATGACCTCGAACAGGGTGGCGCCACAATGCGGACGTGGTTTCAATCTATTGCCCCTCCGAAGTTAGAGAAGTCCTACCGCTGGGCCACTTGGGAAGCCACAGTCTGCCATTCCTGTGGCGTGCAAGGAAACTGTGGAGTCAAACAAAAATACAAATTAGTACTTTGGCACATAAACATTGCAATCACAATACAAAAGACATCCTTGTCCAACATCAGTATATCATTAGTGGAGTGAGTATTTAATGCCAGAACTAAAATAGGCCCACTTATCAGACTACTCACCCCTCTGATGGGCCATTAAACATTTTAGGGGGGGGGGTTTCTAGCTGAGTTTGGGCCCATAAAAATAAACCCTCTAGCACTCTGCCAAAAAGGACTGAGAAAATATACATTGGGACACATTTTAAGGGGGGGGTGGCAGAACTACAGTGGAGCAGACAAAAAAAATTGTTGTAAACAGACTAGGATAGGTGTGTTTGGGCCTAGGATAGCATGCTGCAGAGGTTAGTGAAGGGAAATATTCATGTAGGCAAAAAAAGGATCAGCAAAGCTTACAACATGCATGGGGACAAAGGGGACATTCAGAGCATATTACAATCATGGTAATTAGGGAATGATGCAAGAAATACAAGACATTAGCATAAATGTAAGACATATATAGATTGCGATGTGAAATGAGACAACTTACCTTAATATAGACCTTCTTTATCACTTACTGTATATGATGGCAGAACACTTAAAACAGAAAGCAACCAAGTACAGCAAGGCCTGTAAAGAACAAACTGAAAAACAGAAATCGAACAGACAGGAACGCACTGCAAAACAGATACGACCTGACTGCAAGCACTGAAAAACAGATACAAACCCACAAGCACAAACTGAACCCGAAAAGACAATCTGCAAAGCACAGAGACTGAAAAGGGCAAATCGGCTCTAACCAAACTTTTACTAACACGCGGTAACACGGAATCAGCAAAAGCAGCCCCAAGGGTGGCGCCAAAGGCTTTGGCCTTCCCCTTTATAGTGCCATCGTACCTGGTTTACGTGTCCGCGTTCTGACACGATCGGTTATTTAACCAATGGTGTGTGGGCGTGACGGACCATCAGTCAGCTTCATCGGTTAACCGATGACAACGGTCCATCAGACCGTTCTCATCGGATGGACTGATCGTGTGTACGCGGCTTAAGTCTTAATATTAATTAATGAGTGGGATAATTACATATATAGGAGTAACATGTCAATGGGTTTAAGATGTAGGTCGGAGTGTTTCAAGTGTTTTAGTGTGAGGGCAGGAAGACATGTAGGGTGTGGGTACAATTTGGAGTGCTCCTGAAGCTGGTTCTCTTTGGCAATTGAATCTGTTCGCAAGTTGTGCTCCTCCAATGCACTGAAATTGTTTCAACAGATCCGGCAAGAATTCCAACTTCTGCTGTAACATACAACATACAGCCTTCTGCAATTACGACACGCTACACAGAAACATAGGAGAGGGAGCTGACACTGACCTTATCTTAAGAAAAATAACATGAACTGAATAAAATGATCCAACCGGCTGACTGAATGTTTAAATGGGAAAGATCAACTGTATGTGTGTGCATCTTTCCCCAGATATAAGGGCACTATGAAAAATCATGTTCCCACTCATTAGCCACTTAATGGCAGAAAATGCCTATCGGGTGCTTTATTGTAGTTCATAATATTTTATAATATAATATAATATAATGTGATATAATATAACAATTTAGCTGCCACCACAATTCAGTGGTAAATCTTGGTCCCAGTATCATTTACTGTATTTTTTAGCACAACAAATGTTATAACCCCAACCTTTACCCGTTTTTTTTATTTTTTATTTTTATGATATCAAAGAATTCCCTCCAATGAAGTAGGGACTATTGTAGGCATATCAGACAAAGGAAACTCCAAAATACATAACTATAAAAATACTAATTTTATTACATATCAAGTTAAAAAAATATATGATGTTAAAAGGAGATATGGCTTGTTCTGCAGAGTAACTATACAGCAGTGTAATATGGTTACCAAAACCTCAACCAAATCATAATAGCGAGATGAGACATCCGATGCAGGGCCGCCTTCAGGGGGGTTCAAGCATTACACCTGTAAGGGGCCTAATGGTCTCCAGGGCCCCTTACAGGCCCGGTCGGCCCCCTCCCGTTTTGTTTTCATTTAAAAAAAAAAATTGCATTACACCTGTAAGGGGCCCGATTAAACTATTTAGCTTGTTTTTTTTTCATCAGCTCCCGATTCTTTGCTTCAGGGGGGCCCTGCCTAAAGCTGTGTAAGGGGCCCCAAAATTTGTGTTGGCTGCCCTGATTCAATGCGTTTTTAAATTGAGGGTATACTGTCTTCTTCAGGGATGCTCATAAGGTAAATATGGAGCTATTCAGGTCAAATATACTGCTGTCAAGATGGATTTATTTGACCTGAATACCTCCATATTTACCCCCTGAAAAAGACTGTAAATCCTCAATTTCCAAACACGTTGGTGGCCTCATCTCACTATTATGTTTTGGTTTAGTTTTTGGTAACCATATTACACTGCTGTATTGTTACTGTACAGATGCTTACAAACCATATCTCCTTTTAAAATACATAATTTTTTAACTTGATAAGTAAAAAAAAAAATAGTTTTATATTTAAGTCCTTCACTGAATTGCCTATAATAGTCCCTACTTAATTGGAAGGTATTCTCTGATGCTTTAATTGGGATGATGGCATTCTAACAGCTTTTTACCCCTTTTGTTTGCTGATGATACATCTTTACCCTTGTTAGTGATTGGACATCAATTCCTATAGATTACCCAACACTTCTTAAGTAACTTGTTGCACACATTTGTACAATGCCTAATGAGTAAAAATTTTAGCCTGAAATCTTCTCTTGTGTTTGCCCTCCCTTTGGCTGCAGATTCGCAGTATCAGACAATGGGGTTGATTTGCTAAAACTGTAGAGTGCAAAATCTGGTGCAGCTCTGCATAGAAACCAATCTGCTTTCAGTTTTATTTATTTTTTGTTGTTTTGTCAAAAATATTGTAAAGCTTTGTTTTATTTTTTTATATATTTTTTAAAATACCAAACATGTTATACTTTCTTCCGTCCCCCCACGGTGCTCCTGGCTTCTCCTCCTCTCAAGTGCCCCCACGGAGAGCTGCTTTCCATGGGGGCACTTATGCGGGTGCGATCCTGAGTCCTGCTTTTACCCTTAAAAATCTCCATAGGCGACATTTAAAAAATTATACAGGTTGCATGTTTTGAGTTAGAGGAGGTCTAGAGCTAGAATTATTGCTAATGATCGCAACGATACCTCAGATGTGTGGTTTAACCACTTGCTTACTGGGCACATAAACCCCCTTCGTGCCCAGGCGAAATTTCAGCTTCCGGCACTGCGTCGCTTTAACTGACAATTGCGCGGTCGTGCAACGTGGCTCCCAAACAAAATTGGCGTCCTTTTTTTCCCCACAAATAGAGCTTTCTTTTGGTGGTATTTGATCGCCTATGCGGTTTTTATTTTTTGCGTTATAAACAAAAAAAGAGCGACAATTTAAAAATATATATATATTTTTTACTTGTTGCTATAATAAATATCCCAAATTTTTTTTAATTTTTTTTTTTCTCAGTTTAGAGCGATACGTATTCTTCTAAGTATTTTTGTAAAAAAAAAAAAAAAAATCACAATAAGTGACTGCTTTGCGCAAAAGTTATAGCGCCTACAAAATAGGGGACAGAATTATGATTTTTTTTTAATATTTTTTTTTTACTAGTAATGGCGGCGATCTGCATTGGGACTGTGATATTGCGGCGGACACATCGGACACTTTTGACACATTTTTGGCGCCATTCACATTTATACAGCGACCAGTGCTATAAATATGCACTAATTACTGTATAAATGTGACTGGCATTGAAGGGGTTAACACTAGGGGGTGAGGAAGGGGTTAAATGTATTGCCTGGGTGTGTTCTAACTGTGTGGGGGGAGGGGGGTGACTGGGGGAGGTGACCGATGCTGTGTCCCTATGTACAAGGGACAAAGCATCGGTCTCCTTTCCTCTGACAGGACGTGGAGCTCTGTGTTTACACACAGAGCTCCACGTCCCTGCTCTGTCACCACCGATCGCGTGTACCTGACGGACATCGCGGATGCCGGGTACACGCATCGAATCCTCGGTGATGCGACGGGACTGTTTTTCCCCGCCACGGGGAATTACAAATACATCACGTCCAAAGACGTGACCCCCGGCGCCTCAGGTCCGCACTGTTGACGTATTCTGTCAATAGCGCGGACCTCTAGTGGTTAAACACCATTTTCATTTGTGGGCACTGCTCACGTATGCGTTCAATTCTGTGCGCAAGCTCGTCAGGACCGGGTGCTTCAAAAAAAAAAAATATATTTTTTTTCTTATTGATTTTACTTTATTTTATTGATTTTAAAACAGTTTAACTGCTTGCCGACCAGCCACCGCAGTTATACTTTTTATTTTTAACAAAAAATATGTAGAAGAATACATATTGGCCTAAACTGAGGAAAAACATTTTTTATATATAATAAGATAAAATTTGGGTCACTTTTATTCCAATTACAAGGAATGTAAACATCCCTTGTAATAGAAAAAGCATGACAGGTCCTCTTAAATATGAGATCTGGGGTCAAAAGGCCTCAGATCTCATATTTGGACTTATTTGCAATAAAAAAATAAAAATAAATGTGGTCATTTTAAAAAAATGACAAAAAAGGTCCCTTTAAGAGCTATGGGTGGACGTGACTTTTGACATTGCTTCCGCCCTGCTATGGTATGGAGACGGGCGGGGGCCATCTTGCCCTCACTCCTATCCATACCAAGGGCGTGGCAGGAATTAATCGCCTCCGCCGCTACCGTCGGCTACGGTAAGTGGCGGAGGGCGTGGGAGAGCGGCGGGAGGGTGGCTCCCTCTCCTGCCGCCGATAACGGTGATCTTGCGGTGAATCCGCTGCAAAGACCACCATTATCATAAACCGGACAGCCTGCTGAAAAGATGGATACCTTGGTTATGGCAGCAGCTATGACAGACATATCCATCTTTAAAGTGCCGACGTATATATACAGTGGGCGGTCCGGAAATGGTTAAGGTGAAAAACCGTGAGGATTTACAACCCCTTTTAAATAAACAAGCTGAAACTAGAAGCTGATTGGCTACCATGCACAAAAGCACCAGATGTTTTACTCTGCAATTTTAGTAAATCAACCCCAATGTGTATAATCAGGGTAAATGGGCAGCAAATGCAGGTGCACCTTGGCAGACAAATGTTCCTAGATTAGCCTGTTTTTGCTATTTTCACTATAGTCATCATAAATACCAATGTCACCCCGATGTAGAATTTCAATGACCAGCATTCATTGTTATAAGTTGTGTTGTGTCTATTCAAGAACATTTTGGAGGTTACCAAGGACAGTGTATTAAGCTTATTAAACATCCTAATTATATACAATGCAATTTAATAGAGATTCATCATAATGACAGTCTTGATTACTTAGCTAAAGAAGAGGTGAAATTTGACAATAAAACAAGTTATTCAGCATATGCAATTTTTCTTTCTTTAGATGAACTACATAGAAAAAGTCAAAGAACGGTCAAGTTTAATTACAGTGGCAATGGTTTGTGATCAGGAAAGTTGCAGTAACATTTTGTGCCTTGTATTCATTTTTTATATGAAGGCATAGAAAAGATATTCTAACAAAATGTGCAATTTGGCAGAGAAAAAAAGAATGTAGCGATTAGAGATGGGCACACCGGGCAAAGTTTGGATTGCAGTAGAGTTGATGGACCCAGTGAGAAATTTACAAAGCCAAGCAATGGTGTTGATTTACTAAAGGCAGATAGAGTTGGACTTTTCAAGTGCAGTTCCTCTAGAGCTGTGGTCTCCAAACTGCAGCCCAGGGGCCAGATGCTTGCTTTTTTCTGGCCCTTGGGGCAATATTTCATCCTCTGACACCAACAGTGGGGCATAATTCCACATAAACGCATTTGTCCAAAAGTGATGTGTTGCAATGTCATTAATTTTAAGTCCTCATTCACTCGGATGTACCTATCTATACAAGTGGTCTCCAAATTGTGGCCCACCAGCCAAATGTGTCCCTTTTCTTGCCTTTCTGGTTCTCGGGGGACCATTCTTCCACTGACACCAGCAATGGGGCACTATTCCTTCCACTGACACCAGCAATGGGGCACTATTCCTCCCAATGACACTTATGATGTGGCACAATTCTTCCCAATGACAGCAACAATGGGGCACAGTTCCTGCCAATGACACCAATGATGGGGCATGATTTTTCCCACCCAATGACATCAATAATGGGGCACAATTCCTCTCGCTGACACCAAAGATGGGGCATTGTTTACTCCTACTGATGCTGGGATATTTTCTACTTCCAATGGCCACAGTCCGACCCCCCTAAAGTCTGAGGAACAGTAAACTGGCCCTTTGTTTAGAAAGTTTGGAGACCCCTGCTCTAGAGCTTAGTAAATGAGGCAAATCTCTGCTGACTTTTATCATCCGATCAAGTGCAACTAAATATGCTATTTTTTTCCCCTTGCATGTGATTTAGTATTCTTTGTAAAGTGACGCTTTAGCTCATTTACTAAGCTCTGGAGCAAATGCACTTGCAAAATTCATAGGGCCAGATTCCCTAACAGTTAAGCCGGCGTATCAGTCATATGACGGCATAACTCAGAATCTGCGCCGGCGTATATTGTTTTCTGTATTCAGATAACAAGATACGCCGGGTTGCAGCTAAGATACGAGTGGTGTAATTGTATTAGGCCGTAGTATCCTAACTTCAATTTTAAAATGGCCGCTAGGGGCGTTCCCGCTGATTTACGCCGAGAATATGTAAATCAGCGAGATACGCCAATTCCTGAACGTACGCCCGACGCAGTGACTTTACGCAGTTTCCGTAAGGGGTTTCCCGGCGTAAAGATAAAGCACCAAAAACCAGGCGCATCCTATGTTATGTATGGATGTCGAATTTGAACATTTTTACGTAGTTTGTGTAACTCATCAGTGAATGGGGATTGACGTCATTGACGTTCACGTCGAAAAAATAAACGTCATAATTCGGAGCATGCGCACTGGGATACATTGACGGCCGGCGCATGCGCAGTACGTTTGGCGCGGGATCACGCCTATTTTAAATACTACACGGGCCCTACCCGCCGCATTTGAATTACGCCGGCCCATTTACGCTACGCCGCCGCAGCTTTACACGCAAGTGCTTTGTGAATACACCAATTGCGTGTAAAGTTGCGGTGGCGTAATGTAAATGAGAAACGTTACGCCGCCATAAAGATCCGCTCTGCATCCTGAATCTGGCCCATAGTCTATTTTCCTTTAGTAAATCAACCCCATAGTGTCAAAACCCCCTTGAAGCCAATGGGAATGAAATCTCATAATTAGTTTTTATTTATTTTTTCAAGGCCAATTTGCAAGCTTTTGTTAAATAAGGACATCATTAGCTGGGCGCTGCATTTGGAAAATGTACCAATGCAAGAAATGAAAATAAATAAATAATAATACTATTCTGCAGGGCGAGGGCCTTTTAATGCAGCTTAACCACTTAAGACCCGGACCTTTATGCAGGTAAAGGACCTGGCCAGTTTTTGCGATTCGGCACTGCGTCGCTTTAACTGACATTTGCGTGTCCTTGCGATGTGGCTCCCAAACAAGAATGGCGTCCTTTTTTTCCCCACAAATAGAGCTTTCTTTTGGTGGTATTTGATCACCTCTGCGGTTTTTATTTTTTGCGCTATAAACAGAAATAAAGCGACAATTTTGAAAAAAAAACAATATTTTTTACTTTTTGCTATAATAAATATCCCCAAAAAAAGGTATAAAAAACATTTTGTTTTCAGTTTAAGCGGATATGTATTCTTCTACCTATTTTTGGTAAAAAAAAAAATCACAATAAACGTTTATCCATTGGTTTGCGCAAAATGTATAGCGTTTACAAAATAGGAGATCGTTTTAATGCATTTTTAATAATATTTTTTTTTTTACTACTAATGGCGGCGATCAGCAATTTTTTTTCGTGACCGTGACATTATGGTGGACACATCGGACAATTTTGACACATTTTTGGGACCATTGTCATTTTCAGAGCAAAAAATGCTATAAAAATGCATTACTGTGAAAATGACAATTGCAGTTTGGGAGGTAACCACTAGGGGGCACTGCCACAACGAAGAAGGGGAAGGTGTGTTTACACACACCTCTCCCCATTCTTCAGCTCCGGAGGACCTATCGCAGGACACCGGCGGCGATCGGGTCCGCGGGTTACGTGGGAGTGGTCACGGAGCTTTGGACCGGGTCACATGCACGCACCGGCGGCACGCCAAGAGAAGACAATTGCTCAGCAGGAGGGATTTCCCTATCAACACTGTCTGTTGGTGTGGCTGGCCTTAGCCTCATCTCCTAATTGTTCTTCCAATAGAAACTGAAAGTAGCCATGCACAGGCATGCTCCACTGTCATCATCTACATCATGAATAATGACAGGTAGCAGGCATTGGAGTGAATACATGTAGACAGGATGTGGCTGCAAATAGCGAGATGTGAGATGCAACAAAGGATTACAATGAGTGAAAGTGGTATTTTATTAAAATAAAAGGTCAGTTGTTTATGATACACAGTGCTTTATCAAACCAAATGTCACTTAGCTATGGTTTACATATACCTAAATACCAGTCAGTTGATCCGTCTGGATCAATATTCATTGCTTTCATGGATGTTCATTGCACAGCAGCTGTTATGATTCTACAAAATTCCACCCTGCAATTCGCTCAATACGGAGAATAAATTATAAGATAACTTGCTTGAAGCACTAACCCCTGACATTATCTACATATCTAAGTTACCGGGGTGTCTACAAAAAAGATTCTGTTCAAACCACACTGCTTTATCCTGCACACCAAAAGTTTATTGAGGATTTGGGTTTACCATTATGCCCCCAGCTTCTTCTGGCTGACTTCTGAGAATTGAAATCCCGTGGTTCGGCTGACCTCTCTCATCTTCTTTCTATGTAGACTTCTTAGCTTGGAGATGGGCTATGATGCTCTCATGAACGGTGTGATACACGGCATCCATTATTCATAGCTGGCTATAGTGCGTGCTTCCATTAGT
Organism: Rana kukunoris; assembly: GCA_029574335.1. Lineage (NCBI taxonomy): Eukaryota > Metazoa > Chordata > Amphibia > Anura > Ranidae > Rana > Rana kukunoris. The sequence goes on from CM056050.1 coordinate 54,086,249, forward strand.
ATGGAAAGATGTCAGGTTAAATAACACATTGAAAATCAGGGTTGGAGCAGTCATTGAAGGAGTACATAGGAGCTAATGTCACTAACTGACAGTGACAAGGAGATGTTTTCTTCCCTTTGATAAATACCAACCACATCAGCTCCAGTGTTTGGATTATTTTACTTATGCACCCTAGCTTCATTTAAATAGCATATATGATCAATTGTCACTTCTTTATATCCTGATTCCTGCATCCTCAGAAGGTTGTGATTTTCTTGTCAAGCATTGATGCTTGGATGATGGTTATACCTTAAAATGTGGTTTCTTTATGCAAAGGAGTACCCAAAAAAATTCTCAAATATTTATGTGAATGTTGACGGATCCGAAAAGCAATTCTTCAACAGCCTTTTCTAAAATGAGCTTTTATTGTCTGTTGCTATACAGTATGGTGGTGTTTAGTCAACATGTGCTTTGTGTTGTTCTTATTGCTGACACATCAACATTTGCCTATTTTTTTTTTTTTTTTTACTTGATTAACTGTCTTTGAGAATAATCTCCTTTGGTGGTACCTTCCAAATTTGCAGATTTTTTTTAGAATAAAATTTCACATTCTGAGGCCTGGTACACACGACCGGTTTCCTCGACAGAATCCATCAAGAAACTTGGTGGGAGAGCTTTTTTGCCGAGGAAACTGGTCGTGTGTATGCTTTTCATCGAGAAAACTGTCGAGGAACTCAACGAGGAAAAAAGAGAGCAAGTTTTATTTTTCCTCGACGGGAGTCTCAATTTCCTCGTTGTGTTCCTCGTCGGGCTGGTTTTCGACGAGAGACACGTTGGTGTGTATGCTTAGAAACCTGCGCACCTTCGGTAAAAGTAGCGTTTGTAATGGAAATAGCACATTCGTCACGCTGTAACAGACTGAAAAAGGCAAATGCCTTTACCAAACTTTTACCTAACACGCAGTAACATGAGATTGGCAAAAGCAGCCCCAAGGGTTGTGCCAGTGGAATTGAACTTCCCCTGTCGTAGTATGTGGTGAAGTCACCGAGTTTGAGAACAAGGAGATTTGGTCTTGACAGTGTGTACGCAAAGACAGCTTGTCAAGTTTCTCGACAAGCCTAACAAGGAACTCGTCGAGGAAAACGATGTGTCTTTCCCGACGCCAACCACGACCCCATTCAAATTTCACAAACAGTAGAAGGGTCTTAAAGTACGAGGCCTGACTGATGTTATTATCAAATTCTTAATTAGTTTAATTTTAAGGTTCAGAAGAAGACCCTGACAATTTCTATATACATGTCAAAAGAGCAATAGCAGAGGTAGCATCCTTTCCTGTGGACCATGTTCTCAATACAAAAGTTGTACACCCCATTGTATACTTAAATGTGGGGTATGCCTGTACAAGCTAGGACTTAACCCTTGGGTGGTTCAGTAGATATGCAGTTGGCTAAAGGATAGACACCAGAGTGTGGTTGTAAATGGGATTTATTCTGAACAGAGACCAGTCACTAGTGGTGTACCACAAGGCTCTGTACTGGGCCGTGTTCTGTTTAATCTATTTGTAAGTGTTATAACTAAAGGTTTGTTGGGCAAGGTATGTCTTTTTGCTGATCACTCAAAGGTGTGTAATAGGGTTGATATCCTGGAGGTGTCTGTAACATGGAACCTGATTTGGCATTGCTGGAAGATTGGTTAAAGCAGTGAAGTCTGGTTCCAAATGTAAAATAATGCGCCAAGGGAAAAATTATCTCCTGAGAGAGTACAACATTGGGAGTTTTGTTTCCCATCGTCGGGTCCTTCCGGTGCCTTTTACTTAGGAGTGGATTCCGTCTGGCCACTCTACCATACAGGCCTGATTCGTGGAGTGCTGCCGAGACGGTTGTTCTTATGGAAGGTTCTCTTCTATCTACAGAGAAACATTGGAGCTCTGTCAAAGTGACCATTGGGTTCTTGGTCACCTCCCTGATTAAGGCCCTTCTCCCCGATCACTCAGCTTGGCCAGATGGCTCGCTTGAGGAAGAGTCCTGATGTTCCAAACATCTTCCACTGGAGGCCACTTCTTCTTCCAGTGGAGGCCACTGTGCTCATTGGGACCTTCAATGCTGCAGACATTTTTCTGTACCCTTTCCCACATCTGTGCTTAGATACAATCCTGTCTCTCAGGTCTACAAACAATTCCTTGGATTTCATGGTTTGTGCACTGTTAACTGTGGGACCTTACATAGACAGATGTGTGCATATATATATATATTATATATATTAACAAAGTTCAAGAGTTGCTGCACTTAAAATTGTTTCTCTATTTTTCAAATATCTTCATAAAGGTTTACATACCAAAAAAGTATTCAAGTTATTCAGACATGTCTAAAATAACTTTGAATACTTTTTTGGTATGTAACCTTTATAAAGATATTTGAAAAATAGAGAAACAATTTTAAGTGCAGCAACTATTGAACATTGTTCATATATATTATATATATATATATATATATATATATATATATATATATATATATACTGTATATATATATGTGTGTTTGCTGGCTCTTGTACACCGAGTGTGGTTTTCCTCTACTTATTTTCTAATATATATATATATATATATATATATATATATATATATATATATATATACAGAGCTTTTTTTCTCAAAAAATAGGTGCAGGAACTCAATTACGACCCCATTCAAATTTCCCAAACAGTAGAAGGGTCTTAAAGGGACATTAAATACCAGGATTGCATTACATACATACTGCAGAGTACAGGGGCTTACACACAGAGTGAAGAGCTGTCACTTGTAAACAAAGAAACCAGACTTCTGTGTTTACAAGTGATTGTGGTGAGCAGGCACCAAAGGGTCTAAGCCAGAGGTGGTGGAACTGAGTTCCCCTAAGTTCCCCCTGAAAAAATCCCTGTGTATATATATATATTTATATATATATATATACACATTTATATATAGGTATGTATGTTTGTCACCATATGTTTCTGAGGAAGCAGACCTAGGTGTCTGAGAAATGTGTCAAAAATCTAACAGCATTCCACTTGTAATTAGCTCCACATTCTGCAAGATCAATGCTAAAAATCGTACAATTTAACCACTTAAGCCCCGGACCAATATGCTGCTAAATGCCCAAAGGTGTTTTTATTTAATTCGGCCCTGCGTTGCTTTAACAGACAATTGCGCGGTCGTGCGACGTGGCTCCTAAACACAATTTGCGTCCTTTTCTTCCCACAAACAGAGTTTTCTTTTGATGGTATTTTATTGCCTCTGCGATTTTTATTTTTTTGCGATATAAATGGAAAAAGACCGAAAATTTTGAAAAAAATAAGATATTTTCTACTTTTTGTTATAAGAAAAATCGAATAAACTACATTTTAGTCAAACATTTAGGCCAAAATGTATTCAGCCATATGTCTTTAGTAAAAAAAATCGCAATATAAAAAAAAAACTAGCTACTTAGCGGCAACAGCGACACTAATACAACGATCAGAAAACCGATCGCTTAGTGACACTGGCAATAGGGGGTGAAAGGGTTAACTAGGGCGGTGATCAAGGGGTTAAACCTGTATTAGAGGGGGGTAGGGGGCTACCCTGGACCTAACACTAACTGCCTGTCACACTGACACTAAATGCAATGATCAGTAAATATATGATCACTGCTATTAGTGACACTGTGATAGGGGGCTGGTGGGGGGGGGGTGATCTCAAGGGGTTAAATGTGCCTATGTGTATGGTGTCAGTGTAGTGTTGTGCAACTCACTTGTGATGACTTCTCCCCTCTCGCCGGATTGAAAATACCACCGAGAGGAGAGGTGACATCACTTCCTCTGTCTGTGTTTACATTACACAAGGAGAGGGCGGGCAGAGCGGGGGGAAATGGATTCGCTGGGAGTGATCACGAGGGGGCGGACAGAAACGAACAGCCGCCCCCTCATCCCGGATAGCTCCCAGAGGCTAAACGACTGCTGCATGTAGCAGGGGGGGGGGGTCCCGATCGGACCCCCGACCCGCGGGAAGGCAGGTACGTACCAGTACGCCCATCTGCCTGTACGTGCCATTCTGTGGACATACATATAAATGCGGCGGGCGTTAAATTGTTAAAGGGTTTGTAAAGGATTTTTTTTTTTTTTATCTTAATAGCTTCCTTTACCTTAATGAAGTGCTGTTTTCATCTCCTAATTGTTAGTTTTTGCTCTCAGGTTGCTGTAATTCTTCTCTGATCTCCACACTTCCTGGTTGTCTGTTTCCTTATGACCACAGTACTTGGAGCTTTCTATCTGTGGTCACTAACTTCAATGAGTTGTGATTACTGTGTGTCTAGTTTCTAGTTTCGTTTTCCAAACCATCATTGCTCTATGGCTCTGTATGCTCTGTATAGCACAGAGGCAGGAAATAACATGCAAAAACGAAACTAGATGCAAAAACAAAACTAGAAACTACAGGTACATTATATGATTGATTATTATCTATTTTTTTATCGTTTTTAAAAGGAATCAGTTAACTATTATGGCCCGATTCACAGATACGCCGATGTAAGTACAAATGCGCGCCGTCGTATCTATGCGCCAACCCACAAAGCAAGATACGTCGAAAAATAGGCTTCAGCCGCCCGACTTGACTTTCTTACGCCGGCGTATGGTGGGTGCATATTTACGCTGGACACATGTGGCACTCCCATTGATTTTCGATGCAAATATGCAAATGAGGCAAATACAGCGATTCACGAACGTACTTGCGCCCGGCGCATAATATACGCGGTTTGCGTAAGTCCTACGTCCGGCGTAAAGTTAATTCCCATATAGGAGGCAACTAATGCAAAGGTATGGACCAGGGAACGAATGCTGTCGAATTTTACGTAGTTTACGTTGTACGTGAATAAGGCTGGGCGTAGGTTACGTTCACGTTGTAGGCAGTGATTCGACGTATCTTAAGCAGTTGTTTCGACGTGATTGTGAGCATGCGCACTGGGATGCGTCCAAGGTACGACGCATGCGCAGTTCATTTTAAGTACTTGTGTGACGCTCGGCCCATCATTTGCATGGGGTCACGCTTCATTTAAATGTATCACGCCCACTTCCAGCCCACTTCCACCTACTTTGACTTAGGCCGGCTTACTCCTACGAATTTACGTTACGCCGGCGCAAGGTTGGGAGCATTTGCTTTGTGAATTCCATGCTTGCCTCCCTGCGCTGCGTCGGCGTAGCCTAAAACAGATACGCTACGGCGGCATATACAGTATATGCGCCGATGTATGTAAATCCGGGCCATAGTCTCTATACCCTGTAAACAGTCATTTCAGCAAACATTTTTTTTTTCCTTTACAACTCCTTTAAGTAGTAGTTAGGTAAACAGTAGTCCATATGAGATGCGTTAGGGTTGATTTGTGAATAGTGAATGAGGCCTGTCACCGTCCAGTCATGTCCAAACCAAAATGCTGTATTGTTTTTTTTCTTGCGTGTGATTGGATGTTTTTTGCAAAGTGAAATTTCACTGCATTCACTTAGCATTGGGGCTAATTCCATTGCAGAGTGAACAGTCTATTTGCCTTTGGTAAATCAAACTCATTAAAGACTTGTATTGTATATGGGAACACATGTGTTTTGGATAAATAACGTTGAGTATTTTATGATATAATTTAGATATTTCCTGTTAACTGGTGGCACATTTATCAGTGTCTCTTTCCATTTTAGCATTGGAAGAGTGTAATCTTTCCATGGTGGATTATATGAGGGGCTTCAAAAAGTTTCCACACTTTTATATTTTCAATGGAAATGGTGAGGGTGGGAGGAGTTTTGCTGATGGCATTAAAAAGTTGGTACGACACTGGTAAAAATGCATCGCAAAGGACTATAGAAAAGTGATCTAATTTGTTTTTGAAATTCTTAATAAAAAGAGTTTAAAAAAGTGCAGAAACTTTTTGCAAAATAAGCCATTATGGTCTACAGAAGAAATACACTGTTGATATGGCATTTTGTGTGTGTTGGCGAGTGGGCATATGGAGACACAAACCAGTGTGGATACATCTCTACAATGAAGTTTCCCAAGACATGTAATAAACCAGTATGCAATTTAATCCTCTGATCTCTGGTGCCCATTGAAAAATAAAATGTCATCTCTAGGTTATGTTGGTTTTTAGACAAAGCAAAGACCAGTCATACCAAGTACAGTAACCCAGAGCAACCCAACAAATTTTCAGTTTATTGCACCAATTGCCCAGTAAATTCCGATCGGTCACTATAGCTTATTGCAATTAGCTTTTTCAAATAAAAACCACCAGGCTTGATTTTCCAGAATAGTTTGAAATATCTCTACATTAAAGTGGTTGTAAACCCCACTTTTTTAATTTTACCTATAGGTAAGCCTATAATAAGGCTTACCTGTAGGTATAAAGAATATCTCCTAAACCTGTACAGTTTATAAGATATTCCCCTCGCAATGTGCCGCTGATTTCAGAGGCGCATGTGCAGGGGGGAATCCACGGTGAAAAGAACCGGCATCCGCCGGACCTTGCCGATTTGAAATCTCCCGCACGCACGCGCGGGAGTGACGTCATCGCCGCTCCAGCCAATCACAGCGCTGGAGTGGCGATACCCGGAAGACACGCCGAGTCAAGATGACATCTTGCTTGGCGTGGACCAGGTAAGTTCTCTTCTCCCCGTTCAGAGGTAAGTATTTTATAATGAGCTCATTATGGCTTTTGCCTTTCAGGTTAAAAAAAAAAATGTATATGCGGTTTACAACCGCTTTAAGGAATCAGTTGCTGCTTTCCAACTACAGAATTCTTGCTAAAGAGTTGTATTATATCAGTCAACTGATTCTAATTGAATTTCATGTTTTCCCTGCTAGCTGGCCTCTGTTTTATTGATTTCTCTGCTAAGGGATGGTTCGGTTTCAAGGGATTTTTCTGTAACCTTAATTAGTAGAGGGCCACATGACTAATTTTGTTGTCCAATTTATAAAAAGGCACTGGCTTAGTAGACTGCATCACAAAATTAAACATTCTGCATCATAAATCGATACAGTGCACACAGGAGCAATACGTTGATCTTTAGTCCAAAGGTCAAAGACTTTCTGTTACGGTCCCTCGAGTTTTCTGCTGGTGATTTGAATGAGAAAATTACATTTGAGGCACCGCGGTATGGCTGACTAGTGCAATGTGATCAGGGAAAGCAGTGTAGAGTGCCTGAGTTATTCCTAAGTCATTCTTAATTGCAGACTAACAAGCAAATTAAAGTGAGCTGCTAAAGAGAGGATCAACAAAGAGTGTGTGGTATGTTGATTCTCCTGAGAACCATAATAAGAACACTTTTAGACAAAGTACAGCCTGGTGCTGGGGAACATGATGGAAACTAAAGTGTCAGGCCTCGTACACATGACCGAGGAACTCGTTGGAAAAGACACATCGTTTTCCTCGACGAGTTCCTTGTTAGGCTTGTCGAGAAACTTGACAAGCTGTCTTTGCGTACACACAGTCAAGACCAAATCTCCTCGTTCTCAAAAGTGGTGACGTACAACACATAGATGGCAGGGGAAGTTCAATTCCACTGGCACAACCCTTGGGGCTGCTTTTGCTAATCTCATGTTACTGCGTGTTAGGTAAAAGTTTGATAAGAGACATTTTCACTTTTCAGTCTGTTACAACGTGACAAATGTGCTATCTCCATTACAAATACTACTTTTACCGAAGGTGCGCGGGTTTCTAAGCATACACACCAACGTGTTTCTTGTTGGAAAACCAGCCCGACGAGGAACACAATGACTCCCGTCGAGGAAAAAGAGAACTTGCTCTCTTTTTTGCTCGTCGAGTTCCTCGACAGTGTACTCGATGAAAAGCATACACATGACCGTTTCTCTCCCACCAAGTTTCTTGATGGATTCTGTCGAGGAAACCTAAGGCCGCATACACACGACCGGTTTCCTTGCCAGGATCCATCAAGAAACTTGGTGGGAGAGCTTTTTTGCCGAGGAAAACAGTCGTGTCTATGTTTTCCATCGAGAAAACTGTCGAGGAACTCGACGAGGAAAAAAAAGAGCAAGTTCTCGTTTTCCTTGACGGGAGTCTCAATTTCCTCATCGTGTTCCTCATCAGGCTTGTTTTCGACGAGAAACACATTGGTGTGTATGCTTAGAAACCCGTGCACCTTCGGTAAAATTAGCGTTTGTAATGGAGATAGCACATTTATCACGCTGTAACAGACTGAAAAGTGCAAATGTCTCTTACCAAACTTTTACCGAACACGCAGTAACATGAGATTAGCAAAAGCATCCCCAAGGGTTGTGCCAGTGGAATCGAACTTCCCCTGCCGTCGTATGTGTTGAAGTCACCGCGTTTGAGAACGAGGAGATTTGGTCTTGACAGTGTGTACGCAAAGACAGTTTGTCAAGTTTCTCAACAAGCCTAACAAGGAACTCGTCGAGAAAAACGATGTGTCTTTTCCGATGAGTTCCTCGGTCATGTGTATGAGGCCTCAGACTAACTACATACCTATGCTCTAGCTGTAATGGGTAGCAAACCTACAATTTGTTTCAATAATGCACCATATCTTTATATTGCCATTCATTTTGAATTGCACCCCAAGACATGTATACAGTATAGAGCAACTTACTGGCATTGCAATATGACTGTACATGCCTTGTGGTTTGTTGCCTTTCTCAAGCACAGTGCAGATACATTTGTTCATGTGTTGAGCCTCAATGATTAGCCATTGAAAATAAATAAGCTGTCTTTATGTAACATGTGATAACACAAAAAAAGACACATCAGTACTTTTCCTGTCAGCACATGTGCATACCTCAGAGCCTGATTGGTTCCTACTGCTGCCTCTCTCTCGCAGTGCTGACTGTTGAAGATGATCAGACCTGGGGGGGGGGGGAATAATGTGTCAACATGCAAATGCATAGGAAATGGGTTATTTAAAGCTCTTGGGAGGTCACAGGACTGCCGTGATGGGAACACCATGGCAAATTGCACAAACCACCTTGACGCATTTCAGAAGCGCCTTTCTTCAGGGGTGTGTGAATTACTAGAGCAGATTGTGTATGTTGATGGAAACTATGCAGGTACATGTACAAGCCAATAGATTTAAACCAGATAATCATGTCCATATAAGGATCAAAAGAAAATAAATTGGTACTCCCCAAGATGGTAATAAACCAGCGAGATCAGCTAATGTTGCATCCAGGTGACAGGATGCTCAGCCTCCCTCTGTGGAACAGACCGCATCTATCCACTTTCTAGCAACCCGACTGCGACTTGTTCACTTTCTTACATCTCACAGTGCACGCTCACCTCTCTCTGGGCCATTCAACACTAACTGGTCTCGCTGGTTTTCACTGGTTTGTTACCATCTTGGGGAGTACTAAATTCTTTCCTTTGGATCTTTGGATGGACATGATTATCTGGTTTTAATATATTCTGTGTCCTGTACATGTGTCTACATAGTTTCCGTCAACCTAAGCAATCTGTAATTCACACCCCCCCCGAAGAAAGACATTTTCGAAAAACGCGTTGGGTATTGTTTGTGCAATTTACCATGGTTTTCCCATCACGGTAGTCCTGTGACCACGCTAAATGACCCATTTCCTATGCATGTGCATGTTGCATTATTGATTAAAATAATTGGGCCATTAAAGTTATGTTAAGGGGGATCCTACTCAAATTTTTCCATACATTGGGATGTGAGCCCACTTCATTGTTCAATCATATCACATTTTCCTTTGATACTGTAGCTCTATCTAGAAGAGCAGGAGACCTGATTGTCCTCTACCCCATGGTTTTTCCATCACGGTAGTCCTGTGACCACCCTAGAGCATTAAATGATTCATTTCCTATGTATGTTGACACGATGCATAGCCAACGCTTGCTGTGTGTTTCACTGTTGTTAACTTAACTTAATATGTATAATTTTTACTATTTCTTTTTGATGTTATTAAATAAAATAATTTGGCCATTAAAGTCCTGTTAAGGGGGATCCTACTCCATTTTTTTTCTAGATAGAGCTATGCTGCTTGAGGGGGCTGAGTAAAAGTAAAGACTTTGTTGGCCAAAAAATACAAATTCTTTGGCAAGTGTGTATTTCACCTGTGCATTTAGCTTTTTCAGTTTTAAATGTTTTGGAATCTCTGATAGAGAGGCTATCATTTTTGTAACACTGGACTGGGAGTTTCGGGTGTTCCTGCTGACATTTGGGTGTTTCAGTTACTCCTGCTGCATTCTTTGAATGACAATACAAAAACACAACTCAGTGGGAAGAGTGAAAGCTCCTTATAATAGGTACAGCAGGTGTGCAGAGCCAGAAACGTAAGCCCAGAGAAGTCTAAATGAGATATAATAAACCGTCAGGGTGTTTCACTCTCCTGAATCATCCAACATCTGAAATATCAGGTAGGGTTGGTCCAGTCCTTGTGTTGGATTTACACACACAATTGTTTTGCATTAATGGGCTACCAATGCAGCAAATAAATACAAAGGCAGCGCACCCTAATTTAAGGCAAGTGTGTTGTGATGTGCTGCCATGCAGGTGCTTTGAGCACTTTAGTGCAATAGGGTACCATGTAGGCCTCATTCTTCCAATGTACATATCCATAAACCCGTACAAAGGGCCATCTTTGCCCACACAGGATGCACAGGTGTTCTGTGCATCCTTGTGCAGGCAGTCCTATGCATGTCTATTGGGATGCAGCGGCTATACGAATTTGTCAGTTGTGATGGAGCACTATTTCTCCCAATGACACCAACGATGGAGCACTATTCCTCCCAATCAGACCAACGATGGGGCACCATTCTTCCCAAAGACACCAACGATGGAGCACTATTCCTCCCAATGGGACCAAGGATTGAGCACTATTCCTCCCAATAAGACCAACGATGCAGCACTATTTCTCCAAAAGACACCAATGATGGGGCACTATTCCTTCTAATGACAACAACTTTGGGGCACCATTCCTCCCAATGGCACCAACGATGGAGCATTTTTCCTCCAATACCAATGACAGGGCAGGGCACTATTCCTGCTCTTACTGACCAGAGGTTCTTAGTCTTTTTTTTATTCTTCCTACTGTCCACCAAGTCAGAGGCATTGTTTACTCCCACTGACACTGGACCATTTTCTACTCCCTGAAGATCACACACAGTCTGCCCCCCTAATGTCTGAAGGGCAATAAAATGGCCCATTTTCTACTCCTTGAAGATCACACACAGTCTGCCCCCCTAATGTCTGAAGGGCAATAAAATGGCCCATTGATCTATGCACCTGTGCAAAGGGCTGTTTTTGCATGCATTTGATGCATAGATGTTCCATGCATCCACATTCAGGTAGTCCCATTCATGTTCTATTGGGACACAGATGCTGGTTACAATTTGACAGCTGTGCTGGTGCGTGTCTTTAAACGCACACCTGTCTACATTTGGCGACATGCATCTGCACAACTGACAAATTCATTGGGAGGAATGGTGCCCCAATGTTAGTGTCATTGTAAGGAATAGTGCCCCATTGTTGTATCATTGGAAGAAATAGTGCTCCATCGTTGGTGTCATTGGAAGTAATGGGGCACCATAGTGTAATTGGGAGGAAAAGTGCCTCATTGCTGGTTTAATTGGGAGGAATAGTGCCCCATTGTTGGTGTAAGTGGGATAAATGGTGCCTCTAGGACTGTATAAAAGCAAGCAAAGGGCCAAATTTGTCCAGTGGGCCGCAATTTGGAGACCACTGGTATAGAGAGGTACGTCAGAGTGAATGAGGCCTTAAAATGAATGACATTGCAACACAACACTCTTGGACAAATGCGTTTATGCGTGTTACAGAAATGTGCATTAAAGTATGCGTCACCACAACACAATCATCTATATCAGCATTTATTAAAAGTTTGCAGTTGTAAGCTATTTGCTGTTTTGAGATTTTTTGGATTCAATGATAAGCAGATATGCCAAAAGTGAACTGTTTATGGGTGTGATACAAACATACTAAAGATGCCAACAATAATCAACTTCTAGTAGTACAAAAATATCTTAATTTGTGTCATGTAAAGTTTTGGATAGATTGATGAGGGGTTGGAACTACTGCAGGGTTTTAATTGCTGCCTGGTTCTTAGCTAGGGATATTCAACTTTTTTATTACGGTACTTCTAGTGACCACTGTCACCATAACTAAAGGTGAAGGAAATTCAAAAAGAGTGTGTTGTCACAAGAACAGGGTGAAAATTCCAATGGCATTGCCACTTGTTCTGGTGAGATCTAAGAAAAAAGGAATTTCCAGAACTGGACACAAAAAAAAAGAAAAACTTTTGACTTTAGGTATGTGATATACATTAACCTCCCTGGCGGTATGATTCTTTCAGATTTTAGGTGCTGAAAGCGGTACCATTATTTGCAAGGAAATTTGGCGTTTTATAATGTAGGCTTGTAATTCTAATGCCGCGTACACACGATTACTTTTTGCGATGAAAAAAAAAAACAACGTTTTCAATCATGAAAAAAAAACAAAGTTTTTCAAACTTCATTTTCCAAAACGACCTTGCATACAAACCATCGTTTTTCTACAAAGCTCTAGCAAAGCGTGGTGACGTACACCACGTTCGACGGCACTCTTTTCCATTGAAGCTCAGTCTCATAACTTGCTTCTGAGCATGCGCGGGTTTAAAAATGTCGTTTTCAACATCGTTTTTCCCACACACCATCACTTTTTATGACACAAAAAACGACGTTTTGAAAAACGACACAAAAAAATCAAGCATGTTGGAATTTTTTTTTGCCCACACACGATCAATTGAAATGACGTTTTAAAAAACGTCGTTTTTTTTTCATCGCAAAAAATGATCGTGTGTATGCGGCATTAGGAATAACTCACTTAAATCTGACCAAACAAGAGTCTAGTAGGCATCCCGGGTATGACATTTTTTTAAAAACAAAATGATAAATTATAATATAATAAATAATTAGAAATAATTATAACAAATAATAATATAATTATAATAAAAATTATTCAATAATGTAATGAAATCAAAATCACTGAAATTTGCTCAGTTGCAGAATTGTCGCTGTCATTTTTTTTATTTTTTATGACGAATTTCCCCACAAATCGCTATCACTCAATTCTGCAAGTGATTATAATTTATTATCGCTGTTTTCTAGCTGCTCTAAAACCATTTTTGACATAAATATGGCGCCGTTCTCCGCCCCCGTGCGTCGTAACGTCGCAGGGAACGGAGCTCGGCGGCACACGGGGACACTGTGTGAATCAAGCGAGCACCCGCTCGCTCACACAACGTGGATGCATCGCTGGATCCAGGAACAAGGTAAGAAAACCAAGTCTGTGGATTCAGCGAGGCGAGCCCGAGTCTGACTCGGGGTTACCGATCGCAGCACAGAAATCTAACCCCGAGTCAGACTCGGGAATACCGACAGGGGGGTTAAATATATTCCAAAAGAAGTGCAAAGTTGTATAATTTGTTTTTTAAATCCCTTATTAGTCATTGTCTTCTGGTGCTGACCCATCAGAATCACTCTGATCCTTCCCAGAAGCCCTACAGAAAAAAGGGGAAGAAGAGCAGGGATTTCAAGATGATTTGATAAAGGGCCACGACCGAAACGCGTTATTAGTATTACAGCCTGATGTCAGCTTTCCATCTCCTCTACAACTGCATCTTTGTTCCATCCCAAGCCTTGTTGTGCTGAGTCGGTTCAACATCGCTCAGTGATGATGATGTCACATCCAGCGTGCCACCCAACTACACCAGCTGCATCCCCTGATGATTTGGATTCCAATGTCTGGTCTATTGGGAGCCTCTCCATATAACTGACCCTTACGGGTTCCACCAGTTGCCTGTCATCTCCTTTATCGGGTGCAGCCCCATGCAACCTCTGGCACCAATATATCTTTTGGTTGCCCCTGACACCAACCTTGATATGCCCAAGTCAGCCTGCCGAGGTTTGAGTGAGATTTAAGTTCAATATCAAGGATGATGTTAAACTTTGATTGTCTGTCAGCCATGTTTTAACCCTTTCTATTCTTGGAATACTTCGATTTTACAACAAACCGTGGAAATTTTTTTTTACTTCTCATAGGTATGCCTCAGGTGTTTTGTAGCAATCACCCCCCCCCCCCCCAAGCGCCGGATTAACCACTTCAGCTATGGAGGACTTGGCTGCCGAAATGACCAGGCCACTTTTTACGATTTGGCACTGCGTCATTTTAAATTTAACGTGCAAGGTGGCTCCCAAACAAAATTGATGTAATTTTTTTCCCACAGCTTTCTTTTGGTGGTATTTGATCACCTCTGCATTTTTTATTATTTGAGCTATAAACAAAAATAGAGCGACAATTTGGGAAAAAAAGCAATATTTTTTACTTTTTGCTATAATAAATATCCCCAAAAATATATATTGAAAATTTTTTTTCCTCAGTTTTGGCAGATACGTATTCTTCTACATATTTTTGGGGAAAAAAATCGCAATAAGCGTTTATTGATTGGCTTGCGTAAAAGTTATAGCGTCTACAATATAGGGGATGAATTTATAGTATTTTTATTAATACATTTTTTTTCTTTACTAGTAATGGCGGCGATCAACAAATTTTTATTGTGACTGCGACATTATGGTGGACACATCGGACACTTATGATGCTATTTTGGGACCATTGTCATTTATACAGCGATCAGTGCTATAAAAATGATTACTGTGTAAATGGCACTGGCAGTGAAGGGGTTAACCACTAGGGGGTGTGTAAGGGGTTAAGTGTGTCCTAGGGAGTGATTCTAACTGTGTGGGGGCTGGGCTTACTGTGACACGACCATGATCACTGCTCCCAATGACAGGGAGCAGTAAATCAGTGTCCTGTCACTAGGCAGAACAGGGAAAGGTCTTGTTTACACTGGCTTCTCCCTGTTCTGCAGCTCCATGACACAATTGCGGGACACTGGCGGACATCGTGTCCGCGAGTCATGTGGGCACAGTCACAGAACTCGTGGCAGGTGCGCGCGCCCCCATACGGCGGCAAATTTAAAGGGGCGTACATGTACGCCCATTTGCCTGTCCGTGCCATTCTGCTGATGTAAATGTTTGTGCGGTGGTCGGCAAGTGGTTAAGAGGAATTCTTTTGTTGTTTGTTATTTTGCATAACACCATCCCCAGTGTTTTGGTTCCCCTCCAGCTGCAGAGGGCTAACATTTATTACACAGATTACCATATGTTGGTTTTCCATACAGCGCCTGAACTTTTTAGGAGTACACTTGTGATATCAAATCCCTGGATCACTACATCAGCTGTGTGGGCACTGACAGCTCATCACCCACGGAGGTATGCAGTGGGGACAAGGAAGGGGTGTAGGGTGTTAGTTCACCTTTTTATTATGCCTGAAAAGGTGAACTAAGGTTCTGATGTCATCAAGGCACTGCATTGGACGGGATGATGCCAAGGGATAGTCCACCATTTAAGCACGGGGGAAGACTGTCTGCCAGAGGGAGCCAAAGTTCGGGTAAGTATGAGTGCACTTCCCTGTAATAAACATGCCGTAAACCCTTGCAGTGCAGGTGCAGGTGCATTTTCAGAGTTGGGTTTAAAGGTTTTGTCATGGACCGTGAAATCATACTTCATGTATTACATAAGATGAGACATTGTGGATAGTACATATTGCAAGAGATACTGGAAGTGGCTTAATTTGTCGTGACTAGGTCACTAGGACAATGACCCTTCAATGCTTGGCTCCGACTAGTGAAATTCTAAGTGAAGCCGGGCTTGTGAGAGACATTTCATTGTCCAGTGTGTAGATGTGTTAATCCAGGTCGGCTCCTAGACCTTTCTATTATTATTCTACTATATAACACTGTTTTGAGCCTTTTGATTATCAGGAGTATTGGATTAGCATGTCATTATCTAAAAGAGCGTGATCTCCCAGATGTTGTAATGACCTCCTCTCTATGCGGAGACAAGCTGGCTAGATAACGTATTCTGTTAACTTCACTGATGTCATTATCTACAGCAGGGGTCCTCAAACTACGGCCCGCGGGCCACATGCGGCCCGCGGAGGACTTGTAACCGGCCCACCTGACTCTGACAGGCAACGCCGGTTACACTGCAGATTGTAACACAGCAATCCCGCTGTGTCACGGAGATGACAGTGTTAACGGCGCGCTGTGATAAATGTCCCGCCCTCCTCCTCCTAGACTAGCTCGTGTGATAGAGCCGGTGTTATGTCTATCACACAAGCTGGTCTAGGAGGAGGAGGGCGGGACATTTATCACAGCGCGCCAGAACTGTTACCTTCGTGACACAGCGGGATCGTCACGGCAGTTGAGTGAGCAGTGTGGCACGGTAAGGAGAAAGTGCTATGCAGGGCTTACAATGGTGAGGGAGGGAGGGGGCTTGCGATGGTGAGGGGGGCTGATATTGATGTAATAATGATGGTGGAAGGCTGATGATAAAATTATGATGATGGGGGGGGCTTGCAATGAAGGGCTGATGATGTTATGATGAAGGTGGGGGGCTTGCAATCAGGGGCTTGCAATGGTGAGGGGGGGTTGCAATGAGGGGCTGATTATGGTGAGGGGGGCTTGCAAAGGTGAGTGGAGTTGCAACGAGGGACTGATGATAATGATGATGATGATGATGTTGTAATGATGATTTGGGGGGCTTGCAATGATCTTGATCGGCTTGCAATTATGATTGTGAGGGGGGCTTGTAATGAGGGGCTTACAATTATAATGGCGAGGGGGGGCTTGCAATGAGGGGATGATGATGATGGTGATGTAATGATGGTGAGGTGGGGGGGCTTGCAATGATCATGATCAGTTTGCAATTAATGATTGCGAGGGGGGCTTGCACTGAGGGGCTTATAATGATGAAGGGGGGCTTGCAATGTTCGTGAGGGGCTTGCAATGGTAAGGGGAGGCTTGAAATGATGGCTTGAATTTGAAATGGTGGTGGTGGGGGGCTTGCAATGATGGTCTGAATGACAGTGAGGGTGGGCTTGCAATGATGGCTTGAAATGATGGTGAGGGGGGCTTTCAATGATGGTGAGGGGGACTTGCAATGATGGTGAGGCAGGCACTGATTGGGCTGGACTGGCGAGCATTGATGGTCAAAGAGCGTTCTTGCTGGTATATTTGTTTTGTAGCGCTGTGTGTGTGTGTATATACTTCAAAATAACATATGTGCAGTGTGCATAGGAAATTGTTCATAGTTTTTTTTTTTTATAGTCCGGCCCTCTAACGGTCTGAGGGACAGTGAACCGGCCCCCTGTTTAAAAAGTTTGAGGACCCCTGATCTACAGGAATGTCATTCTCTCCAGGAATGTCATTCTCTCTGAGGAGTAGTAAAGTCATGCTAAATACATCGGTGCCGAAATGTCTATCTGTATGGAAACCCCAATGTGTGGAAAAGGGGTGGAGATTTCATTGTTCTTTGATTGATGAAAGCTTGTAACCTGTATATAACCAGCAGAGTGTTTCAATAAAGTTGAGTTCTGTTTGAACATACATACAACTCGCTTGGTGTGTGTTCTTAATGGGTTCGATCGGCACATAGGTGTAGATCGGATCCCGGAATCTTGGATGACTGGACCATCAGATGTTGCAATCTGCAATCTGATCAAATAGAAGCAGAGGAGTGTCGGGAGAGCAGGACCTGGGCGAGCAAGGGTCTCGTCACAGGTTTAAGTGGGTTTTTTAAATGGGTTGTAAAGGTACAATATTTTTTCCCCTAGATAGCTTCCTTTACCTCAGTGCAGTCCTCCTTCACTTACCTCGTCCTTTGATTTGGCTTTTAAATAACCTTATTTCTTCTGAGAAATCCTCACTTCCTGTTCTTCTGTCTGTAACTCCACACAGTAATGCGAGGCTTTCTCCCTGATGTGGAGTGTCATGCTCACCCCCTCCCTTGGACTACGGGAGAGTCAGGACGCCCACTAACACCCATGCTCCTTTCTCTATCTGGAACATAGAGAGTGTCCTGACTCTCCTGTAGTCTAAGGGAGGGGGCGAGCACGTCACTTCACACCAGGGAGAAAACCTTGCATTACTGTGTTGAGTTACAGACAGAAGAACAGGAAGTGAGGATTTCTCAGAAGAAATAAGGACATTTAAAAGCAAAATCAAAGGATGAGGCAAGTGAAGGAGGACTGCGCTAAGGTAAAGGAAGCTATCTAGGGGGAAAAAAGTGTACCTTTACAACCCCTTTAAGTAGCACTGCAACCTGAAAATAAATATACTAGCATACTGAGTATTTTTCCATTTGAACTGAACCTATAACATTCCATCCTGCAAATAGTGTTACTGAGGATAGAAGTAATATAATACAATAATGACATAAATTGAAGATTTATACATGCATTTCTATACCTTAGCATGTCATATATGAGCAGGTCTTAATGAGAACAAGAGCGGAAATAGCTCTGCTCCTACCCTTGTCATTCGTGTCACTTATGATAATAAGGTTGTCAGCATAGCCCTGGACACAGCACGGCTCCCGAGGACTTTCAATGATCTCTGCAGTGCTCACAGTCTATTCTGGGTGTCTGGTTTAGGAGATCAGTTAATGATCATATTAGCAGCCCCACCACCTTCAGATATAATTGGTAATAGGTTATACTTATAATATAGAACAGAACAACTGGAGGTCTTTTTTTTTTTTAAGAATAAATCTGCTACAGTAGGAGATATGAGGCTTTGGATAACTTTCTGGTGGCCATGCTGATCCTCTGGACTAAAAGTGCAGCAGGTGTGTAGCCAAACCTTCTTTGAGGTTCCTTTTATGCACTTATGGAACCATTAAGGGAATATTGTGCCACCGAGTTTTTTGTGAGCAAAGTGCAGGAAAATACACTAAGGCCTCGTACACACGACCGAGGAACTCGTCGGGAAAGACACACTGTCAAGACCAAATCTCCTCGTTCTCAAACGCGGTGACGTACAACACATAGACGGGAGATGAAGTTCCATTCCACTGGCACAACCCTTGGGGCTGCTTTTGCTAATCTCATGTTACTGCGTGTTAGGTAAAAGTTTGGTGAGAGACGATTTGCACTTTTCAGTCTGTTACAGCGTGACAAATGTGCTATTTCCATTACAAACGCTACTTTTACCGAAGGTGCGCGGGTTTCTAAGCATACACACCAACGTGTTTCTCGTCGAAAACCAGCCCGACGAGGAACACGACGAGGAAATTGAGACTCCTGACGAGAGGACTTGTTCTCTTTTTTACTCGTCGAGTTACACGTCAGTTTTCTCGATGAAAAGAGTACACACGACTGGTTTCCTCGGCAAAAAAGCTCTCCCACCAAGTTTCTTCATGGATTCTGTCGAGGAAACCGGTCGTGTGTACGAGACCTTAAAGTGCAGCGGAAATAACAGTCTCCATTTTTCCAAGAACTAGGCATGTTTTAGCACTTGAATGTTCATTAAGATTATTATTCTGGCCAATTAAATGAATTAATGCAACAGTTTTTTGATGCACCCAAACGCGCCTAGATGCGTTTACTCTTTTTTTTCTGCCAAAACGCAACTGCCAGGAGGAAAGGCGTCTCAGAGAGCTAGGTAAATGCCCTGTGTGCATGAGGCCTAATGGTTTAGGTAGTGTGTGTGTGTCTTTAACCACTTGCTCACTGGGCACTTAAACCCCCCCTCCTGCCCAGACCAATTTTCATTGCACCTTGAATGACAATTGCGCGGTCATACAACACTGTACCCAAATGATTTTTTTTTTTAAATCCCCCACAAATAGAGCTTTTTTTTGGTGGTATTTGATCACCTTTGCGGTTTTTATTTCTTGTAAAAAATAAATAAAATACAGATTAAAAAAAATATATATATTTTGTTATAAAATTTTGCAAACGGGTAATGTTTCTCCTAATTGATGTATGCTGATGAGGCTGCACTGATGGGCACTGATGGGCTGCACTAATGGGCACCGATATGGCCGCATTGGTGGGCACTCATAGGCGGCACTGATGGGCACTAATAAGTGGCACTAAAAGGTGGCATTGATAGGTGGCACTGATAGCTGCCAGTGATGGGCACTGATTGGTGGCAGTGATGGGCACTGATAGGCACTGATTTGTGGCAGTAATGGGCACTGATGGGTGGCAGTAGTGAGCACTAGTAGGCAACAGGTGGCACTGGTGGGCATTGATAGGTAGCACTGGTGGGCATTGATAGGTGGCACTTGTGGGCATTGATATGTGGCATTCTTGGGCATTAATAAGTGGCACTGGTGGGCACTTGTGGGTGCCACTAGCAGGGGGTACTGGCAGGGGTTACTGCTGGCACACAAGGCAGTTGTGCCTCTTTCCTCTTGGGACCGATGTCCCTTTCACACAAACCGGTGCTCGGCTTTTTTTCTCCTCACACTGTCATGATTACCGGCTTTTGTTTACATCATGTGATCAGCTGTCATTGGCTGACAGCTGATCACGTGGTAAGGGGCTGGGACCTTACCCTCTGTCAGGAGAGAGCTCGGGAGGGTGACGGCAGAAGCGGTGCGCCGGTGGTGCGCAAGTGCCCATTACCAGGAAGTGCAGAATCACGTATATATACGTGATTCTGCACAGAACAGCCACCCTGTAGCAAAGGAATTGCATATCATAATGGCAGCAGATGCAGTTCAAGTGATTTTTCTTTAACTTATACCTAAGCCACAGCAGGGAGGGGAGTCACTGAACTAACAGACTTGTGTGTGGATTTCAGCTTTTCTGAGAAAGGAGGCCCAGAAAACATGTGACAGATAAAAGCTCCACCTGCTGTCTGTAGAGAGTATTAATAATAATAATATGCAACACTTGATATGTTTTAAACTGATTTCATATGGGTTTTTTTCTTTACTCTTTAACCACTTCAGCTCTAGAAGGTTTTAGAGCAAAATCACTGCTCACAGTTAATTTGCGGTAAAATTGTGGCAAAAACGCTGCAAATTCGCAGTAAAATCACGGTGCGTTTTTGGTGCCATTTTCACCTCTTATTGGCCGAATGTCGATAATACCATATTCGGCCGAAATGTTTCGGTGGTCGAAAATTTTTGTGCATCTCTAATTGAAAAGAATGAAAGCTCAAGTGCTAAATGTGCCTAGCCATTAGATGCGTTTACACGCTTTTAGACCTATTTGGGCATTTTTCCTCCCAATACTCCTCTCCTGAATGTGATTTTGGTGCATTCAGACTTCTGCCCCAAAACTCCCCTGCCTCCAAATGCCTGTAAACGCCTATGTGTGCATGGACACATAGGTGTTGATTTACTAAAGGCAAATAAACTGTGCACTTTGCAAAGTGCAGTGACACTCTGCAAGTGAAGTTTCTCCAGAGCTTACTTCCTTCATCCAATCAGGTGCACGCAAAAATACATATTTTTTTCCTTGCTTGTGATTGGGTATACTTTGCAAAGTGAATCTTTACCTTATTTACTAAGCTCCAGGGCAATTGCTCTTAGACCCCTTTCACACTGGGGTGCTTTTCAGGTGCTTTAACGCTAAAAATATCGTCTGTAAAGTGTCCTGAATGAGCGGCTCTATTCACTCCAGTGTAAAAGCCTGAGGGTTTTCACACTGGAGCAGTGCACTGGCAGGACAGGAAAAAAAGTCTTGCTAGCCGCATCTTTGAGGCGCTGTAAGAGCGGTAAATACACCGCTCCTGAAGTGCCCCTGCTCATTGAAATCAATGGGTAGCACCGTTGGAAAAACCCAGCTAAAGAGGCACTTTGCGGGTGGTTTTAATCCTTTTTTGGCCGCTAGCGGGAGTTAAAGCGGAGTTCCACCCAAAAATGGAACTTCCGCTTAATCCACTCCACACCCCCTTACATGCCACATTTGGCATGTCATTTTTTTGGGGGGGGGAGTCGAGGCTTCAGGAGGAGTGGGACTTCCTGTCCCACTTCCTGCTTCCGCCGAGGGGCTGGTTAGGCGATTAAGCTTAATCGTCTACAGCAGCCCCCTCCCTGTAGGCGATCGCATGGGACACTGACAGGTCCCAATGCAATCGCCTGTCCAATCAGCGGTGGGCCGCGCCGAGTGGGGGGGGGGGGGAAAGGGGAGGGGGGGAAAGGAGCGGAGCCCCGGGCGGCGCGTCGCTTGGAACGTGGAGCAGGTAAGTGAATGTTTATTAAAAGCCAGCAGCTACACTTTTTGTAGCTGCTGACTTTTAATAAACATACATTTTGGCTGGAACTCCCCTTTAAATGTGCCCTGCTAGCGGCCATATAGCGCCAAGAAAACAATGGTAAAAATAGCGGCGCTTTATCGCCGACGCCCCCACTGCCCCAGTGTGAAATAGCTCTTATAGAGTGCAACTGCAAAGTGCAGTCTTTTTGCCTTTAGTAAAAATACAAAATAAATGTGCAACCTCCAAAAATATATATATCATAAAAACGAGGAACACAATTCCAAACAAAAAAATTAATTAAAGGTCAAAGTTCCCTGGAAATGTTCTCATAGGATGTAAATATACAGTCCACTTTTCCTAAAAAATGCTTCAGCAGGCAATATGATTGAATCTTCCATACACTATAAACCTTAAATATGCAG
This sequence comes from Rana kukunoris, assembly GCA_029574335.1. Lineage (NCBI taxonomy): Eukaryota > Metazoa > Chordata > Amphibia > Anura > Ranidae > Rana > Rana kukunoris. The sequence continues at coordinate 54,108,731 of CM056050.1, forward strand.
GGAAATGGATAGTAAATCAACCCCATAGGCTAGCATATAGGGGCAAACAAAAATGTTAAATGCCTGTATACAGTAGCTGGCAGCTTCAGTGTGCATGAGACCTAAGACCCAGGTCTACTGAAAAAGCACAGTGGGGTTAATTTACTATAACTGGAGAGTGCAAAATCTGGTGTGCATAATAACCAATCAGCTTCCAGTTTTTTTTTTTTTTTTAATCAATGCTTAATTGAACAAGCTGAAGTTAGAAGCTGATTGGCTACCATGCGTGGAAATGTGTTTGTAAATTTCAGCTTTTCACAGCACGAAGGAGACCCAGGAAAATTATTAGTTTTTTTATTATTTTATACAGCATTTACTGTATATTTCACCAACAGGTGGCGCAGCACTTTAAAAAACAAAAAAAACAAAACGATGGACGATGGTACAGTTACAATACAATTCAATACAAGAGGAAGAAGGGTAATGTACAATAAAACATAATCATTAGACTAGATTTTTATTTTATTTTTTATTTTTGTTTATTAATATTTTTTTGTCTTTACCATAGTAAGAGAATTTATAAAATAAGTGCAGAGCCACTCTACATTCCTGGTCAGTTTTTAAAATGAATGAGCATTATAATATTGAATATATAACAGGCAGATGTTTTTCTCTTGAAACCCCATGACATCAGAGAGGCATCTGCTTAGAGTTCTGGAGCATTATTTCCCAGGAGAAAATGATATAGAAATTCACAAAATATGAAAGTGTATATACATACATCTCATATCAAAGACCATATTTATTTTTATTACTTTATAAAGGCACACGTAAAGCACTATCTCTTAATAATCAACGGTGACTGTTTTGAAGTCTCGCAATTCACAGGTCTCCCGTGTAGGTGGAATAATTAAAGGAGCAGGATTTTATACCTGTATCATCTCCATTTTGTGTCGATCTCTGATCATGACAGAATCAATGTTGTTTACTGCATGGAATTAAAAGGCGCCATGGGGTGGCCGGCGTATCTAGGCACAGCGGGGGGTGATTCTTTCTGAATTTTACTTATTTCTAACGTTGGTTTTCACATCAGCCCGGCGCTGCCAATAAAAGGCTTGGGACAGATGAGACGGACAAAATTTATAATAAATATATTTTTTTCTTTTCTTTTTCTTCTATTTTTTTTTCAGAAGTAAATACAGTTTTAGCCGTGGTCCATTCCCCTGCCTCATTAAAATGTTATTCTTCTTTACAAAGGATCCTATGCATTAAAAAACATGTCCAAGAAATAATTCTGGTCTCACGGCACTGTTGTTTATTCCTGATTGTCTGTAGATGTCCGCTTCTTTTGATCTGTTCAGAGGATACAATGTTTTATTTTTTCTTTCAAATATATTCTTCTGAGTGATAAACACATCAGGCAAACAGGTTTGAGAGCATTTGCAAAACAAGCAACATTTTTTAATTCATTTTGACTTGATATACAAGCAATGTCTTGATATACAAGTAGCGTCAGTGCCGATCCTGCCCTCCCTAAGCAAAATGACATGGTACATTAAAAATGAGAAGCGGGGGGCGCTGACGACAGTGACATGTCACATTAAAGAAAGTTGAGAAGCGGGGGGAGGGGGTGTTCTGCTGTCGGAAATGACTCAGCCAGCGAGTTTAGAAGCGGGGTGAGGGGGCTAAAATTACTTCTCACCAGGCGGGGCCTCTAGTAATTTGGGGGCTCTTCGCAGCTTTGCGGGGCCCTAAGCGGCTTGCATAGTGAGCCTATAGGGAGGATCGGCCCTGAGTAGCGTCACGTCACAACTGAGTATAAAATAGAAGAGAGGAGCCTCTAATGCCCTGTACACACGATCGGTTCATCCGATGAAAACGGTCTGATGGATTTTTTCATCAGATATCCGATGAAGCTGACTTTCATCAGTCCTGCCTACACACCATCAGTTAAAAAACCGATCGTGTCAGAACGCGGTGACGTAAAACACAACGACGTGCTGAAAAAAATTAAGTTCCTTGCTTCCGAGCATGCGTCGACTTGATTCTGAGCATGCGTTGGTTTTTAGCCAATGGATTTCCCCACAGACGATCGTTTTTTTTTTTTTATCAGTTTTTTAACCATCAGATCATTTTAAAACAGGTTCTACGTTTTTTCACCGATGGGACAAAAAAAAAAGATGGGGCCCACACGGCAATCGGCCCACATCGGCAAACTGATTGTGAGTATGCGGCATAAGTGTAGCAATACGGTTATATTTATTGAAGATACAACATTTAGAAACATCTAAGTATGCAGGTATCTGGGGTAAAGATGTCTACATAGACCTTCCTACTCACAGCCATTGACGTCATCCCATTCAAGCCTCACTTTCAGATCTCTCTACTGCAGGGTAGTCTTCCCAGTCACGATTGCAGACAGCTTTACCCTGGATGCTTGCACTCTTAGATGTGCCTCTTTTAGGCCTCGTACACATGACCGGTTTCCTCGGCAGAATCCAGCAAGAAACTTGTTGGGAGACATGTTTGCAGAGGAAACCGGTCGTGTGTACATTTTTCGACGAGGAAACTGTCGGGAAACTCGACGAGCCAAAAAGAGAACATGTTCTTTTTTTCCTCGACGGGAATGGAGAAAATTGGCTCGTCGAGTTCCTTGACAGCCGAACAAGGAACTCGATGAGGAAAACGACAGTTTCGCCCGACTAGTTCCTTGGTCGTGTGTACTAGGCCTCTATCATCAACCATGTGAGTTGGTAACTGTTGTACCTTCATTTATAGACATTAGAATTATTATAGATTTATTTTTGCAATGATTTTGTTTTGTTTTTTACGACAGGATTCTCGGCCGTGTGTACGAGGCTTGAGATCTCATCTAAAGAGTCCCTGAGAGGTATTGGATACTGTCAGCATCTACCTGGGATTGATGAGTGTTCTCACCTACTCGTGTGAGCTCTTCTTACATTATATTGTCAAATAAATAAATAAAAAAAATAGACAAAATAGGAACCCATGATAATGCCAGTGGGTGTTATGACCCTGGAACTCAAACACATCGTTTTCCCCGTCGAGTTCCTTGTTCGGCTGTCAAAAAACTCGTCGAGCCAAATTTTCCCATTGCCCATTGAGGAAATAGAAAACCTGCTCTCTTTTTGGCTCGACGAGTTCCTCAACAGTTTTCTCGGCGAAAAGTGTACACACGACCGGTTTCCTCGGCAGAATACGTCTCCCATCGAGTTTCTTGCTGAATTCTGCCGAAGAAACCGGTTGTGGGTACGCGGCCTGACACCTCACCAATAAAATCTCCAAGAGATAACACAAGCTGTCAGCATCTACTTTAAAAAAAAAAAGAAATATCCCTTTTGGTGGACTAACTGAATTCTACTTGGAAATATTGATCAGTCCTACTCACCTTTGTGTGCTCCTATTACATATTTTGTAATGTCAAAGCAGTAATTATTCCAATAGGTGCCCTCATAATGCCCACACCAGGTGTTTAGACCCTGGAACTCAATCAAACACTGAGAACTCACCAATAGAGTCATTGAGAGGTTTCAGAATTGTCAGCATATGGCAAAAATGTTAATATTCATCTTTGTTGCCTAACTCATTGTCACTTGGGAATGTTGAGTGTTCCCACCTACCTTTGTGTACTATTGTTACATAATCAGTAATGTCAAAGAAGTAAAAACCCAAAAGACAGTATAGGATCCGCTCATAATGCCCACAGCAGGTGTTCAGACCCTGGAACTCGAACACTGGCATCTCACCAATAGAGTTTCTTGAGCATTATTGGAAACTGTCAGCATCTACCAAAAAAGGAAATATTCCATTTGGTGGACTTACTTTAAGGGGTTGTAAAGGTACATTTTTTCCCCTAAATAGCTTCCTTTACCTTAGTGCAGTCCTCCTTCACTTACCTCATCCTTCCATTTTGCTTTTAAATGTCCTTTTTTCTTCTGAGTAATCCTCACTTCCTGTTTTTCTGTCTGTAACTCACCTCCGTAATGCAAGGCTTTCTCCCTGGTGTGGAGTGTTGTGCTCGCCCCCTCCCCTGGAATACAGAAGAGTCAGGACGCCCACTAACACACAGCTCCTTTCTCTATCTGCAACGTAGAGAGCGTCCTGACTCTCCAGTAGTCCAGTGAAGGGGGCGAGCATGACAATCCACACCAGGGAGAAAGCCTTGCATTACTGTGTGGAGTTACAGACAGAAGAACATGAAGTGAGGATTTCTCAGAAGAAATAAGGACATTTAAAAACAAAGTTAAAGGATGAGGTAAGTGAGGGAGGACTGCACTAAGGTAAAGGAAGCTATTTAGGAAAAAAATTGTACCTTTACAACCCCTTTAACGTTCCATAGGATTTTTGGGTGTTCTCACTCTTTGTGTGCTCCTTTTACATATTTCATAATATGAAAAAAAGAAAAAATCCAGTTGGCACATTGGAAACCTCTCATAATACCTACAGTAGGTGTTCAGACCCTGAAACTTAAACACTTAGATTTCACCAATAGAATGCCTAATTGGAAATTATACACGATCGGAAATTCCGACAAGAAAACTGCAGATTTTTTTTCAACGGAATTTTGGCTCAAACTTGTGTTGCATACGCACAGTCACACAAAAGTTGTCAAGAACACAGTGACGTACAACAGTACAACAAGCCAAGAAAAATTAAGTTTAATGATTCCGAGCATGCGTCAAAATGATTCCGAGCATGCATGCTTTTCTGTGTGTCGGAATTGCATACAGACAGTCGTAATTTCCGACAAGAACTATTCTTGTCGGAAAATTTGAGAACCAGCTCTCCAATTTTTGCTGTCGGAAATTCCCACAGAAAATGTCCAATCAAGCCTACACACAGTCGGAATTTACGACCAAAAGCTCACATAGAATTATTTTTTTATCAAAGTAGTAAATAATCCAGTAGCCCACAGCAGGTGTTCAGATCCTGGAAACTCAAACACTGAGATCTCACCAATTTGGTGGACTCAGGCCTCGTACACACGACCGAGGAACTCGTTGGAAAAGACACATCGTTTTTCTCGACGAGTTCCTTGTTAGGCTTGTTGAGAAACTCGACAAGCTGTCTTTGCGTACACTCAGTCAAGACCAAATCTCCTCGTTCTCAAACTCGGTAACTTCAACACATACAACAGCAGGGGCTAATCTCATGTTACTGCATGTTAGGAAAAAGTTTGGTAAGAGACATTTGCATTTTTCAGTCTGTTACAGCGTGACAAATGTGTTATCTCCATTACAAATACTACTTTTACTGAAGGTGCGCAGGTTTTTAAGCATACACACCAACGTGTTTCTCGCGGAAAACCAGCCCGACGAGGAACACAACGACTCACGTTGAGGAAAAAGAGAACTTGCTCTCTTTTTTCCTCATCGAGTTCCTCAACAGTTTTCTCGATGAAAAGCATACACACGACCGTTTTCCTCGGCAAAAAAGCTCTGCCACCAATTTTCTTGATGGATTCTGTCGAGGAAACCGGTCGTGTGTACGCAGCCTAACTCAGTGTCACTTGGGAGTTTTGAGTGTTCTTACCTTCCTCTGTGTGCTTCTTTTACATATTTCATAATGTGAAAAACGGTAAAAAAAAAATATATATATATCCAGCTGGCAGAATGAGAACTCTTAAAAAAGGCCCACAGCAGGTGTTTGAACCCTGGAACTTCGACAATGAGATCCCACCAATAGAGACCCAGGGAGGTATGAGGAATTGTCAGCAACCACCAAAAAAAATAAGATAATCCCTTTTGGCAGACCACTAGTATGTTTTTGAGAGGAATTCTTTATAGTACGTTACAGGCAGGTATAAGAGGAGAAGGCATTTTGCTGCTTACAGCAAAAGTGTTAAAGTGCATAATTATCTTGATTTACTGAAATCTTGATTACCCTCGCCATCAATACCCATTGGGAAAAGCATGCTCTGAGCTGTCGTATCAATAAAGCAACATATATCGAGGGGAGGTTTAAGAGGTAGGATGAGCTGCCTGCAAAGGACTGGGGAAGAGGAGGCATCACATCTTATTATACACCCTCCCCCAGTCTAGTCACCAGTCACTGAATCATGGTCGCTGATCCTCTCACATGCAGTCACTGCGAAGCACAGGCTGCAAATAGAAGTAACCATGGTTTGTGTTGTACGGCAACCTTTCATATAATCGTTAAAGAGCAGCCGGAGACTGAGGCAGGAGACGGTACAGAAGGATTGCAGAATGATGAGCCTTGGAGTCATCTAAGGTGAGGATCTCATGATTTACAATAGCAAGGAGTTATCTTTTTAATCTCTGTTAAGTCCATTGTCTGGATTTATAAGGTTAATGCATTTATAAAAAGTGAAATCTTGATGTATTGTGTTTTTTTGTGCAGACTTTATGAAAGTCACACATATGTTGGATGCTAGGGAAAACTAACGAATGTACCCTTCTATCGTTATAGTAATCTAATTTCCCTTCAAGTAAATGAATCAGTAAACTGCTAATGCTATCTTGGAAACATTACAATTTTGCCATTGAGCATCAGTTTAACCTAAATTAGGGATCTTGAAAAATTGAAGTTTGTGTAAAATGTACAATGAACTTATTCTGTCTCCCAATTGGGCTGTTGAGGCCTCATGCACACTGGACGTTATAATAAAAATGCCAGTAGTTTGCAGAGAGTTTTTCAAAGTGTTTCAGCGTTTTTGCAATAGCTTTTTTGCGTTTTTCAGCGTTTTTAGTATTCGCACATTAAAAAAAAAAACACTGGTAAGCCGAGTTTTAGAGCGTTTATCTGCGTTTTTAGGCATTTTTGACGTTGATGTTTTTACAGCTGAAAAACTCCTCTCAGAACCCACTAGTCTTGGGGGGGGGGGGTTCCAAACCCAAAAAACATCTCAGACAAAAACAATTAATAACAGCCTATGTGTGCATGGACACATATGATAACATGCTGGAGAAATTATTGACTGCAGAAAAAAAACACCTGAAACAAAAACAGCAGCTGTAAAAACATCCAAAAACGTCCAGTGTGCATGAGACCTCAATGTACCATTGAAAGCATTTTGTGTTAGCTGTTCAAAATATATTTAAAAAAAAAGTAATAATTATATTAGAAGATTGTATTCGAATTTCACAGCTCTCCTGTTTCATGCAGTGTTAATTTTGGCAGCAAATTTTCATTCAGTGTCTTACACACGATCGGAAATTCCGACAAGAAAACGGTGGATTTTTTTCCGACGGAATGGTGGCTCAATTTTGTGTTGCATACACACGGTCACACAAAATTACGACCGTCAAGAACACGGTGACGTACAACACTACAACGAGCTAAGAAAAATGAAGTTCAATGATTTTGAGCATGCGTCAAATTGATTCCGAGCATGCATGTTTTTTTTTTGACAGAATTTCCAAAAAAGAACTTTTCCCGTCTGAAAAATTGAGAACCAGCTCTCAACTTTTTGCTGACGGAAATTCCGTCAGAAAAAGTCAGATGGAGCATACAACACGGTCGGAATTTCCAACCAAATGCTCACATCGAACATTTCTTGTCGGAAATTCCGACCGTGTGTATGCGGCATTAGTCTTTTGACTAAAATTCCATTTTAGTTTTAGTCCCATTTTAGTCATCTGCAATTGTTTTAATTTTAGTCATATTTAGTCGACTAAATCTGTAGTACATTTTAGAATTTTTTAGTCGACTAAAATCGAATGAGTTTAGTTAAATTGTAATGTGTTATTTTGCTAGAATTCCCAAATGTATTATGTGTACTGGAGTAAAATATTGTAATATGTTTAATATTTATGGTATTAAGGTTTGAACAAACTCAAGATTTAGCTGCTCTGGATGGTCTGAGGAGGCCTGTAATGCACAGTGCTCTGGATGGTGGTCTTAGGGGGCCTGTAATGCACAGTTCTCAGGACGGTGGTCTCAGGAGGCCTGTAATGCTGCACAGTGCTGGATGGTGGTCTGAGGGGAGACCGGTAACGCACAGTGCTCTGGGATGATGGTCTAAAAGGCCTGTAATGATGCATAATGCTTGATGGTGGTCTTAAGGGAGGCCTGTAATGCACAGTACTCTAGATGCCAGTGGTAAGAGGAGGCCTGTAATGCATACAGTGCTCTGGATAGTGGTCTGAGGAGACACCTGGAGCTCTGTGGAAATTTCACGGAGGTAAACATCCCTCCCTCACGTTTTAGTTTTTGTTGACAAAATTAACAAAATTAACACTGGTGTTATGTGCACACTGTGTTATTTCATTGAGTCTGTCCAGTCGTTGTCTTGCACTACAGAGCAATTAGTACCTATGATGTGGAGATTATGGCAATGGACAGGATTCAGTAGTTTAACTGGGCAAGGCTGACAGCAATTTTTGAAATTCAAGTTCACAACAAGGCTGAATAAAATAAAAACAGTGAATAAAGCATGGAGAAATGTGCACATATTTTTTCACTTCTACCTTTCTTTTATACTGACTTTGTAAAGTAACAGATGCAATCATTTAAATGGGCAGAAGGATTTGATTTTGAAACAAGGACAGTCCTTTTAAATGAGGGACTGGAAGCCCCCGTGGACTCAGGGACACCTCAACTGGTAGAGAAGGTAGGGAGTACATAATCCATGGTCCTCTTAAGATACTGGCCATGTTTTCATTAATGAAAAGGTATTTTAATGCAAAACTCAGAAAACAAGACAAGGTCTGCTCTTGCAGAGTCCACTATCCCAACCTGCACGGTAAAACGTACATGATAATTTAGTGTAGAGGTATAGGGTTAAGGTGTATTACTTACCCTATCTCTCCAGTGCTCCCTCCATTGTCCCCGTTCTGCTGCTGTCCTCATCTACCCAATGATCCAGTCTGTGGACAGTCCTTTTGTGTCATCACCTACAATGCATGTCTATTAACCCTGCATGAGCATGTGGCAATGACTGAGGGTGCCTTAGAGAGGCAGCAGGGCATAGATTGAGGGAGCCTGCCAGAGGCAGAAATAAGATAATTATTACATATTATCCCTGAACATAGGCATGCGCACAGGGTGTTCCAGGTGTGCCCAGGCACACCCTAATCACCCTGTTCAGCACACATTCCTCCTACTGCCCTGGCTTCCATCGTTCCCCCCGCAGTCCTGCCAGTTTCCCTCCTCTCCTATCGGCTGTTGCACCTGGGAGGTTTTAGGAGTGGGGAAGGGGCCAGTAAATATGTAATTTACCGTGCCCTTCCCTTTCTGAATGAACATCGTGAGAGATCAGTAGTGTGTGTTTGGGCTTCAGGGTGCACACCCTAATGCAATAGGCTGCGCACACCTATGTCCCTGAGTCATAGACTAAACAAGCATTCAACTTTTGCAGTGTTGGGGGGGGGGGGCAGATTATGTCTAAGGCCTCGTACACACGATCGAATTTGTCCGCTGAAAACGGTCCGATGGACCGTTTCAGCAGACATCTCCGATCGTGTGTATGGGCTAGCGGACAGATTTGTCCACCCGACAGATTTCAAAGCATGCTTTGAAATCTATCCGGTGGGAATCTGTCCGCCCGACATGTCTGCTGGTTAGTACACTTACCAGCAGACATGTCGTCCCGCTCCGCCGCCGCACCGCCGCCGAATGGATTCGGCGCATGCGCGGAAGTGTTTTACTTCCTGGTGCGGTGACGTGGCGGCGTCAACGTCACCGCCACGTCACCGACACGTCAGCGCGCTCTCTGCTGGCGGGGATTTTGGTTTGCTCGTGTGTACACGCGAGCAAACCAAAATCCCAGCAGACAGATTTGTTCAAATCTGTCGGACGGACAGATTTGAACAAATCTGTCCGCTCGTGTGTATGGGGCCTAACTCTCACAGTTCAAGTTTAAGGTATTTTTCAAGCAAAGCATCAGTAACAAATCACAAGAGAACTATAAAAAATGGTGTGATACTTCAAGGAGGATTCAATGATAATGACAATTTAGTGTTTACGTGACAATTTGTGACATTATTTACGCAGTCACTCATCAAGATTACTGACTGTATCATTACACTTACAGACATCCAATAGAGAGAGAACCTCGAACATATTGCACAAAATCTATAACAACACTTATGCCGCATACAAGCGATCATTTTTCGGCATGAAAAAAACTTTGGGCCAGATTCACAGAGCCATTACGCCTGTCTAACTGGTGTTAGACTGGAGTAATTTCAAATTATGCGCGTTTTCTAGCTAGTCGGAAACCTCAAACCATGAAAAGACGGCTGCGGGCTTCAATTCGACTGGATTACGTGTTTGTACACCTTCAGATCTACGCTGCAATAAAATTGCGGCCACTGGGTGGACTTCCCGTCGTTTTCCGCGTCGGGGTATGCTAATGAGCTTTTGCCGGCGATCCCCGAAATTAAGATCTTCATTCGCAATCTCTTACGGCATCTTTTTTTTTTTCTCAAAAAAGGATGTTTATTGAATAATATGGTAACAATACATGGTTACAAACAATTTGAACGATTTGCATTCGTCCATCCTCAAACAGCATAAAAAGATAACAATACACTCACAAAACATCTATCCCACTACACTCTCCCTTTACTAAACCAGCATAGTCCACAATAGTACAGGTAGAGAAATAGCTGTGAACTCACACACCCAATATCCTACTCAAGTGTGGGCAATGACTCAGGCCCCTGGCCCTCCCTTCCTCTCTCCCCCATGATGCCTCATTATACCATTTGAGTCCCCGTATCTCCCAGTTATTATATGAGCAGCCTGTCCAGTACCAGGTCTAATGGAGCCAGCCCCGGGGTATTTAACCAGGGGGCCCACAATAACTCGAACCTTCCCCTCCGTTTCCTGTGCTGATAGATATATTTCTCTGCCCTGAGTGTGAATTGCATCTGAGCTATCCATTCCCCTAATCTAGGGGGATCCACATCTTTCCAATGGGTAAGAATGAGTTTGCGGGCCTGGAAGAGGGATCTGCCAACGGCTTCCTTCGAACTGTCCTCAAGTGGCAAATCATCCATGATACCCAAGATACATACTTTAGGGGTCTGCGGTACCTGAACCATAAAGACCTCACTCAGAGTTTTGAGAACCCCCACCCAATATAGGTGCAGCTTGGGGCATCGCCACATCAGATGGATGAGGTCTCCACGATCCCTGGCACATCTAGGGCAGGAATCATCATCCACCAAGCCCATCCTGTGCATTCTGGCTGGCGTGAAATGTACCCGCAGGACAATATACAGTTGTGACAGCCGCTGCGCCACATTAAGTGAGGAACCCCGAATAGCTAGCAGTGCCTCCTCCCACTGTTCCTCCTCAAAAGCACCCACGTCTCTCTCCCATGAGGTCACCACCCTGGCAGGGATGCCCGGCAGAAACGCCGACAGCAGCATGGCATAGGCGCCTGATATGAAACCCCTGAAGCCAGTTATCCCAGTCATAAAGTGGAAGATTGGGGAGGGGGACAGTATCCAGGGGTTGTTCCCGGCCTGGGCCCTAATGGCGTGACTCAGCTGCAGATAGTAGAAATGCATTGCCTGCGGTAGTTCAAACTTCTCCCGGAGCTCCGCAAAAGTGAGCAGACGGCCCCCGGAAAAGATATGAACCAGATGCGTGACCCCGTATCTCCTCCAGCGCTCGCCGCATGTCAAAGACATCAGCTCCTCATAGTAGCGGTTGTTCCAAATTGGGCTGTGCCCTGTAAAACCCTCTATGTTTTGTAGTTGTCTTGTTTTATTCCAAATTTTTTGCATTAGTGCGTATGTGGGGAAAAGTTTGAATTTAGTCGCCACCGGGATATTCTGCAATGTGGGATCCTGCGGGTTCACCGAGTCCAGGAGCATTATTGCGGACTTAGTCCAATTAATCAGTAGGCCAGAAAAGGAACCAAAGGTCTGGACCACAGACATCGCCTCCCGGAGGGAACCCGACGTGTCCCCCAATAACAGCATGGTGTCATCCGCGTATAACATAATCTTTTCGTGCGTCGGACCATACTGAAATCCCGTAATCAGGGGGTTGGACCGTACCAGGGCTGCTAACGGTTCTATGGCTACCGCGAACAGCAAAGGCGACAGGGGGCAACCCTGCCGGGTCCCCCTGTGCAGCGGGAAGGGAGAAGACACTCTGCCCTCCCCTCGAATAACCGCCAAGGGGGAGTCATACAGGAGCCGCACCCAGGACTGAAACACAGGCCCGAATCCAAATCTGGTCAGTGTTGCCCACAGGTACTGCCATTCTATGCTATCGAAAGCTTTATGGGCATCTAAAGACAGTAATGCTCTATCCCCCATATTATCTGCTGTAGACTGCATATTTACAAACAATCTTCTGAGATTTATAGCAGTAGACCTCTCCGGTATGAAACCAGATTGATCTGTGTGTATGATTGCCGCTACCACCTTATTCAACCTTATTGCGAGGACCTTTGCTAGTATTTTTATATCGCTTTGCAGGAGCGAGATCGGCCTATAGGAGCCAGGATCTAGTGGATCCTTTCCGGGTTTAAGTAGCAAAACTATGCTTGCTTGTCTCATGGAGTCTGGGAGCCGCTGTGACTCCCTGGCCGCGTTTAGAGTGTGCAGCAGCTTCGGGAGCACAACTTCCCCATACTGTTTGTATACTTCGATCGGGATGCCATCATCCCCTGGTGCCTTAGCATTAGGAAAAGAGTTAGCCGCCTCTATCATCTCCCCAATGGTGATAGGAGCCTCAAGGGACTCCGCCTGGGACTCCGTTAAACACGGTAGCTCTATCCCTTGCAGAAATTCCCGAGTCTCCTCTCTAGAGTGTGTTTGTTTTGATTCATACAGGTCAGAATAGAATCTGACCAGTTCCCTCATCACCCGGTCGGGAGTGTTTACAAGTTGTCCTCCCTCAGTCCTCAGAGCTCCAATGGACGGGGACGTCTGTTGTGATTGCACTATCTTGGCCAGGAGTTTGCCTGTCTGCTCCCCCTCTTCGTAGAAAGCCATTTTGGAAAAAAAAACGTTTCTTGTCAGCCCTAGAGGAGTCAAGTCTGGTCAATGCGTCCTGTGCCGCTATCCATGCTTCCCTAGAGCCCTCCCCAGAGTTGGCAATATATTCCGCCTCTAAGCGTTTTACCATCTGTGCTAACTGTTCCCTTTGTTCTGTCGTGTGGTGTTTAATGGCATTCACCTCAGCAATGAAAATTCCTCTCAGGAAGGCCTTAAAAGCATCCCAGGCAGTGTCTGTACCAGGATGATCTGCGTGCCTCTGCCAGTAGGCTACAATCTCTTTTTCAACTTTTTCATGTGAGGGGAATAGGTTAAGCCAAAAGGCATTAAGCTTCCACGGTGCCCGCGGGAGGGTAGTGAGTGGACTAACTCTCAGGGAGAGTAAGACGGGGGAGTGGTCCGAGACACACCGGGGGAGATACTGTATACCCTCTACATACTGAGTTGCAGAAGCTGAGCACACACACAGATCTATCCTGGACAGGGACATATGTGTCTTGGAGAAGCATGAGAATTGTTTCTCCAGGGGGTTCCTTAGTCTCCATGGGTCCACCCACCCCACCTCCTCCATAAACTTTGCCATGGCTGACCTTGTCATCCCCGGGGCTCCCCCCAGGGCCGGGTGTCTATCTAAACAAGGGTCCATAATCCCATTGAAATCGCCCACTACCACCAAGGGGACACTAGGGTTGCACAGCTGAAAGGCCAGGAGGGTGCGCAATATCTGTGGGCTAAATGGGGGAGGAACATATACTGCAGCTAGAATGAGCGTCAATTGATATACTTTGCATAATAAAAACACATATCTCCCCTCCTGGTCAATTCTAGAGTCTATTAGCTGAAAGTCCAGAGATTTATGTATCAATACACTCACACCCCTTGAATATGAGGTGTGAGTGGAGTGATATGTCCAGCCTGCCCAAGCAAACCCCATCCATGACTCAGTGTCCGGAGTCAAATGAGTCTCCTGTAGGACACATATAGCTGGAAAATGTTTCCTGAGGGAGGTGGACACCATAGTACGTTTAAGTGGATCTCCCAAACCCCGTATATTCCATGAAATTACAGCAATCCCCGTCATCATGTCTCAGTTAAAACGGCATCACATGTCATATCAAACTTCCACCCGTCGTGACAATCACCATCTCCCCCCAACCTGACCAGCGGGCATATAACATATAGCTTTGCTAATGTAAGATCAGCGTCCTCCTGGGTGGATGACAGTGAAAATGCAAAATAGTCAGAAAAAAAAAAAGGGAGTAGCAGGACATGGGTCATCAACTTCAAACAGTCAGGTATACCCCAGTGTGGAGTGTTTACCCATATCTCACCGCTTAGATCGTACTTATACCGGGGAGCCTCAGTCCTATGGCTGGGAGTGTGATTCTGGGAGGACAGTCTTTCTGGGTGTGTGAGGAAGAGAGCAACATCCAAAAAAAACAAAAAAAGAAAAAACAGTGAAACCATATAAGGAACAACAAAAAACATCAACTTTGCAGAATACTGCTGCTGGGCTAAACCTGAGCCCTTAACTTGCCACGGACGCAGCGTGCAACCCATGGCTCCTTTCCTGCGCCCTCTAGGGCACTCCGTGTGTGATCCAAGTCGCATGAATAGCTAGACAAGTCAGTAAATAATTCAGTTCGCTCCGATCCTGGCTAGGGAAATGAAGGCCTTCTTTCCCTCTCTACAGATATTGTTCTCCGGTCCATCACTGTACTCAGTCCAGCAGATCAGGATAAATCAGTCCTCGTCCGCCGCCGGTCTCTCCACCTGACGAATCACGTGTTCATTCATATCCAGCCACGATGAGGCATCCGCCGCTGATTCGAAAAACTGGGCCCTGCCTCCTGCAACGATCCGGAGTTTTGCAGGATAGAGCATTGCGTAGTTAGCTCGTAGGCGCTGTAATCTCCTCTTTACTTCCCCAAATTTGGCCCTACGCCTCTGCACATCAGCCGAGAAATCGGGGTAAAAGGACACCCGCACTCCATTAAATTGAATGTTGCGCCGTTCTCTGGCCAGTCTCAGGATGATTTCTTTGTCCTTAAAGTTGAGAAGTTTAGCAAGCATGGTTCGTGGCGGGTTACCAGGGGGGAGAGGTCTGGGTGGCACTCTGTGCGCCCTCTCCACTGAAAAAAAGGGTGTAAAAGCATCTTTGCCAAAAACTTCTTGCAGCCAGGCTTCCACAAACGCGGTAGGATCCCGGCCCTCCGCTTTCTCAGGGAGGCCCACTATGCGCACATTGCTCCTCCTCAAACGGTTCTCAATGTCTTCGTTGCGGTTCTCATTAGCAGTCGCTGTCCTGGCTGTGATCTGTAGTTCTCTAACAAGAGGGGCCATCCTGTCTTCCACCTCGCTGACACGGCCCTCCACCGCTGTGGTGCGCTCCCTGATTTTTTGGAGATCGTGGCGGATCAGTCCCACCTCCTCCTTCAATCCCCCAAAATGTTGTTGCAGCGTCTGCACCGATTCTGTGCATTTATTCACCGCTCTCAGAATCTGAGCCAGCGTGGGTTGTTCAGAGCCCTCATCCTCCTCCTCCTCCCCTGTATGCACTGTAGGTGTAATCTGGGCTGAGGCCTGCTGTGATGAGGAAGGAGGCCCCGGCGCTAGTGCTTGGAAGATGTCTGGCTCAGCGTCCAGCTCCTCATCAGAGGTATGGTCTGCTATGTTGTTAAGTTTTTGTGCATAATACACCATGTCCTTAGTTACCTCTTTTCCCTGGGCTTTAGGAGTCTTGGGGGGGTTCCTACCCGCATCTTTCTTGTCTCCTCGCGCTTTCCAGGGTGCCGCGGCGCCATTTTGTAAGTCCTGCAGCTCGTCTCCCTTGAGCTGTTTGCGGGTCATCATGCCGGTGATCGGGCGGGTGAGTGGATCAATGTGTGCCTCGAGTGCGGCTGTGCTGCCAGACGTTACCCTGTATTGAAATCGCTCGGTATTTCGGCCGGGAGAAGGATCAATGAAGTATGCTTCCAGGGAGCTCTGTGAGACACGTCCGCTCACATGCCGCTCTTGGCCACGCCCCCCCCTCTTACGGCATCTTTAGTCATCTTTTTTTTGCGTAACACTATACCAGCTTTTTACTGGTCTAATATTAGACAGCCCATGTTAAGTATGGCCGTCGTTCCCGCGTTGAATTTCTACGTTTTCCGACATCTTTTATTATTTTTTACGTAAGTCGTTCGGGAATAGGAATGTTCGTAAACGACGCTATTCAAACAACGAATGACGTAACGACGTGATTTTGCGCAATGCACGGCGGCAAATTTCTGAACGGAGCATGCGCAGTTCGATCGCCGCGGGGACGCGCTTAATTTAAATGCTTCACGCCCCCCAATCGAGTATTTCGATTACGCGGTGAGAAATAGACTACGCCGCGTACGGGAAAAAATCTACCAGGATTCGGTGTAGAGCCTGGTGAAATACGGCAGCGTAGAGTATTTCGATTACGCAGCGCAATATTAAGTGTATCTGAATCTGGCCCTTTGTTTATCGAAAAACTTCATTTAAAATCATTGTGTGTGGGCTTCACATCATTTTTCAGGCTCTGAAAAACGTAAAAAAAAAAAATTCGAACCTGCTGCATTTTTTAACGTCATTTTAAACAATGTCGTTTTTCAGGTTGTAAAAAATGGTCGTGTGTGGGCTAAACAACGTTTTAAACCCGCGTATGCTCAGAAGCAAGTTATGAGGTGGGAGCGCTCGTTCTGGTAAAACTACCGTTCATGATGGAGTAAGCACATTCATCACGCTGTGACAGACAGAAAGGCGCGAATTGTCTTTTATTAACAAGGAATTAACTAAAGCAGCCCAAAAGCGTGCCGTCGTGTTGTACGTCACCGCGCTTTGTTCATATTTTTTTTTAAATGATGGTATGTGGGCAACATCGTTTTTAATGATGAGGTTGAAAAAACTTCGTTTTTTGGACATGCTAAAAAACAATGGGCCAGATTCAGAGAGCCGTAACTCTAACTGGTGTTAGACTGGAGTACTTTCTAATTACGCACGTTTTTTCACTAGTTTGAATCCTTAAACCATGAAAAGACAGCTTTGCGCTTCAATCCGACTGGCTTACGTGTTCGTACGCCTTCGGATCTACGCTGCAATAAAATTGCGGCCGCTGGGTGGAGTTCCCATCGTTTTCTGCGTCGGGGTATGCAAATGAGCTTTTGCCGACTATCCACGAAATTACGAACGTCTATCGCAATCTCTTACGGCATCTTTAGTCATCTTTTTGCTGCGTAAAATGATACCAGCTTTTTGCTGGTCTAATATTAGACAGCCCATGTTAAGTATGGCCGTCGTTCCCGCGTCGAATATGAACGTTTTCCGACGTCTTTTTTTATTTTTGACGTAAAACGTCCGGGAATAGGAATGTACGTAAACGGCGCTACTCAAACAACGAATGACGTATCAACGTTAATTCGCGCAATGCACAGCGGGAAATTTCTGAACGGAGCATGCACAGTTCGATCACCGCGGGGACGCGCCTCATTTAAATGCTTCACGCCCCCTAATCGCGTATTTCGATTACGCGGCGAGAAATAGACTACGCCGACGTATCGTACGGGCAAAAATCAACCAGGATTCGGTGTAGAGGCTGGTAAAATACGGCTGCGTAGCGTATCTCGGATACGCTACGCAAATGTATGTGTACCTGAATCTGGCCCAATGTTTTTTTTCATGCTGAAAAATGATCGTGTGTACGCAACATTAGACCCAACACACATCACTTTTTCATATAGTCAAATGATAATATGATGAAACAATAGCAGAATGTGTATTTATTGAAATCCCCCTCTTTTTCCCTTTACCATGGCTTCATTTTGAAAAGAAGTTTGTGCTGTATAAATGAACAGATAAAAATCTAGCGGGTTTTGTGCTGATTTATGTGTTTGATTTGGTTGTGCTCTGAAAGTGTAAATTCTATGAGGTGTTAGCATTATGGGAGTGGAGGTGATGACAGCGCTGTGAAGATTTACTTTCAAAAGGGAAAATGTTAAAAGAAAAAAAAACTGTACCAAGCTTTTAATCTTGCACTTTTCTCCTTTTCTAGATTGGACATAAAACAATCTCTTAAAATTGGATCTACCCTTTGTTGCTGGCATCCATTGCTTCGAAAATATTCGAGAGGGTAAGTCTTAATCAAAACGGAATTTTTCTTAAAAGCTATTTCACACAAGGGATGTAAACAATGTGACATGTAAACTGAAATATCCGTTAGCAGCTCAAGTTTGTTATTTGTTATTTTAAATACCGTGGCTGTTGTGATATGGGCAGTATAAAGATTGCAGCAAATAACAGAATTAGCAATGGCGCTGTATAAATGAATGTTAATTATCGTTCTGTATTGACGATGATTACGCTTGTGTAAGAGGGGAATTTCGCTAGTTATAATGTGCTTCCTTCTAAAAGTATGTAAATATGCATTGTAATCAGAACTTTTTTTTAAGGTGAACCATGTTGGGTTTTGAGGAACTTTAATAGCACTGGGTATTTTTTTTATCAGCGTATAGGGTATTTAGTAGGGTTGTACCGATATTGATACTAGTAGAGGTATCTGTACCGATACCGAGCATTTGTCTGAGTACTTGTACTCAGGCAAATGCTCCGATGCTTCCCCCCCTATACCTGAATAGTCAGGGTAATCAGTGCGGTGGGGGAGTTACAAGCACAGATCACCGCTGACTGTCCCTGTATCTTCCTCCAGCCCCCTCCGTTCTGCTGCTGTACCCCTCTGTTCTGCTATCTCCCTCTGTGTCCCCCTTCGTGCTGCTCTCTACCTCCGTGTCCCTCTCCATGCTGCTCTCTCCCTTTATGTCCCTCTCCATGCTGCTCTCTCCCTCTGTGTCCCCCTTCGTGCTGTTATCTCCCTCTGTGTCCCCCTTCGTTCTGTTCTCTCCCTCCGTGTCCTTCTCCATGCTGCTCTCTCCCTTCATGTCTCCCTCTGTGCTGCTCTCTCCCTCTGTGTCCCCCTCCGTGCTGCTGTGTCCCCCTCCTCCACCCCTCGATTTATAAGGATGGAGAGCAGAGGTAGGAGGCTGTGAATCCGGCTCCTACCTTTTCCGTTTACAATGTTTTGGTTTATGAATAGAAAGGAGCCGTTGTCTTCTCTCCATTCATTTTCAGCAGTTGAATCTGCAGAGTATGTGTTCCTAGTCCCTTTCCTTGTCTCAAAGGGGATATGCAATTATTTGCAATTAATAATAATAAAAAAATTGTAAAAAAAAACACTGACACTGTACACCCCCCCCCCCTTAAAAAAAAGCATTGTAAAAAAAATAATAATAATAATAATAATAATAAATTGTGGGGGAAAAAATATTATTGTAAAAAAAAAGAAAAAAAACTACTGACACATGTGCCACTGTCACATGAGTTTTTAAAAAAAGTAACGGTAATCGGTATCAGCGAGTACTTGAAAAAAAGAATCGGTGCTTGCACTGTTTAAAAAGTGGTATCGGGACAACCCTAGTATTTAGTTAATTTACTAGGAAGGTAAGAAATGTTGGGCCAGATTCACGTACATCGGCGCATTTTTGGACCGGCGTAGTGCAACTCCTTTAAGTTAGACCGGCTTAATTTCGAGGCGCAAGTGCCGAATCCTCGTAGTATTTTCATCCAAATTTGCACCGGTGCAATGTAAATTCCGAGGCGTAAGGCAGTGTAATTCAAAGTGGGAAGGACGTGGGCGTGTTCCATTGAAATGAGCCGTGACCCCATGCAAATGAAAGGCCGGCCAGACTGGGCATGTGCAAATGAAGCAGACTATGGTCAGCACCTCTCTGAGCATGCTCACAACTCAGCACGGCGCAATCAGTTAGATAGGAACTAGGCCCGTCAGACTTAGGTGTCCGTTTATGAAGCAGTGAACAGCGGTGATCCCAAGGATCACCACTGATCACAGCCCATAAACAGTTTATGAAACAGAGATAATCGGGGGAGAAGTGTTTGAATTTGTTCTCCCGCCAATTATCTCTACACACAGTGAAGTCTCATAGACTGACACAGAAACAGACAGTTTATGAAGCTGTGATCTGAGAGCTTCACTGGCGATCTGTGTCAGAATTCACATGCCCCGATTCACCATCTCAGAGCTGGTGAAGCGGGGAGTGAAGAGGGAATCCCGGGGGTTCTGAGGAGGAAGGAGGAAAATTTTTAACTTCCTTCTACCTCGTTCTGACCCCCCAACACTGTAACCATGTCCCCCTGTAATATTTATGTGTATACATATATATACATACATATATATAATGTGCACATGTTCATATATATAATGTGTGTGCATATACATGTGTATATATATAGTGTGTGTGTGTGTATACATATATATATATTATGTAGGGGGACTCGTTATTTTAAATACAATAACCACGCCGTCTGTCAGTGTACTGAGCGGTGATAATTTATCACTGCTCAATAAACTGACATCTCCATATTTCTGTGAATTTCTGGTACTGTAATCTCGTGAAGTCTCACGAGATTCCAGTATTAGGGGGCGTTCTCCACTGTTTGAAGCGTTGGAAGATCACTTCACTCCTCCAAGGGTGAAGCGATCTTCTCCACTTCATAAACCGGCACACAGAGGAGAAAAATCTCCTCCGTGAATGCCGGAGAACGAAGCAGTGAATAGATTTCACTGCTTCATAAACGGACACCTTAGTGAGCTATGCACAGTGCTTAAATAGACCGAGAGAAATGCCCTTCCATTGCAAAAGTACATCCAATTTTTTTCCCTTCCTACAGCAAGGTGCTTTTGTTCTGTTGTTTGTTAGTGTTTGTTGGTTTGTGACGTGTCTTTGAGATTTTTGGAGAGTGATTTGGAGAGTGTTTTTTGCTGTGTTTTTTTTTTATTTTGCTGTTTTTTTTTTATATTTTGCTGGGCATTTTTTTTTTCTGTTTGTGAATGATTTTTGAATGTGGGGGTGACATTCCTGCCACCACTCCACTTGTACGCTGAAAAGAACCACTGGCAAGGAAATGGAGTGTTGCCAGGACCTTGCCCAGTGGCTGCACTGCATGTGAGCGGTGTGTTGGGCTGGTGATGTCCTCCTGCAGGGTTGTGGTTAATTCCAGGATGGCATGAGGGGTGAATCTGAAGATGTGATACACCTCAGAATCATTAATGCAAAAGATGTCTATGCGTGTGCGGTATATCCTCTCCCGTGCCCTCCTCCGTGCCCTCCTCCGTGCCCTCCTCCTTCTGTGCTCATCTAAAGTCAGTAGTATAGCTATGAGCAAGGATGCCCCTGGCATGTTGGCAGGGCCGCCATCCAGAATTATGGGGCCCCTTACACAGCTTCAGGCATGGGCGCCCTGGAGCAGAGAACTGTGGGGGGGGGTGCTGCCACCTGAAATTGAGAAGCGGGGGGGGGGCTGCTGCGAATTGAGAAGCGGGGGGGACTTTACAAAAAAAAAGAAGAAATAAAGAAAAATTGATATAAAAAAAAGAGGGGTAGCCATCCAGGGACCTCGGGCCCTTTAATAAAAAATAAAATAAAAATATCTAAAAACATTTTTTTATATAAAAAAATATAAAAAGAGGGGGTTGCCATCTGGGCCCCTTGGGAACTCCGGACCCCTAAAACAAAAAAAAACTTTTTTTTAGGGGTTCCCATCCGGGCCCCTGGGGACCCCCGGGCCCCTTACAGGTGTAATGCCTGTACCCCCCTGATGGCAGCTCTGCATGTTGGCATATAGATTGTTGTCCTGCAAGTGTGGGTGCTCAGCTCGTCCCTAATGGTGTTGCTTTAGCTGACATGTAGACGGAGAGCCAGATTCTCATACAAATTTGCCGGCGTAGCGTAACGCATTTACACTCCGCCGCCGCATCGTACTAGAGCAAGTGCCGTATTCTCTAAGCATTTGCTCCGTAGTTTGCGTTGGCGTAGCGAAAATGGCCCAGCGTAAGCCCGCGTAATTCAAAGGGGGCGGCTTCTATTTAAATGATACGTCCCCCACGCGTCGAACGAACTGCGCATTCGCCGGCCGGGGGAAAAAGCCCAGTGCGCATGCTCCAGCTCAGGTCGGAAAGCGCCGTTGAAACCGACGTCAAAACGACGTGATCGTCACTACGCAATGCCCTATTCGCGAACGAGTTAGTAAAACGACGTAAGCGACGGAAAAAGCCGACGCTGACCCGACGCCATACTTAACATGGCATCCGACGGTACTTCGTAAGGTTACTCCTCATAGAAGCAGGGGTAAACTTACGCGAACGAAAACGACGTACACGACGACGGTGCGGCGTAAAAGCGATCGGGAATCGGCGTAGTAGCCTTATTTGCATAGGCAAATGAGAAAACAACGTAAAGGCCACCTAGTGGCTGGAGTTGTCATTACAACTACGATCCACAAGTGTAATGGTATTACACTTGTCGGATGTTCAAGCGTATCTATGCCAAAGTGATGCTAAGAATAGATGAAGTGAAGCATAGATACGAGCCAAAAAAAAAACGGCGATACGACGGGGTATCTGAGATACTCCGTCGTAGCGCCTCTGAGAATCTGGCCCGGATTGTCTAATTTTAAACCTGCTTTTATATGGTCTAATTTTAGACTTTCCGTGCAGCTGATAAGCACATCGTGTAGACTGCACCGCACAAACTTACTTTTGTGGATCGGCGTATCTCCCTCATTTGCATATTTGCATAAGAAATCAATGGTGTGGACAGAGTAAATGTGCACCTAGCATGTGCAGGCGTAGGCAAGTTAGGCCGGTCGGGAGTAGCCTATTTTGGTGCGTATCTAGTTCTGTGGGTACGGTGCAAAAAATATTCCGGAGCAAATTTAGACTTAGACGGCACATCTCGAGATACTCCGGCGTAAGTGCTTTGTGAATCTGGCCCGTTGACTATACAAGGCTGAGTCTCATGGACTTTTGAAGCAATATGTTATTTGCAGCCAGTTAAGATAATTGTCCCCTTTACTCTCTGTAGGATATGGGTTGGGGATTGTTTCAATAATAATATTTAAATGGAATAGAATAAAATTGATTATTTTTTTATTGTACAGGAAAAGGCAACTTCCAAGTCGCATAACTATGCACACACAAAGTAATAAAAATACAAAGCAGAACTGATAAGGTGAAAATTCCAGTTTAGTAATCTATGTTAGAGGACTGTAGTGCAAAGGCCAGGCTGTCCTGTCCAAGATCATAAGAGATTTAAAAGAAACTTATAGAAGTCCTACTACAGTACCTCCCCAGCCCCCTCTGATCCATTTGGGAGAGATGCCGGTTAGGGAACCCACTGAGGGAGTATGGGAGTATGCCCCAAGCAAGCCCTGTGTGCACCAGAAATTTTAACTCTAAACAGAAACGGTAGAGAAAAGGAAGAGAAGGTCAAGAGAGGAAGAATACAGAGTAGAAGAAAAAAAGGGGGGAGGTGAGAGGTTATATAGTGGGGCATGAGAGAACAACTCACCCCGGCAGGAGGAATGTCTGTATGATCAACTATGGGGAGCCACATCCAGGAGAGCCTTACCCTCCTCTGAATATATGAACATATTCCATAAAGTCCATGTTTTCTTTTTTACCTCTTGTTTTTGCTGCGCTGAATTCTAAGCCACAACCCAATCATGGGAAACTGTGTCTGTTTCCAGGTGACGGAAAACAGATTTCTTACGTTTTAGTGGGGATTTTAGAGGCATGAAGCAAGAAAAATGCTGGGTCATCGGGGATCTCGTAATCAGTACATTTTTGTTATAGGTTAAAAAGTGAACTTTTAGGTACAAGTGGGTTCACCCCCTCACCTCCACAAACTGTTCTTTTGGGAATTTCCACCAAGAGGGACATACCGTATTTATTGGCGTATAACACGCACAGGCCTATAACACGCACCCTAACTTTAAGAGGGAAGTTTCAGGAAAAAACTTTACACAGCCCCCTGCGTATAACGCGCAGGCACAGTTTACCCTCTATTTTTCAGGGTAAAACAGTGAGTGTAAGGCCTTGTACACACGATCAGTCCAAACTGATGAAAACGGACTGAAGTTCAATTTCATCGATTCACAGACTGATGGTCTGATGTGCGTACACACCATCAGTTCAAAAACCGATCATGTCAGAACGCGGTGACGTAAAACAATACGACGTGCTGAAAAAAACTAAGTTCAATGCTTCCAAGCATGCGTCGACTTGATTCTGAGCATGGTTTTGAACCGATGCTTTTGCGTACTAACCATCGGTTTTGACCGATGGTAAGGCGTCCATCAGTCCAATTTTAAAGCAAGTTTTAAAACTTTGTACTGAAGGACAAAAGACTGATGGGCCGTACACACGGTCGGTTTGGACCGATGAAACTGAAATTCAATCGATTTTCATCAGTTTGGACTGATCGTGTGTACAGGGCCTTATACGCCAATAAATACAGTATACATTGACTTCATTTTTAAGGTCTTTTTTTTTATTATCATTGATTGTGTCCAGGCTGCAGAGCAGCATTTGGTTGGGGCCCCCAGTGACACCTGGCATCAGTGCTAGGATCAGTTTTGCAGATATAGGTTGTCTAAGATAAAAGGGTAGCAATGCAAAGTACACATTTTAACCTTAACCCTCTACCGCTGACGCCTCCCAGCCCTTTAATAGCTTCTAGATTCCGGAAGGTGGGCATTTCGGCCATGTGACTGCTGTGATTGGCTGTCACAGTGGTCGCATAATCAAAAAGCTCCCGATCACAAGTATTGATTGGGATCTTTCTGTTCTCCGCTGGTGACTGTGCTTGGAGCATGCAGGGCAAGTGCTTTTAGCACAGTTTTGTGTTTACATAAGACCACATATATGCAGCCTCTTGGCATTAAAGCCCACCCATTGAGAGGCCCCATATGCGTACGGCTGGTGAGAAGAGGTTAACGTGGTTGTAAAAGCAGACTTTTTTTCACCTTTATGCATTCTCTGCATGAAGGCAAAAAAAAACTGGGTGCAGCTCCCTCCCCCAGACCCCTATTCCAAGTCTTTCTCTCCTCATTGGTCCTGCTGCTGTCAATCACAGCCAGAGATCCAATAAGGAGAGAATAGGGGTGGGGCGAGGCCGAGTCACGTTCTGTGTGTGAATAGTTGTGTGGTTCGGGAGGCTTGCTATTGGGAGCACCCTGCAGAGGGGAGTCGCCAGGGCCACTGGCATGGCACCCAAAAAGAAAAGAATTGGAGCAGCCAGGTAGAAAACCATTGCACAGAGCAACTAAGTATAACATGTTTGTTATTTAGAAAAAAAAAATCATAACCTTTCGAATCACTGTATCAAAACTAAAAAAAAAATGTTTTTTTTAGCTTTGGGTAGAATGGGGAAAGGTTTGAAACCCTGTGAGGTTTTTTTTTTTGCTATGCTGGTCCCCATTAGAGAGATTTCCCCTCAATTTCTGTTGTGAGGACAGTATGTTACTACTAAAACAGCTGACAGAGTGTTCTAGTGTTCCCATACCTAAAGCTGTAGTTTAATCAGTTTCTATTTTGCCTTTCCTGTTTTCTTCCTAGAAAGCTAGATAGCAGAGCAGCTAGATGATGCTGGGTATGGCGTGGGCTCTGCCTGCAGATTCTAATACACACTGTGGGAAGCTCACAGCCTGCATGAAAATCAGAGTAGTCAGTTTCAGTCATAGGTTTGTGCAGCCTATTCCATTAGGGTGTGCACCCTAAAGCTCAAACGAGCACATTGATCTCCCTTCCAGCAAAGGCGGCTCTAGGCTTTGTGAGGCCTTAAGCAAAACTTAGACATGGGGGCCCCACCATGCCCATAATGGGTAAAAAAATATGAACATCAATAACTTAGATAAGAAAATAAAATAAAAAGCTAAGAGAATGTGGTGCCAAAGCTGGACAAAGTTAAGGAAACAATAAAATAAAGAAAAAAGAAAAAGAGAAGAAGAAAGGAAATGGATCTGCCTGGGGATCCACCGTCAACTTATTTGTACTATAAGATTTATTTATCCGGGACCTGTAAGTAAGCAAGCCAAGGGGACCATATTTTGTAAAAAATGGTTTGTTTATCTCGTAAGACACTCACATTTTACTACCATAATTTCTATTTCTGATATCATCCCTGTGGGACTGCATTTCAGGTTGGACACTTTTATATGTTTATGTAATATTTCGATATTTGGATTTTGTTTTCATTGATTATGTATATTTACAAGTACTGTTAATGTGAAAGAAGCCATACAGAAAAATCTCATCGGCACATTTTGATAATACCATCAGAGGGCCAGATTCTCAGCGGCGCTACGCCTGCGTAAATGTATATGCGCGGCGTAATAGTAAATGTGCGCCTGCGTATCGATGCGCGGTAAACACAGAACCACATACGCGCAATTTTTTTTTCCGTCTGGGCGGCGAAAATGCATTAAGCTAGCGCGGCGTAGGCGCATAGTTACGCATCAAAAATATTCAGTTCCCATTGAATTAGCATGCAAATATGCAAATGAGGGAGATGCGCGTATTCCCGAAAGTACGCGCGTCCGGCGTTGGCTACTCGTGGTGCGCGTAACTCGAAAGCCTTGAGTAAACATACCCCTCATAAAAGCACGGGTAACTTTGCTCAAGGCCGTGTGCAAGTCAGCTGGAGAGCAACTACAGCAGCACCGTAACGGACTAGCTGAGCAATCACACTTACTGGACAAGACATTCATATGCCAATGATGCCAGGGCCAGCCATGGTCTTATCAATACTAAGGTATGCAGAGGAAGAGGAGCATAGAAGGAGGAGGAGGAGGACGGGGGCACGTGAGAGGATCTACCGAGCGCGCATGAGCCTCTTTGGCATGGGTGATGAGGAGGTGTATCGCATCTTCAGATTCAGCCCTGCTGCCATCCTGGAAATAACCACAGCCCTGCAGGATGACATCACCAGCCAGACATACCGCTCACGTGCACTGCAGCCACTGGTGAAGGTCCTGGCAACACTGCATTTCCTGGCCAGTGGATCATTCCAGCGTACAAGTGGAGTGGTGGCTGGGATGTCACAAACCAGCATAAGCAGATGTGTGCACCAGGTTGTCCCCGCAATCCTCAGACGCATGTCCAACCAGTTCATCAGACCCACCACTGTGCACCTGCGGCAGAAGGCAATGACAGATTTCTACAGAATTGACGGATTCCCACGCACCATCGGGGCCATTGATTGCACACATGTGGCACTCCAGCCCCCCAGTGCCACAGAGCACATATACCGCAATCGGAAGCATTGGCATTCCATCAACGTACAGGTGATAGCCGATGCCAAATACCTCATATGGCACGTCCGTGCCAAAGACCCCGGGTCCAGCCATGACAGCTACATCTACCGTCAAAGCAACATCCCCGAAGATTTTGAGCAGGACATGTATGGGGACAGCTGGCTGGTTGGTGAGTGACATGGGTGGCAGCCATGACTATCCCCTCCCATGATGCACAACAGAAGTGGCACATGCATGACTACCATCCTCCTGTGTTTTCCCTTACAGGTGACTCTGCATATACACTGGGACCCCATCTCATGACTCCTTTCCGGAACCCCCAAACCAGAGGAGAGAGAAGATACAATGAAGCACACATCAAAACCCGTGCAGTGGTGGAGCGCACATTTGGCCTCCTGAAGTCCCGTTTCCGCTGCCTGGATAAGTCTGGGGGGGCCCTATTGTATTCCCCCAACTTTGTGGGTCAGATCATCGGTGCATGTTGTATTCTGCACAACTTTGCCATGCGAAAGGGCCTGCATATTGCCCTACGTGATGACCTGACCCCCCAACCACACAGCCCCCCCCCGCCAGAGGAGACCCCGTCAGCTGATGGAAGAGCAGTCAGGAGTGTCCTCGTGTTACGAATCTTTGACCTTTAAACACACACATACAGCATGGCACACAGACAATGCACGCGTGTACACCACTGATGTCCCTAGATCACACACACCACATGCACATCGCATTGGATTAGCCCAAGTCCAGCATGTAGGACTTGGGAGCAGCAACGCCACGTCAAGGCCCCAATGATGTTGCTGTCCATTCATACACCTTTCACACATCATTCATACAGCCGTGGGGTTAACTTCACCACCACGGCTGAGGGTGACACCCCTTACTTTCAGGAGTGCCACCCTCTCACATTCACACACCATTCACACTGCACCGTGTGCAGTATCCAAAAATATATAAAAAAAGCTCTTATCCAGAGCATAACAAAAAATAAATAAGCTCTTATCCAGAGCATAACAAAAAATAAATAAGCTCTTATCCAGAGCATAACAAAAAAAAAATAAGCTCTTATCCAGAGCATAACAAAAAATAAATAAGCTCTTATCCAGAGCATAATACTAAAGAAAACTCAAATTAATGGGCCTGGCGGGGGCTCTGCCTGGTGCCACGGGTCCTGCCCCTCACTTGCCTGGGGGCAGCCCTAGATGGGGGGGGGGAGCAGGTTGAGGAGGAACATCCCCACGTCCCTCCCTGGCTGCCTGCATGCCCTCCAGGGCAACCGCTATGCGGGTCTGCACAGCAGTCTGCGCCTCGATAGCAAGGCGCAGGGCCTGAACCTCCCCCACAAGTTCTGAGGTGTTTTCCTGCAGCTCCCCCAAGCTGGTCAGCGTTGCTGCGCTGTTAACAGCAACATCCTGGATGGCATCTGTTATATTGTCCGAGGATGCCAGGCTGTCGGCCAGGCGCCTCATCTCCTCCACGACCTCGGCCAGGTGTTTATTTTGCTGGTCCTGCTGTCTGACAAGCTGTTCCGGCAGGACCTGGGATACACCCCTGGTCTTTGACGTCGCCTTGCGGGGAGTGGCAGGGGACCGGGCATAAGGGGAGGATGTTGAGGGGCCGGAGATGAGGGGGGGGGAAAGAGAGGGACTGGAGAGGTTGGAGGGGGACACTGAGGGGTTTGCTACAGGTAGAGGAATAGCCTGGGCTGGTCCGGCCAACCCACCATCCTCCTCCACAACAACATAGAGGGCCTGGTCCTGGACTACCACACCCTCTTCAACCACCTCCTCCGTTGAGGTGTGCCCACTTCCCTCCAAGTCCTGTTCCAGGGGGGCAGCCAGAGGGACTGTATCTTCAGGGGATGGATCCTGATGGGCCCTGGCATCAACAGATGGCCCCGCTCCCTCCTGCACATCTGTGGATGACACAAAAGATGCCCATGTTGGTGGAGCCACACACTTGGCACATGTTCCCTTCCACCCCCATACATGTACACAACAGATAGAATAGAAAACACACTTACCTGTCCTCACGGCTGGCTTCTGGGACTCATAGCCCCCAACTCCCTCTACCTGCTCCGTCTGCAGGCAGCGGGCAACCACCTTCTCCTCCTCAGTCAGGCGGACAGGGCAGGGTGGGCCCCCTCCAGTGCCCCTGGCATGCCGAGCTATGGCAGCCAGCTTGCCCTTCACATGACGCCGCAGGTCATTCATTTTCTTTTGAATGTCCTGCGGTGTCCGGACCTCATGAGAGAGGGCATTGACCTGGCACGCCACCCTCATTAATATCTGATCCCTCCGGGACTTGCTGGTCCGGGCACTGTCAGCACCATGGAGCCGCGAGTCATACTTCTCCATGGCCCGTATGACAATGGCCCTCTCCTCTGGGGAGAAATTCTTCTTCCTCCTCTCCTTAACAGCAGTTGCCATCTTGTCCAGCACAAACTTTCGCCGTCACTCTCTAAAAAATGGGAGACGTTTGCGCTGCACGGGCGCATGTGTGGGCGCATTATATACCCTGCGCCGGCGCATCGTAGGGAGGCTTTGCGCATGCGCAGAAGGCATCCACGTCACGGCGCGGGTCAACCACGTCATGGCGCGGGTCATCCATGTCACGGCGCATGCTCCGTTCGTCCCGGCCTGCATTTGCATGGGGTCACGCTTCATTATAATGCAACACGCCCACTTCCCTCCTACTTTGGAGTTGCGCCGGATTACGCCCATGATTTTACGCGACGCAGGCGCATCTTGGAGCGCATTTACTTAGGGAATACGGTACTTGCCACTCCGTGTTACGTCGGCGTAGTGCATCTGAGATGCGCAACGCCTGCATAATTAGCCGCGCATCTACGAGAATCTGGCCCAGAGACTTGACAAATGTTGGTCAAAAGTACTTCCAAATGGTGTTGGCTTTTAACATTTGATTTTGGAATGAATGGAATTTCCTGAACGATAACCACATTTACTGAATTTATTTTGTTCTAAAAAAAATCAAAATAAATCCATCCTGCTCCTTCTATTTATTTTTTATCACTACAGTCAAAAATGATTTTTTCTAACAAAATTCAACTTTAAAATTCCAGCTTTAGACATTTAAACATTTTTTCATAATAAGCACCCTTGACCTGCAGGCATTCCTCTTTTTACTTCCTCATTGTTAGTTTTTGCTCAGAAGTTGCTCTATTTCTTCTCTGTTCTGTTCATTTCCTGCTTGTCTGATTGTTACTCACCACCGTGAAGGGAGGCTTTACTGCGGTGGTCAGTGACATGCTCGTCCCCTCCTGGGAACTACATCTGTGCGGCAGGACGCTCTCTACGTGTTAGAGACTTCAAGGAGGTGTGAATTACTGAGCGTGCCGCAATGCATACTGGGAAATATAGTTCTTACATGAACGGGTGCCGCAAACCAGGAAGTGAATGAGAGAACAGAAACTAGAATGCCGGAGGTGATATAGATGAAGGAATTTAATAGGTATTTACTTGTTTTTTAACAGAATCATTACACTATTCTGTCTGTCTACCTTGCAGACATTGGGCCAGATTCAGAAAGATTTGCCTAAGTTTCCTCGGGCGTCGCGTATCTCATATACACTACGCCACCGTAACTTACAGAGGCAGGTACCGTATTCAGAAAGAATTTGCGGCGTAAGTTACGGCGGTGTTGTGTAAATGGGCCAGCGTAAGCACGCATAATTCAAAGTAGCCAGGCAGTGGGCGTGTTGTAGTAAAATAAGCCGTGACCCCATGCATGCGCTGTCCGTGGACATATCCCAGTGCGCATGCTTCAAAATCACGTCACAAATACTAAATTCTTTCGCAGTGAACGTAACTTACGCACAGCCCTATTCGTGTACAACTTACGCAAAGGAAGTAAACGATGTACAATTCAACACTGTTCCGACGTCCATACTTAACATTGCCTGCGCCTCATATATCAGGGGTAAGTTTATGCCGGTCGAACGCCTTACGTAAACGACATATATCAATACGCCGGGTGCAACTACGTTTCTGAATCGGCGTATCTAGCTCATTTGCATATTTTAATGGGAACGCCGAATGCGCCCACGATACGCCGGCGTAGGCAGGTTACGTTGGACAGCTGAAGCCGACGGCGCACATCTGAAATTATGGCGGCGTATTAGGAGATACGCCGGCGTACAATCTTTCTGAATCTGGCCCTCTAATTTTAGCCAGTTTTTTTCCCTTTACAACTCCTTTAAACCTATAAATAGACAATTGACCACAGGGATGTAACGGTATGGCCCGTGACAGACTGAGACATTCCTATGTCTAGGGTCACCTTATGTCCACTAGGGCCATAGGGTGACAAAGAATCATAATTCATATATTACAGAAGACATTAATAAGGGACATTAATAATAATTCATGTTTGCAGGATGTCTTCAAATATCAAAAGCTGTTAGCTATGCAATCTGGGCACACATGCTTTTGAAAGGTGTTAATTCAGGTCTACAAGACCAGAGTGAGTCATACCTTTGTACAATATGCTATTGAAATATCTTAAGGTGTTGGCTATTCACTGTAAAGACATTCCGTTGAAGGTGTGGATTGCACCCACTCTCACAAGACTCTGCCATTGTGTGATAAAGCTGTCTAGAGAACTTATTCAACTAGAGGTCTGTGTTACTATTCAAGGTTAATTGAACCCTATTGATGATACGGTGCCGTCATGTCTAGCTACCAATTAAAGAATTATCCTCAGTGAGTGAATAGGGGGGTGGAGATTGCATTGTCCTGTGATAAACTGCATTATGCTTGAGACTGTATAAGAAGCTGAGAAAATACCAATAAATTGTCATATCTTTGAATAGTGCAGAGCTTGAGTCTCGTCTTGTTTATGGGAATGGATATGGATTGTGTATGCAATATTGTCGGAGTGTGTCAGATAAGCTTGTCGTGGATGGATGGAAGGTTGTAAGCGGTGGTGACCGTTACAAGGGATATAAAGTACTTACCAGTACTTTTCATCCTTCAATGACCTCAATAAATGGCTTATAATTTGAATTGTAGAAAAGTTTGAATAAGTGAATATATTTTTAGGAAAATAATAGACATGTGGAGACTGGAATATTTTGTTTTGTTTTTTCGTCTGGAAAATACATTTATTTAGTTACTCCCGAAAATCGTTTTGATTTATTTTGTTTTTTGTTGGGGAATAGCTTTCGTCCGAAAATCCAATAATACTTGGTTTCTGTCCAATGGTCAAAGAATATTCGACGGAACTTCGAAACTTTACGTCGAATCGTACATTTCCGTTCAAATATTTTGCCTACAAGAATTCTAATGTTGTATGGCAAGTCATAATAATAATAATAAATAATTATATTATTATTACTAGTCATAGTCAACCAACATTAGGATGTTTCTATAGCCTATGGGCGGAGCGTTAAAATGTACGGGTGCAGTATATCTTCTCCGTCGAATCTGCTTAGCACTTTCGATATACACCATAAGCCTTCTATTCTCTATAATGTCGAATCTATTCTCTATAATGTCAAATCTATTTTCTCATAAATCGAAATCTATTCTCTGTAATATTGAATCTATTATTTCTATAGTGTCGAATCTTTTCTCTATGATGTCGAATCTTTTCTCTATAATGTCGAAAAGTACCGTATGTGTGTGTATATCAGGTTCAATAGACAGATTGCTATTCATTCACTGTATTCAGTCAGTGTCAAATCTTTTCCCTATAATGTCAAATCTCTCTATATCGAATTTTTACCGCAACGAAAACGAAAATAAAGCATTTTTTATGTCGGATCTTTCGGTTTTCGTTTCTTGCAATTTTGTTATCGTTTGTTAAAACGATAACGAAAAAAACAGATTTTCGGAAGAAAATGCATTCTAACGAAAACGAATGCACATGTCTAGAAAATAATATGGGGCATTAGAGGCTGACAAATGTGTGCTTCGATATATGTATCTAAATCCCCCCTTGTAGGAAGTCTGCTTGTGAAAGTGAAATGTGAAGCATATGTTCTTCCATATAACATGATATATTATTTTTGAATAAGGATAAGGTAGGATTAACCTCTTTCAAAGCATTAGTGACATACAATGTCATAAGTAATATCTACCTCACAACACTTGTTCTCTGTTCCTGTAATTAATGCCGGCTTTAGTTGGTTATCCTTGTCGAAAATCATTCATCCTAAGTAGGTGTAGGAGAGCTTTTGGTTCATGAGGGCCCGTCCTGTGTTAGTATGGTAGTAGAGATTGTGGCTAGTGATAAAGTGATATAAGTAAGTCAAGTAATCATATCTAAGCACCTGTATATATGTATATATATGTAAATTGTATGAAATTATAAAAAGCCTTCACGTGCATGTGCATGCATAATTTCATAATTGTGTGCTTAGTGTAAGTCATGGTTAATTTTGTATTAAATAACATGGCTTGGCTCCCAGCCTGCAGTCTTATTTCCCAATATAGATTTATCAAACTCGTGACAAATGCACTTACATTTTTATTTTTTTTAGATGTTCATAGTGTATGGTAATGATAATATAAACCTTCTCATAATTATTCCATTTGGTCTATTGAATATACAATTCAAAATGATATGCTTTTTGCCTCTGCTATATGTCAATAGTATGATTGCCAGTTCTCGCTATTCATTCCCAGTTATCAGTACACCTCCCTCTATTATATGGGGAGGAGGAAAAGGGCAAGTGTTCTGTAGTCCTAAGAGACCACAAGGGAGATTTACTAAGGCTGGCCATACATTATACAATTTTCTTGAACAACTTTCCTTTAGATTTACCAAAACCATATAATAGAAGGTCAAACCTAAACACGTTTAAATTTGTATGCAATCAGGCAGGCCCTTGTACTACATAGTTAAAGGTAAAATTAATAAGAAAATTGTATGGTGTATGGCCAGCCTAATGGAGTAAAATAAAATAGGTTTTTAAACTCACGAAAATTCTCGTACGATAGAAAAAAACGATCGGAAGTGATGTCACGTGTTGTAATGTATTTGTATTGTATTGTATTGTCGGACGACGGCTGTACTGACTAAACGAAAATCGTACGATCGGACATCGGACGAGAAAAATTTTCGCACTTGTCCGATCGAATTTTATTGGATGAACGGTCGTGATCGGCTGTCGAAAGTAGTGTACACACGATCCGAAAATCGTACGATCCATCATCGGACGATCGTTTTTCGTCCGATATTCGGATCGTGTGTATGGGCCATAAACCTGGAGCTCCCAGAATCTGGTGCAGCTGTGCCTGGTAGCCAATCAGCTTCCAACTTCAGTTTGTTCAATTAGGCTTTGACAATAAGGCCTGGTTCACACATTTTGACATGCAATTTGGCATCTCAAATCGCGTGTCAAAAAGGCGGTATTTGGCGCAAATTGCTGGCAATGGCACCGTCCTAATCGGTGCGACTGCAGCGATTTCAAAAAGTAGTTCCTGTACTACTTTTTGCGATTTCGGCCCGCAATTTACATTGACATCTGTGCAGAAACCTGCACAGATGTCTCTATAATCGCGGCTGAAATCAGGACTGCCAGCGGGATTGAAATCGTGTGAGTTCAGCTGAAATTGCACAGCTTCACTCCCGCAGCCCAGTGTGAACCTGGGCTAAAACCTGGAAGCTAATTGGTTTATATGCAAAGCTGCACCATATTTTACAAGCTTCGGTTTTAGTTAATCTCCCCCTATGTGTCCTAGGGTTTCTTCTGTGATTTCCAGTCTCAAAGGGAATCTTGATTTAAAGTAACTATGTATAAACTATCCCTACAACAACATGTTGTGAAATGTATTTGTTACTGGTGAATTCTGAGGCTTTGTATTAGGAATCACAGTAGCCCCTGTGAGTTAAAGTAGTGAGCCATCATCCAAAGCACGGTTACATTTACAGACCATGTTATTATACACTATATTACCAAAAGTATTGGGACACCAGACTTTACACACACATGAACTTTAATGGAATCCCAGTCTTAGTCTGTAGGGTCCAATATTGAGTTGATCAACCCTTTGCAGCTATAACATCTTCAAATCTTCTGTGTAGGCTGTCCACAATGTTTAGGAGTGTGTCAATGGGAATGTTTGACTATTCTTCCAGGAGCACATTTGTGAGGTCAGGCACTGATGTTGGATGAGAAGGCCCGGCTCGCAGTCTTCACTGTAATTCATCCCAAAGGTGTTCTATCAGGTTGAGGTCAGGACTCTATGCAGACCAGTCAAGTTCCTCCACCCCAAATCTGCTCATCCATGTCTTTATGGACCTTGCTTTATGAACCAGACTAAAATGGAAAGGTCACCTTTAAGAACATTACATTTTTGTCAGGGTTTTTTTGGGGGCTGGTGTTTGTGCTTCATTCACCATGGCACCATGGTTGATATGATGTCAGGATGATTGAAGCACAATATTTATACTATTACATTGTAATATAAAATGAAATACCGTATTTTTTGCTCCATAAGACACACCTGACCATTAAACGCACCTTGCTTTTAGAGGAGGAAAACAAGAAAAAAATATTCTGAAACCAAATGGTGTACCAAAATATTTACCAGTGCCCATGAAATGCAGCCTTACCAGTCCCATAAAATGCAGCCTGACTTGTGCCCATGAAATGCAGCCTGACTTGTGCCCATTAAATGCAGCCTGTCTTGTGCCCATTAAATGCAGCCTGACTTGTGCCCATTAAATGTAGCCTGACTTGTGCCCATTAAATGCAGCCTGACTTCTGCCCATTAAATGTAGCCTGACTTCTGCCCATTAAATGCAGCCTGACTTGTGTCCATTAAATGCAGCCTGACTTGTGCCCATTAAATGCAGCCTGACTTGTGCCCATTAAATGCAGCCTGACTTGTGCCCATTAAATGTAGCCTGACTTGTGCCCATTAAATGTAGCCTGACTTGTGCCCATTAAATGCAGCCTGACTTGTGTCCATTAAATGCAGCCTGACTTGTGCCCATTAAATCCAGCCTGACTTTCAGCCTCATCTGTGTCCATAAAATGCAGCCTGTTCTGTGTCCATTAAATGCAGCATGTTCTGTGCCTGGCAACTAGCAAGGACGTCATCACAGTTGCCTGTCCATCTTTCACTCAAAAGACAGAGCAGCCCGAGCGGCAGTACTCTATTCGGCCACTGGGGCTGCTCAGTTTTCTTTTTACTGTGAGTGACATGAGATCGCCCAGCGCTCGAGGGAGACACCCGTCCAGTATAGTGAGATGGTGGCGGCAGCAGCGGTGACAATGGACAGGGGTTTTGTTAGTATTTGCTCCATAAGACGCACAGGTATTTCCCATTTTTTTAGGGGGGGAAAAGTGCGTCTTATGGAGCAAAAAATATGGTAGTTCAATTCACCATAATGCCGAATCAGTGGGAGCCCTGAGTGTGTCACTTGCCACAATCACTTGCCATGTTTCCTGCCACCAGATGCAGCTTGTCACTTGCCACATTGTCTGCCACCAGATGCAGATTGTCACATCACTTGCCACCAGGTGAAACATATCACGACTTGGCCGTTTTCACAGAACACCGGCAGCATATACACTATGGTATATGATGAGTTGTCTGTTTTCACAGAACACCGAATAAGGAGTAAAAAAGTTGTCGCCACCTTGGAGGTAGCCATGTTGTTGGTTACTAGCTAACTGTGTCCACTCATTATATAAAGTACCATAGTGTATATGCTGCCAGTGTTCTGTGAAAACAGCCAAGTCGTAAAAATCAGCAATTACTGCTGCTGGAGAGTCACCAGAAGTGATGTGGTTGGAGATTTTTGCAAGTTGGCTGTTTTGACAGAACACCGGCTCATTCACTCTCCTCCTCACCTGCCCACGGCCGGCCGGCCCGCTTGCTCAGCCCCCGCCCCATTTGCCCACCCACTGCTTCCGTGGCCCAGCTGCAGGGAGGCCACTGCCCTAGACTATCTGGACAAAATGAATAGTTGTGATTAGCAGTTGACAAGCTATTCATTAAAAATGTGACCACTGGTGCTGCTGTCTTGAACTGTCTTGAACTGTGCCCTGTGTTATATGGTCACTAACTCCACCCATTACATCATTACAAGTAAGGCTTTGTCTAAAAGGGGACCTTACACCTAATTACATCATTTCCTATTACCGCACTAATTTGGGACAGAGTCACCTAGTGGCAGACTAGCTGACTGCACCTGCTTACACGCTAATGATAATTGTAGTGTAATTTTATTAAAAACTATTGTTTTGAGCAACAAGATGTACAATAATACTTAGAAGCAAACAGTCAAAGTCTCAGCTCTACCTCTACATTTTTGTGTACTGGACCTCAACAGAATCCTTTTTCAATTTCCTCTGGATTTTCTTTATGCCAGGCAAGAGCTATAAGCTGTCAAATTTGTCTGTGTTCATTTGTATTAGCTGGAAGATAGTGAAAGTCTAGACCTCAGCAGTTGCAGCCAGAGGTAGCCCAGTTGCTTTTCACCTCTTTTAACCCTTTATTTAAATGAATTACGGTAAGCATTCTTATGTTTTTTTTTCCCACGTTCTTAATCCTCAATGGCTGTACTATATAAAAATAGAATTTTCAAAAATAGCTACAAAGCCAGTGAGAGGGGTTTGCTTTTATTGGAGGTAGAGTGGGAAGCCTTGCAAAAATCTTGCAAATGGCATAATATAGTTTAGGGCCCTGGAAGACTGTTCTTAGGTATTTTGTGCTTCTAGACACATGCAATTTGTTTTAGTCCCAATGCACATTCGGAAGAATTTTTGGTTATTCGGAGACTCGGATGTATGATTGAAATAGTAACAAATTTAGTAGAAATTTGTTTCATTGGTTTGTTTTCTAACGAATTCTAAATTTTTGGAACAATTCAAATTTGGACTGGTTAAAAATATTTTGACCAATTAAAATTCTGCGTTAAGAATATCTGTTTGTAAAGTAGCGGGACGGGAAGTTGGTCGTAACGTCTTTAACAACCGATGACTCATTAGCTTTCCCGCTGACAGCTGAAATGTAGACAAAAGAATGCCAGCAATAGAAAAGTCATAAAAAAAACACCCAGAAATTAAAAAACAAAAACGGGGAGCCCCCCCAAAAGACCCTTTCCGAGCATGCCGCCCTGCCCCTTGTGACATCACTGGCCGGGGGCATGCCAGATCGATGATGTCACAAGGGGGCGTTAGAAAATTTATAAACATTTTTTTTTTTTCTTTTAACAAAACAAAACTTATTCCGAAACAAATCAAAGAAACAAAATTAGCGACATTACGAGTCTATCCGAAACAAAAGGAAACACATGTTTCCGTTCTGCACATGTCTATGTGCTTCATCTCGCTTGCACAGCTTGTAAGACAGAGCACAGCATCCATGCAGAAAATAACATGCGGACACCTTGGAGTATGTTTATTAAAAGAAAAAAAATCATAGCAGTTCACCTGGTGAAAGTTCATGTACATTTGTTTTGTGCGAATGGTGAAAAAAAATGATATAAGGATATTTATTGGCTGGGCAAATGCTTTCATGGATTTAAAATTGAAAAACATTGTCAAAAAAGGTGCAAAATGTAATAGGAAAGTCTTATGATACTTAGTATCTAGTAGCTTAACTGGTTGCCGACCAGCCGCCGTCATTTTACGGCGGCAGGTCGGCTATACGTCGGCTCCTTTTGCGGCCACTAGGCACACGATCGCCACTGGGCTTTGTGTGTAAACACAATGCTCCCGGTCCTGTCAGCGGGGGAAATGCTGATCTTCTGTTTATACAATGTATGAACGGAAGATCAGTGATTTGCCCTAGTGAGTCCACCCCCCATACAGTTAGAACACACCCAGGAACACACTTAACCCCTTTCCCGCCCCCTAGTGTTAACCCCTTCACTGCCGATGGCATTTTTATAGTAACCCAATGCATTTTTATAGCACCGATCGCTATAAAAATGCCAATGGTCCCAAAAATGTGTCAAAAGTGTCCGATGTGTCCGCCATAATGTCGCAGTACTGAAAAAAAATGCTGATCGCCGCCATTACTAGTAAAAAAAAATATTAATAAAAATGCCATAAAACGACCCCCTATTTTGTAAACGCTATAACTTTTGCGCAAACCAATCAATAAACGCTAATTGCGATTTTTTTTTTAACAAAAAATATGTAGAAGAATATGTATCGGCCTAAACTGAGGAAAAAAATGTTTTTTTATATATTTTTTGGGGATATTTATTATAGCAAAATGTAAAGAATATTGCATTTTTTTTCAAAATAGTCACTCTATTTTTGTTTATAGCGCAAAAAATAAAAACCGCAGAGATAATCAAATACCACCAAAAGAAAGCTCTATTTGTGGGGAAAAAAATACGCCAATTTTGTTTGGGAGCCACGTCGCACGACCGCGCAATTGTCAGTTAAAGCGATGCAGTGCCAAATCACAAAAAGTGCTCTGGTCATTGGGCAGCAATATGGTCCGGGGGTTAAGTGGTTAATGCAGTATTTTCAATTAATGAAAAAGATTTATCCAATATAGGAAATAGCCTTATAACATTTGCTTTTTTGCACCATTTACACAGACCAATGAACATGCACTTTATGTAAACAAAGTAGATCCCCATTCTGACAGGGATAGACACAGAGATCTTCTATTCATGCTAAGCAGGAACACGGATCTCTGTGTACATCCAGTGAGTCCATCCCCCATACAGTTAGCAAGCGGCCCCTAGGGACACACTTAATTATTTGATCACTCATGGTGTTAACCCTTTCACTGCCAGTGTCATTAGCACAGTGACAGTAAATATTTTTAGAACTGTTCACTGTAATAATGTCATTGTTCCCAAAAAAGTGTCAAAAGTGTCCAATTTGTCTGCTGCAATGTCGCAGTCCCGCTAAAAAACACTGATTGCCGCCATTCCTAGTACAAATAAAAATAAATGCCATAAATATATCCCATAGTTTGTACACGCAATAACGTTTGTGCAAACCAATCAATATAGGCTTTTTGGGATTTCTAGCAGGATACATTTTGGCCTAAATTGATGAAGAAATTTGATTTTTTTGATTTTTACTTTTTTTATTGGGTGTGCTTTATAGCAGAAAGTAACAAAATATATATATTTTTTCAAAATTGTCAGTCTTTTTTTGTTTATAGCGCAAAAAATAAAAACCGCATAGCTCTATTTGTGGGAAAAAAGGACAGCAATTTTATTTGGGTACATCGTCGCACGACCGCAACATTGTCAGTTAAAATAACGCAGTGCCTAATCACAAAAAATGGCCTGGGGTAAAACCTTCCGGGATGAAGTGGTTGAAATTTTATGGACAATTTGTTCTTAGAAAAACATTTACGCAGGCTGAGAGGAAATTTGAACTCATATCTGTGTAAGTATATGGTTTTAAATTTGAACTAAGAGCAAAATAGAAAATTACATATATGGTTCAGTCTGTTTATAGCAAGTGTTTCTAAAGGTAAAACTTTTTATACCTTAACCCCCTGGCGGTCTGATTATTTGAGATTTTAGGTGCTGAAAGCGGTACCATTATTTTGCAAGGAAATTTGGCGTTTTACATTGTAGGCCTGTAATTCTTAGGAATAACTCACTTAAATCTGTCCAAACAAGAGTCTAGTAGACATCTCGGGTACGATAAAGTTTGAAAAACAAAATCATAAATTATGATTTAATAAATAATTATAAATTATTGTAACAAATAATAATATAATTATAATAAAAATTATTCAATAATGTAATCAACTCCAAAATCACTGAAATTTGCTCAGTTGCAGAATTGTTGCTGTCATTACTTTTATTTTTTTATGACGAATTTCCCCACAAATCGCTATCGCTCAATTCTGCAAGTGATTATAATTTATTATCGCTGTTTTCTAGCTGCTCTAAAATCCCTTTTGACATAAAGGGACACTTTTGGTTGCTATGGACAATCTACAGTTTGCAGGCAGAAAGAACAGTTTTTATTATATAAAAGAACATGCAGGGCACAGGGCAGACCACTAGGGACAAAGGGGGTGTGTATTTTTTACTTACAGTACTGTAATCTATAAGATTACAGTAAACTGTATGTATTGTGTATATCTACTTTTTTGACTTTTGTGCCGTTCTCTGCCACCCTGCGTCGTAAAGTCGCAGGGAACGGAGCTCGGCGGCACACAGGGACACTGTGAATCGAGCTAGGAGACACCGCTCGATCACACAGCGAGGCGTCATCGCAGGATCCAGGAATAAGGTAAGTAAACCATGCCTGTGGCTGCTGCAAGGCGATCCCAAGTCTGGCTCGGGGTTACTGCTTTTGGTCCTGAAATTTCACCCCGAGCCTGACTCGGGAATACCGCCAGGGGTGTTAAAGCGGAGGTCCAGCTGTAATTTTTTTTTTTTTAAAGTCAGCAGCTACAATTCTTTATGTGTTCTTGTGATTCTACTTCTCCTTTTACAGGAATTAGGTAAAAAAAATCTCTTGTAAAGATAAAAAGTAAAAATGAAAAAAAAAATACGGGTGGGGAAATCATCTAAAGCTTTATTTTTTACATAGTTACACTTCAACCATTATACTCCTGGTATAGGTGCCAAACTACTAGAAAGAGTAACAAGCAGCCACTTTAAAAATATATACCGGTATATAAATATCCAGAGCTATCCGGAAGCCCAAAATCCAAGAAATTCTGTTATAGTAGTATTTCTGCTCCTAGGCAGCGTACACACAATCAATCCATTCGATGAGACCGGTCCGAAGGACCGTTTTCATTGGTTAACCGATGAAGTTGACTGATGGTCTGATGTGCCTACACACCATCGGTTAAAAAAACGAACGTGTTAGAACGCGGTGACGGTTACGCGTTTTAATACAACGATGTGCTGAAAAAAATAAAGTTCAATGCTTCCAAGCATTCGTCGAGTTGATTCTGAGCATGATTTTTAACCGATGGTCGTGCCTGAGGCTTTGTACACACGAGGGAATTTTTTCCGCTGAAAATGGTCCGACGGACCATTTCAGCCGATAAATCCGCTCGTCTGTAGGGGCAAACAGACAGTTTTGGCCAGATTTCTCCGGCGGAAAAGTTTCAAAGCATGCTTTGAAACTTTTCCGCCGGAGAGCTAGCCGTCGGATATGTCCGCTGGTCAGTACACTCACCAGCGGACATATCCTCCCGCGCAAGCGTCGTATGGAATGCGACGCATGCGTGGAAGTTGTTTTCTTCCTGGTGCGGTGACGTGGCGGCGTCAACGTCACCACCACATCACCGCGCTGTCCGCCGGGGGGGAATTTGATCCGATGGTGTGTACAGCCATCGGATCAAAACAGCCCAGCGTAAATATGCGCTGAAAACGGTCCGGGGACCGTTTACATAGGATAAATTCCCTCGTGTGTACAAGGCCTAATAACGATCGGTTTTGACCAATCGTTAAGCGTCCATCAGTTAAATTTTAAAACAAGTTCTCTTTTTTTTGACCGAAGGATAACTGACCGATGGGGCCCACACACGATCGGTCTTCAGTCCGTTTTCATCGGTTTTGACGGATTGTGTGTATGCGGCCTAATGGTGGCCTCCACTGTTCTGCCTTCAAGTCTGTGTTTAAAGTTAAGGGACCAATAGTTGGGGGTAAACCAAAGTAGAGCTTTAAAGCTGACGTCCCCATTGACATAACTGAGTGCTATAGTTCTCTCTATGTAAAGGCTTGTGCCGGCAGAGGTAGGGCATCTTTCCAGAAAGCAAATGTTCACTTTAAACTTTTAATTATTGATCATATGAAGTAAATGTATTTAATGGTTTAAAAAAAACACTATTGTCTGTGGTATGGCAGTAAATGGAACTTTCATATGTCTGTACAAAAAATAAATCAAATAAAAGAAGATCAGGTTGATTGTACTGTACTGTCATGGAAACTACAAACCAAGCCAGCACATACTGTACCTGAAAATGGTATTGTTTTTCTTCTTGTTGTTAGGTACAAATTACCGTATATGAACAATCAAGGATTCATATAAATCTTAAAAACATACATCAATAAGTGCATGCACGTGTGTATAGAATAAGACAAATACAGCAATAACAATTTCCAGAAGTCCCACAAGGATAGCTGGTGTTGACCTTACAAGGCACAGCCATGAGCAATATGGTATAGAAACAGGAAGCAATGGAATGACAAAATGTTCTTTGTCATGTGTTGGGCCAGGAGATGAAACTACAATGATATTTGTTCATTTATAATTCATAACTTTTTCTGAAGTTTACCAATTGATAGAGTGTTTTTTTTTTGTTTTTGCATTTATAGTAAAAATTCATTATTTTACAAATACATATCCAATACAGAATGCTTCCATGATGCTATGTTTACAGAGGATGATAGGCTTTTTTTTAAAAGAAAGCCCAACACTAGCTCTTCTCTTGCTGACTGTTCTTCCAGATTATGGAGCCAGATGCTTTCCCACCATACCAGTAGGAATATAAGGGTGTGTATCAGTTGTGTATTTAATATGAAATCCTCTACAATACACACGATACAGCCACATACGGGGATCCTTCTTGGCTTGTTTGCTTTGATAAAATAGCAAATATGT
This sequence comes from Rana kukunoris, assembly GCA_029574335.1. NCBI lineage: Eukaryota > Metazoa > Chordata > Amphibia > Anura > Ranidae > Rana > Rana kukunoris. The sequence goes on from CM056050.1 coordinate 54,152,357, forward strand.
ATATTACCTAACAAAAAATACGTTTTTTTTTTTGTTTTTTTTTCTATTATAGTATTTATAAATCATGATAATGTGTTGGGGAGCAATGATGGGCTTTCTTGAAAGAAAGCCCAGTACTAGCTCTTCACTTAAAATAAGTGAATATTTCATATTTACCTGACAAAAAATAAACAAAAAACATATATATATATATGTATATATATATATATACATATATATATATATACCTGTGTATATGTATGTATATGTAGCACTACCCCCGTAGGAGCTGCTGGTTTAAATTTGTTCCTTGCATGTTACCTCGCTCTTCGTTGTCTAGGGAATGAGATGAGAGTCTAAGAAACTTCAATGTCCACACAAGTTGTAAATCCCTTTTCTGTCAGGTTTTATTTCACACAAACTTGTATAGGTAGAGGGATGGAGGGTTAGAGGAGGATTCAGTTACACGATGCAGATCACTGGAGAACTTCTACATTTCAAAAGTCACACTCACCACTTCCCTCAGAGTTAGTATTGCTCACCCGGATAGACCCCTCTCACTGGCCTAGCAGCCGGGATGATGCACGGACAAAAAAAAAGAATACAGTCTCTGCCACAGACCTTCCAGAATCCTCTGCAACAGGATTTAGTACCCGGATTCCCAGCCGTAGAGTTAAGAGCCTTTAAGCCGACCTAAGGCATTATAGAATACGGTGCATCCTCCAAGAAAGTTACCAGGCCTCTCCCGAGATACCAGCCTTCCGCTTGGTCCTCCCCAGGACAGGTCCTCCCCTGGTTTCCTCCATTGAGTGGCTTCCTCCCGCAGGACAGAAAGCACAGGATCACCTTCAAAGTGCATGCCCCAGTCAAGAAAACTGGGCCTACGTGACGGAAATGCAGCCTCGGGCCAACGTGGTCCCGGGGCTGAAAATGGACCATCACATACCTTGAGCTAGGTGGGCCACGAGGCAAAAACCCAGAGAAAATGGCGTCTGCCTCTTAGTTATCCTTCCCCAGCATGCCCAGCGGGGAGACCACTCCCACTGGGCTGTTCCTGGGGAAAAACACTCAATACACTCTGGCCTGCCTGTGTTCCAACATTGGCCTGTGGTGGTAATCACCATCTACAGGCAAACAATAGGAAAACCCTCCAAGCACAGCCATAGCTGGAACAGAGGCTGATTTAGCTATCAGCTCAGACACCCACTAAATTTAAACATAGCGCCTGATCATCAGGAGCAGGGTGCTATATATATATAAATATAAATATATATATATATATATATATATATATACATATATATATATATATATATATATATATATATATATATATATATATATAATTGTGTTTAAAAGAGAAGTATGGCCAATGCACTTACTTGTATTCTCCTTTGATTCAGAATCAGCCGACAGTGGGCTAAAAACAACTAACGTCACACCTCCGCTCCAGACACTGGAGGGATCCCGACAATGATTCCAGGCAGCTGCTTCAGTTCACCACTGAGAGACTGGAGCAGCTTCCATCCTCTCTCCTGCCTGGTGATCCAGTGAACGCTGGAGGGGGAAAAAGCAGAGAGTGGTGACTGTCAGTCAACTCTCTTTGCTCAGTGAAGACTGGGAACTGAGCGATCAGCAGTGACGTGATCACTCAGCACTCAAGCTTAAAGTTGATGGGGGACAGCTTGCAGCATCAGAACGATACTGCAGCAGGTAGGTAGGTATGGTTGTGTGTATCTTTTTAAATCCCAAATCTCTCTTTTAAATTATAAATACGTTGTGTCAGAAGGTTCGGGAATATCAAATAGCATATCATCTGTTCATCTATTATCTGATATTACTCCAGCAGTAAATTATTGGAGCTTAAGCAGGGGCGGACTGACCATTGAGGAACTCGGGCACTGCCTGAGGGCCCCATGCCACTAGGGGGTCCCATCAGGGGTGCCAGGCTCATTAGTATCATTAAAACCAGGGACAGTATTTTTTATTTTTTTTACATCTGTCCCTGATATGTCCAAAACCTACATGCTTTTGATGTGAAAATCCCGAGATTTTAGCTGCCCCGCCTCTGTACTGGCACCTGGCTTGGTGGCCATCTGTAAGCCTGGAAGCCCCATAATCTTCTATTGCCCGGGGGCCCCATGAGTTGTCAGTCCGCCCCTGAGCTTAAGGCTGTTGTATGATATATCTGCCTCACACAGGGCCCTCTGCTGTAAGATGGCAAATGTAGCAGGTACGCTTAATTAGGTAGATTAGTGTCCTGGGACCAGTGCTATATTGTATACTAGTCCCAGGTCATAACCATGCTTAAAGTCAAGACATGCAAGACAGGACATTATTTGATTTGGCAGATAAACTATAACATGTTGACTAAACCAAACTATATATTGTTTCAAAGATCAGCATCATGATACTTTTATTTTTCAATGTAGTAGGTGACATCTTATGGCAGTCAGGATCCCTTCTCAATAGTCCTTTTTGCACAGTTTGACTCTGATGTATGACTCTGAATTGAAAGGCCTTGTTCCTTGTTACACCACCTTGGTTGTAAATATCTTCTGTTCCAAAACCTTTGGCTTTAGCGGGAAGTGAGCAATAACCTGATTGCAGAACATAGAGAGCATTTAGCAAGCAACATTTCTGCCAGTAGCAAACAACAATATTACAACTATTGGCCAAAGGTCTAATGTATCCACATGTTCTAAGTCAGACCTGGAGTTCATAAATATCTCCTTTGCCAGCAATTAGATTAAAACCTGTCCTGGAGTTTGCACAAATGGTGGCTTTGAGGGAATAACTTTATTCCATTGATTATACTTATATATTAGGCTCCATGTGACCTTTTATTGCCGAAACTTAAAGTAATTCAAAAGGCATTTCAAAAGAAAAAAAATAGCAAACATGTTATACTTACCCGCTCTGTATAATTGTTCTGTACAGAGCAGCCCTGATTCTCCTCTTCTGGGGCCCCCCGCTCCTCACCCTCGCCAAGTGCCCCTGTAGCAAGAAGTTTGCTCTGTGGGTACTCGTGCATACTCGATCCCAAGGTTCATAGTCACACAGAATGGGACTCAGCCCCATCCCCTGCTCTTGCCTAACTGGCTGTGATTGGCAGCAGCAGGAGTCATTGGCTCTAGCTTCTGCCTTTCTGCCTAATGTGGAGAACAAGAGCCAAGAGAGTTGCTTCTCTCATGCACATTACTGACATGAGATCAAGCTCAGGTAAGTTTTTAGGAGAGATTGGGAGGAGCTATATGCAGAGGCTTTTTACCTTAATGATGAACTCCTGTCATATTTGTGTTTAAAAAATGTCAGCAGCTACAAAAAGTGTAGCTGCTGACTTTTAATAAACAGACACTTACCTGTCCCACTGTCCAGCGATGTGCTCAACCGAGCCGTTCTTTCCTTCAGTGTTCTGTCATTTGTCACCGGCATCTCAACTGTGGGCACCCGGCTGTGACAGCATGTGGCTTCTAAACGGTCCCGCAGGGAGGGGGAGAAACTAGGCGATCCAAGCAGAAGTGAAATCGGGCAACTGTCAAAACCATATAACCACCCCCCCCCCCCCAAATAAAGTGCCATTTTGTAAAGAGGAGGGGATAAAGAGGCCTTAAAGCAACACTAAAGTCAGAATTGTTTTATTTCTTAAAATAACAAACATTTTATACTTACCTCCACTGTGCAGCTCGTTTTGCACAGAGTGTCCCGGAACGCTGTCTTCTGGGTTCCCTCGGCGGCTGTCTTGGCTCCTCCTCGCAAAAGCTTTCTACCTTCATGCGAGCGCGCTTCCGTGATACAGCGGTGGGCTTAGCCGCCAACTGTATCACTCGGCTCCGCCCCCCCTGCGCGCCGCGTCATCCGCTGTGATTGACAGCAGCGCCAGCCAATGGCTGCGCTGCTATCAATCCGCCCAGCCTAGCCAATCAACGGCCAGCCTGGGAACCAAAGAGGATGACGTGGACGCGCCCGGGAATTTTGAACGGTTTTTTACCTTTACAACCCCTTTAAAGTGGACCTTCCCCTTTTTGGTGGAGCTCTGCTTTAATGCATGGAATGCATTAAGGTAAAAGAAAAAATCTCATACCTTTAGAGACACGTTAAACTGGCAGAAAAATATAGAAAACCTAATCCATAGATACAAGGCTCTATGCCACAATGGGAAACATTCTGACTGTACCTGAAGTGCATGGTGGCCAGCTTTTCTGTTACTGGTTCCTAGTGAAGGTCAGAGACAGTTTTAGGAAAAGTGGGGCTCTGGAAAAATTAAAATGTGGATGCTTCTGTTGAAATGCTGTATCTGTGTCACATTGCCATTTCGTATGTAAACAAAAGTAGCTAAAACAGCAGGCTGAAATATATGATGTATATATGATGTATATGGCGCAACTGTGGTGAAAGGAGTCTTGTTGAATTGTGTTAAGTGGACTTCTTGCTTTAGCAATGGTATTCATTCTCTCTGCATGAGATACTTGTCTGTGATGCAATGCCCTGTTATACTGCGATTCTGTATAATGATGGTTTATATACAGTGCCTTGAAAAAGTATTCACACCCCTTGAAATTTTCCACATTTTGTCATGTTACAACCAAGACCAGGCTAAGCCTGTGGGCACATCTGCACATGAACCATTATAGAGGTGCACGAGGAGGGCGAAGAGCCACAATACTAGCAGTGTTGCCAACCGTCCGTATTTTTACGAACAGTTCGTAAAAACTGCGACTTTTTTCCCTGTTTGTAAATGTCTGTGGTTGAGGGAATGTGCCAGTAAAATAGCCTATATCAGTTCGGCTTGGAACTGTGCATGGAGATTGGAGGCACGGGTGATTGGAGGCAGGGGGTGATGGTGGCTGCGGTGGCACTGCAGAGGGGGATGGAGAAGGGGGCAATTGAGGTGGGGGAGATTGGAGGCAGGGGGTGTTAGTGGCAGGGGATGATTGGAGGTACCGCAGAGGGGGATGGTGGCACCGCAGAGGGTGGGGGATGCAGACAGGGGTTGTTGGTGGCACCGCAGAGAGGGATGGAGGCAGGGGGGGATTGGAGGCAGGGGGCCTGGGGCAGATTGGAGGCAGAGGGAGATTTGAGGCAGAGGGAGATTGTGGCACCGCAGAGGGGGATGAAGGCATGGGGTGTTGGTGGCAAAGGGGGATGGAAGCAGGGGGTGATGTGACTAAATAATTTGCCCTTATTATTTCGAAAATAACAAAAATATGTTAAAACTTAAATCACATTGCTATTTGCCTAGGGTACTTGTTTATAGCCTAAATACTGAAATTTGCACCTAAAAATGTAATTTAGTAACTTTTGTAAAATGCCAGTAAAAACGTGGCTGCGCCAGTAAATTTTGGGTGTCATGCTAATAAATTTCAATCTGGTAGGTTGGCAACACTGCATACTAGGTAGACTGAAGTTCTGTTTTAAGCCAATGCTCTGGACTGGCCTACATTAGAATTATCTAAACAGAAGTAGGTAGGTGTCTGGACTACGGATGTATCTCTAGTTGTATATGTCCTGTTGAGTAGATTTCCTTTCCATGTCATTGTAGTAGCAAGGGAAGAGAACAATAAAAACAAAAACAAATATGGTAACAAAAGAGAAAAACGAATGTAGAAACCTATCCCTTATGCTCTCCAAAAAAGAAAACTTTTGGCTCCCGAGGTACTCTTGACATGGGGAATCCACAACCTGGAGTTCTGCTTTAATCTATCTGGAATGGCAGCGGTAGTGTGAAGCCTTACTATTCATGGAAAGTTAAAACACAGTGCTAAATATGGCAATTTCTTTTTAAGAGCTAGGATGAAGGAATCCTGCCAACAGATCATCTTCTTTCACAGCGACTTTGAAATTTCAAGTGGTAATTTCTCCTCCCAATAATGTCAATGCTTGGAGAATTGCATCTTTCTATTCAGGTGCTTTCAATCTGCTATGGATGGCAATAATTACCTTGTGCCCTCGCTGGGTAATTGCCTTTTGATTGAGGTTATCAAAGTAATCAAGTCACTGAGAGGCAGAAGCCATTGGCTGGGTTAAAAGGAAAACGGAAAGGTGTGAAGAGATATGTAAAACCGGATGGATTAATACGCTGCTCGGAAATATTTCATGGTTGTATTATGGGAGGATGTTACCAGTAATGTATTCTTGAAATCGATTCATTTACTTTTTTCTATTGTGCTGCGCCTGGATTTAAGGGGTTCTTGGAATTATTCTAAGACTTTATTAATTGAAGCTGTGTTTCACTGGAAATAATATACTTTGATGAATCATCCTTTCAACAGTAATCTTTGTTTTATACAGTATATATATTTATATATCTCGCTCTGTGGAGAAGAAGGTCAAGGAAACACCTGGATCTGATAAAAAGCCTACTTTGAAATGCTCTACTGTCAGATCCAGAACCATTATTAAAGAGAAGTTCCAGGCAACAAGTGAAATCAGTCAGTGAACTCCCTATGCTATCTAGGGAACATCAGAGAGCCAGAAAACCCTCTCAATTTACTTTAATCTAAGTTCTTGGTGATTCTCTGATATCACAGAGCTCCTAACATGTGAGATTTATGGTCAGTCAGATTCCAATGCGGATTTCATTCCAATTAGTGACAGTGAACTGATTAGCTTACACATTGGTACAATAAAGGACAAGTTCAAGTTTGCTAATAAAACTCTCCAGTACCCCTCTACTCCATCACTAACCCCAATAATCTAAGCCTTACCCCCCTCCCCTTATCCCCAGATACTTACACACCTCTTCTCTCCACTGGTATCTACTGTTCTACTGTATCTACTGTTAAGGCTTGTTCACATTCATATCTTTGTGCAGGCCTAACATATCCTATGTATGTTACACCTCCGCAACTTTTACAGGAAGTGCTGTATTCACAAAGCACTTGCTCCGTAAGTTGCGTCGGCGTATCGTAAATGGGTCGGCGTATCCACGCGCAATTCAAATTAGCAGATAGGGGGCATGTTGTATTGAAATGACCGGTGACCCGACGTAAATGACGCGCTGAACGAACTGCGCATGCTCCGGCCCTAAACGTATCCCAGTGCGCATGCTCCAAATCATGTCGCAAAGACGTGAATGTAACTTACGCCCAGCCCCATTCTGAATTGGTTTACGCAAACAACGTAAAATTTAAAAATGTTGGCGCGGTCCCGACGTCCATACTTAACATTGGCTGCGCCATCTTTTTGTTGGAATAACTTTACACCTGAAAAAGGCCTTACGTAAACGGCGTATCTTACTGTGGCGGTCGGGCGGCGTATCTAGCTACTTTACATATTTGACGCGGAAAACAACGGAAGCGCACCTAGCGACCAGCGTAAATATGCAACTAAGATACGACGGTGTAATACAATTACGCCGCTCGTATCTTAGCTCAATCCCGGCGTATCTTGTTTTCTGAATACAGAAAAAAGATAAACCGGCGCATTTTAGAAGTTACGCTGCGTATCTCGAGATACACCATCGTAACTCTTGATGAATCTGGCCCACGGTCTGCATGTGTGAAAGGAGCCTTATGCCGCGTAAACACGATAATTTTTCGGGTTGTAAAAAGTTTTTAAGGGTCTAGAAAAAACTATTTTTTTTTCAACCCGATCATTAAAACGGCCTTGCCTACACTCGATTGTGAAAAAAAATGCTCTAGCAAAACATGGTAACATATAACATGTGCAACGGCACAATATAAATGACGCCACACTTTAGCTGATTTTGTGTTAGTAAAAGACGATTCGCGCTTTTCTGTCTGTTACATCGTGATGAATGTGCTTACTCCATTACGAACAGTAGTTTTACCAGAATGAACAATGCTCTAAACATGCGCAGATTTTTCACGTCGTTAAAGCCCACACACGACCATTTTTTACAACCCGAAAAACGACAATGTTAAAAATGTCGTGAAAAAATAGAGCATGTTCGAAAAAAAATGTGGCCATTTTTCAGAACCCGAAAAATGCTCTGAAGCCCACACACGATCGTTTTTAATTACATTAAAAAAAACGTAATTTTTTACAACCCGAAAAATGATCGTGTGTACGCGGCATAAGACTTTTTATCCTTGTTTTTTTTTTTTTTTTTTTTTTACCAAGTGATATTACAATAAAAAAATGTTTTACTGACCATGGTGCAATGTGATGCAATAGATTGCGCTAAACCAAACTACATTGAAAAAGTATTACAATGCATTTGGAAAGCATTCACAGCACTTTTCCACTTTTTGTTATGTTACAGCCTTATTCCAAAATTGATTAAATTCTTTATTTACCTCAAAATTCTACAAACAATAGCCGATAATGACAATGTGAAAGAAGTTTGTTTGAAATCTTTGCAAATTTATTAAAAATAGAAAACAAAACAAATCCCATGCACATACAGTAAGTATTCACAGCCTTTGCTTAATACTTTGTTGAAGCTCCTTTGGCACCAATAACAGCCTCAAGTCTTTTTGAGTATCATGCTACAAGCTTGGCACATCTATTTTTGGGCAGTTTCTTCCATTATTTTTTGCAGGACCTCACCAGCTTCATCAGGTTGAATGGGAGCATCGGTGCACAGCCATTTTCAAATCTTTCCAGATATGTTCAATTGGATTCAAGTCTGGGCTCTGGCTGGGCCACTAAAGGACCTTCACAGAGTTGTCCCTTAGCCACTCCTATCTTGGCGGTGTGCTTAGAGTCATTGTCCTGTCAGAAGATGAACCTTTGCCCCAGTCTGAAGTCCAAAGTGATCTGGAGCAGGTTTTCGTGAAGGATGTCTCTGTACATTGCTGCATTCATCTTTCCCTTGATCCTGACTAGTCTTCCAGTTCATGCTGCTGGAATACATTCCCACAGCATGATGCTGCCACCACCATGTTTCACTGCAGGGATGGTATTGGCCAGGTGATGAGCTGTGTTTGGTTTCCTCCAGACATGGCACTTGCCATTCAGGCCAAATAGTTCAATCTTATATATAAAAAGGAAAAAGTACTCCCAGGGGCTTAAAGCTGCGTATAGGCCTCTGGAGTACTCTTTCCTTTTTCCATATACGGTATTTGGGCTAACAGCACTCTGTCTACAACCAGGGGAGGTGGGTCCCAATTTTTGTTCAAGAGTTTAATCTTTGTTTCATCAGACCAAAGAATTTTGTTTCTCATGGTCTGTGAGTCCACTCTGGTATACAGGGCTGATTGGTGGAGTGCTGCAGAGATGGCTCTTCTACCAGAAGTTTCTCCTGTCTCCTTTCTGGAGCTCTGTCAGAGTGACCTTCGGGTTTTTGGTCACCTCCCTGACTAAGGCCCATCTCTCCCGATTGCTCAGTTTGGCCAGGTGGCCCACTCTAGGAAGAGTCCTGGTGGTCCCAAACTTCTTCCATTTACGGATGATGGAGGCCACTGTGCTCATTGGGACCTTCAATGCTGCAAAAACAATTCTGTACTTTCCCCAGATCTGTGCCTCAATACAATTTTGACTACAGACAGCCCTTTGGTTTGTGCTCTGACATGCACTGTGAACTGTGGGACCTTATATAGACAGTTGTGTGCCTTTCCAAATCATATTTAATCAACTGAATTTACCACAGGTGAACTCCAATCAAGTTGTAGACACATCTCAAGGACGATCTTTGAAAACATGATGCTCCTGATTTTGAATGTCATAAAAAAGGCTATCAATACACTTATGTACATACTTATGTACATGGAATCTTTTTCTTTTAATAAATATGCAAAGATTTTAAACAAGCTTCTTTCACATTGCCATTATGGGGTATTGTTTGTAGAATTTTGAATAAAATAATGAATGTAATCCATTTTGGAATAAGGCTGTAACATAACAAAATATGGAAACAGTGAAGCGCCATGAATACTTTCCGGATGCACTGTATATCATAAACTGTCTTGTATTGTAACTGCGTGGGACAAGTGTGGCCTGTGCATTCCTAATGCAGTTAATGTAAACAGGCCCTTATCTTGACTTGAATGGAATTGACCCTGCTTTGGGCACCCAAATAGCTCCAGCATCTCCCCAGTCCCCACTCAGTTGCTGGCCTCAAATTAGCTTGTCCATGCTCTGTGCACACCACCAAAAGAAACATATCACACTCTCATATCTGTCCCATGTAAACGTTTATTAATTTTAGCACATCACACTCAACCTCTTCAGTGTAAAATGTACTAGTGGGTTTAAATGGAATGTGTTAAGATGAATAAACCTTTATCAAAGAGTAGCATTTTCTTTTATATATTTTTTGCTTAAACTGTGTTTAATGTAAGCTATATCTGCACAGTAACTCCCTTATGGTCTCATTTGGGTCTACGAGAATTTACTGCACAGGTGAGGGAAACAAAGATCCACATTTTAGAAGGCAGTAGTATATACAGGAGGAGGCAAGGAAAAGAGATCCCCTGATCACCTGTGATCAATCATAGTTTCTGAAAAAAAGAGACTTGTAGATGACCGCCACAAGAGTTTCATTCTATTTTGCACACCATTAATCAGACCAAAAATTGAACATTCACTTTAAGGGAAGGTGACCCCCTGACTTGCCACATTTGGCATGTCATTTTTTAAAGGGTTTTGTCTCCCACTTTCTCCCTGGGCACCGCGCCGCCGGAAGAAAGGTCACCTCTCCCCCTTCCTCTCGGCAATCATCTGGGACACGTCACAGGTCCCAGATGATTGCTCTGCCAATCACGGTGCACAGCACAGCTCGCACATGCGCAGTGCATGTCCGGCTGTGAATCCACAGCCTGGCCCCCACAGTAGTGATCCCGGGGCCACAGAGAGGAGGGGGAGACAAGTGGGGCTTCGTTCCCCCACATCGCTGGACCCTGGGACAGGTGAGTGTCCGATTATTAAAAGTCAGCAGCTGCAGTATTTGTAGCTGCTGACTTTTAATATTTTTATTTTCGTAGGAACTCTGCTTTGAAATTATATTAGTAAAATTGTCTTGGTCAAGACAATAGATAGTACTCTTGATTGAAAGACTTCCTCTCTCTTCAAAAGAAAAAAAAAGCTATTTCCTAATAATGTGGGGGATTGCCACCTATTCCTACCTCTCAAAGATTCCAATTGCATACTTTACAACTTTAGAAAGGGGAAAACATTGACAAGTAGAGGCACCACATATTGTTCCATGGAATAAATTGATTGTTGCTATATTGCTCAGAACTTAAAGAGGCAAAGCTAAATAGGCAACATCACATATGCCCCAGCGCCAGTAGGATGAAAACATGCCCCAGTTTTTAAGTACCCTCCTACAGCTTGACCCAGTGACTGGCTGTTCTCTTCTGCGCAGTCACCTACAGTATTCACTAAAAATTTACCTTTTGTCTTGAATCCATAATACAAAAAATTATGCCTCATAGCTGTGTGCCTGCGGTGGTTGCTAGTCTCATGAGATTTGGTACTGCTCACTGTTCTCCTTGCTGTAGAGGAAGTTGTACCTTAAAACCTGCAGACAAGCATCTCCTTGCTTCTTCTTCCTTCATCATGTGAATCTGTGATTTCTAAACCTTTCCTATTGCTTTTTTGATATTACCCCCACCAGTCGTTAGATTACCAGTCATTTGGGGAAGGGGAAGGAGCAGTTCTGAAATAAGGAAACAAAGTCTTCTCCTCCACCAAGCTAAAAGTTTGGCAGCTGGCAGGCTGCTGTACAAGCAGTACTTGTGATTAGTCCTCTACTTGCCCTTTTTTTGAGCACTGCTTCCACAGTTCTGTTTCTCTTTAAGAGATTCTCCTGGAGGCAATAAGAAACACTTTTGGCGATTAGAAGACCTTGCTGTCACTTGCTTTTTTTAATATTGACTTCAGTTTAGCAAGGAAGGTGTTAACCAGAGGTGTAGACTTTTGTCTGGTAAGTGAATCCAATTATAAAGGTGCTTCTCCTCTTCAACAGTACTCCATCTGGGTAAGGTTCCAAGCTTTAGTTGTATCCATGAACAACATTTTAGACATAGTTATTTATATTGCATCTTTATTAATTTTCTTCATTCCTTAAGTTCTGACATTTTCCAGCCAAGTGTTTTCATGAAAATACAGTTACTGGTATATTAAAAGATGTTAAATTATGATAAGTTCCTTAGTCTTTTGTAGATCATCCTATTCTCCATTGTTTCTCTGGCACGTCTGCTCATCCATCTACCACCATAATTACTTATTAACTGTTTTTTTTATTTTTTATAATTTAGACATTTATATTGAATATTCAATCACTTCAATGCTAGTGTATAATGGGGGAAAATACATTTATCAGCAGTCATTTAGTTACAGATCATCTGGTGGTGTCATCAGGCATGTAAAGAAAGAAATATATATATTTCTTTCTTTATATAACATTTTTATCGGATTGAGAAAGTATGCTTCGGGATTTGAGTATTTTGATTTGATACTTTGATAGTTTGTTAGAACAGGTTAAGTATAGATTTAAGGCAAATGTGTAATGTAGGACCTAATACTGGGTCACTTAAAAACATAAGTTGGTCCAAAATGGTATTTACCAGCTTGGTAAGGGAGATTTTATATTTTTTTCCAGTTTTATAGAGAACATGAAAAGTGCATCAAAATCTGTGACAATCAAAAGGTTTTATAGCACTGTAGATTCAAGTTGGTTTTTAAGGACCTCTGAAACTGGACTACACATCACATAAGCAATGGCTTTCTGAGGCCAGAACATTTGTCAAATTTCTTAGCAGTGCTAGCTTTAAAGCAGCAATGCGGCAGTGAGGGGGTATGGGTGAAGGTTTTCCACTGTGTCTCTCATAGTAAACCATCTCTCAAGCCTCGTACACACGCTCGGTTTACTCAGCAAGAACCAGCAAGAAAACTGCTGGCAGAGCTTGTTTGCCGAGTAAACCAAGCGTGTGTACGAGGCTTTCAGGTTTCTCGTCAAGAAAACTGCCTAAAATCTCGGTGCCTCTACTTGCCCTTTTTTTGAGCACTGCTTCCACAGTTCTTTTTCTCTTCAAGAGATTCTCCTGGAGGCAATTAGAAACAGTTTTGGAGATTAGAAGACCTTGCTGTCACTTGCTTTTTTTGATATTGACTGTGTCTCTCATAGTAAACCATCTCTCAAGCCTCGTACACACGCTCGGTTTACTCAGCAAGAACCAGCAAGAAAACTGCTGGCAGAGCTTTTTTGCCAAGTAAACCAAGCGTGTGTATGAGGCTTTCAGGTTTCTCATCAAGAAAACTGCCTAAAATCTTGACGAGAAAAATAGAGAACATGTTCTCTATTTTCTAATTGTGATTCTCGGCAGTGTTTTCCTGACGAGAAACCCGAGAGTGTGTATACTTACCTGTCGCGTGGAAACCCGCGCATGCTCGAAGTGACTTTGACGCATGCGCGGTAGCTTCCCAGGCATAGGTAGGGTGCAGCAAGATGGTGGTGACGGCATCGAATGTGACGAGCTCATGCTCATCGTACGCAATGACGTCACCGCGTTCTTGCCTTTCAAAAGAACTGTGGTTCTTTTGAATGGAGTGTCTGTACACTCAGGCGGCAAGAGATTCTTGCCAAGAATCTCGTCAGGAAAAACAGCGTTTATTCCTGACGAGAGAGAGAAAGGAGTCACCGCTCCAGGTGGGATCACTAAATGGTTACAGGTGGTGCAGGATACCGAGGGTGCTGGCGGTGCACTAAGCAAAATGAAGACAAAGAAAAATGGATAGCCGCACTCCAAAACCTGATGGGTGGTCTTTTATTCAATAGACAGCATGTACAAAAATAGGGTCACAGCAGTAGAAACAAGGAACAGCCGACGCGTTTCGCACTGGATCAGTGCTTATTCATGGCTAATGAAGCATTAAAACTGTTAGGTATATATAGAACATAGGGTGAACATGTGACCAATCTCAATTAATTGCCCGGGAGGAGCCTATGATATTAGGACAACCCCTGATGCCAATGAGATAGTCACATTACACCTGTGCACACCAAAGCAAGAAAAAACAAACAAATACACACAAATGTGAAACCAATAATCAAAATGTATAAATAATAGCACATTATAAACATAATGCACATATAAAATACTGTATATGTGGTACATACATAGTACTACAGTGACACAAAATGGTAAAACATGAAGCAATGATGAATAAAATAAAATAAAAGCTTAAAGACGATGCAATTCAAACCACAATAGGCTGTAAAAAGAGCATAAGATAAACTATGCAAATGAAATGTATAATGGTGATGGAACAAATAAATATGAATAAAAGTGAAAATAAATGTGAATGTGTGTGTCGATATGAATGAAAACATATGTAATGAAATGAAGCACTAGATCTATCTAACAACTTGGTAAATGTCAGAAAGAATAGATCTATGTGTGTATTGGAGATGGATTCATCCATTATGGTGACGTGCATATAAACATAATTGAGAATGTGGATGTAAAGGGTTACCCGAAATTAAATGACAACAATCGGGAAAAATGCACCCATAAATACATCCAATCATAAAAAATATATTCATACATAAAAGAAAAGAGTGGCAAATTGTGTCAAAGCATGTAGACACATCGTAGCCAAATATGAAAAGTGTGAAAAAAGTGAATGAAAGTGAAATGGAAATAATTAATAATGGGCGTCACTGAAGTGAGAGACCAAAACATAATGTGATCAAAGGTGTCAGCAAATGTGAAAAACTTCCGTGTAGGGATGCTGGTATATGTATTCTAAAACATTTGGGTCAAGGCAAAAGAGAAAGGTAAAAAGGTTCTCAATATGAGAATGTAATGTAAACGAAGTCCAAAGCTGGCCCAATGAAATAGTGAATTTTTAAATTTTATATATAGAATGATAATAATGTCTGCTGAAAGTAAAAGGACCCATTGGCTATAACAGCAGAATGATGTATATAAAAAAAAGTATATATAATATATATATAAAATACACCTATATAGAAAATGAAGGAAGTTAATTAAAAGGTTGTCTTCTATGGGTGGAATGAAAATTAACCTATGACAAACACATGTATAGGGATCTAGAGAGTGCATCCGAAAGAACTTAATTAGGTTTATTCCTGACGAGATTCTGGCCCGTGTGTACCGGGCTTAACCGTACATAAACTGATCGGACCTGTTTTGTGCCATGTGTTGCGATGATGCAATGACTGTTAGAAAATGCACAACAGGCTCAAATGTGCTCTATCAGGGAACACAGCAATTTGACATGCTAGAAGATCCTGCCAAATCCCACATTTTTGCACAGATATACACTATCTCACAAAAGTTGGTACACCCCTCACAATTTTGTAAATATTTTATTATAACTTTCATGTGACAACACTGAATAAATTACACTTTGCTACAATGTAAAGTAGTGAGTGTACAGCTTGTGTAAATTTTCCGCCTTACTGCCTGTTTTAACCCCATTTTTGCCAACAAACACACTGTAACCACGTGCATTGCACACAATCGCAGGGCGTTTGTTTGTGGCGCTTCCCCATTGACTTAAATGGGTAGGGTTCAGGGGGCGTGCCACTCGCTGATCACTACAAGTCGGGCCAACTTTGCAAGTCACAGCTTAAAGGGGGGCATTTGGCAAAACCGCGGCTCAACCATTTAAACGAGACCTAAGCTTGTTACATAGGTGTATGCCTGTTTGCTATGTGGAAAATCTAAAACAGGAATCCAGCTTTCATTTCAAATAAAAATCGCCTTTAACACACAATTACATTTTTGTATTTTTCACACAATTCAGTAAAACATAAAAAATGGAGGAGATCAAAACACTTGATTCCTCAAGATCCATCAGCCAGGGGAGTTTGACATTTTCTGAGGCTCATATATGTATGGGTTGCTGCTTCACCCATAAACTTAAAAAACCCACCATTTGCCTTTGGGGTGTAGCTTAGAATAGGTTGACGGTTCTAATTGAAAACCCCTGGCGGTATTCCCGGGGCTGGCTCGGGGTAAGATTTCAACACCAAAAGCGGTATCCCAGAGCCAGACTCAGGATCGCCTCGCAGCATCCACAGGCATTATTTACTTACCTTGTCCCTGGATCCTGTGATGCCTCCCTGCTGTGTGAGTGAGCAGTGTCATCGCTCGATTCACACAGTGCCTGTGTGCTGCCGATCTCCATTCCCTGTGACGTTATGACGCACGGGGGCGGAGAACAGCGCCAAATTCAAAAAAGTTAATAAACACATTACATACAGTATACTGTAATCTTATAGATTACAGTACTGTATGTAAAAAATACTCGCCCCCCTTTGTCCCTAGTGGTCTGCCCAGTGTACTACATGTACTTTTGTATAATAAAAACTTTTCTTTCTGCCTGCAAACTGTAGATTGTCCATAGCAGCCAAAAGTGTCCATTTATGTCAAAAGTGATTTTAGAGCAGCTAGAAAACAGCGATAATAAATTATAATAACTTGCAGAATTGAGCAATAGAGATTTGTGGGGAAAATCGTCATAAAAAAAATAAAAGTAATGACAGCGACAATTCTGCAACTGAGCAAATTTCAGTGATTTTGATTTGATTACATTATTGAATAATTTTTATTATAATTACATTATTATTTGTTATAATTATTTATAGTTATTTATTATATTATAATTTATGATTTTGTTGTTTAAGCTTTATTGGAATAAATACTTATAGAGTGCCGAATGCGAGTTGTGAAACTCGCGTCTAAGCGCTTACCAACAAGCTGGGGGTATCCAGTTCCCAGGAGCAAAAAGAAGAAATTAGGACATCTAAGTAAAAGAGGGGAACAGACAAGAAAAAAAACAGAAATATAAAAAGAAGGGGGGGGGGTGTCAGGGCACGGAAAGCCTATCCCTACTCCCTGACCATGGACCGCAGCCTTAGGATTAAAGCAGCGTCGTGCTGAGGGCTTGGAAGGCCAGGTCTCTATCTATAGGCTTGTGAAAAAAGAAATGTTTTCAAGCCCTTACGGAAGGCCATCAAGGAGGTGGATGCTCGGAGCTGATGAGGGAGCTGGTTCCAAAGAAAATTCCCCAGTGTTTGGAGCCGGCGGCCACCTTTTGAATCTGATCGGCTAGATTTAATAATTGCTAACAGGGCGTCAGTCGAACAAAGCTCTCTGGGTGGACAGTAATGTTGTGTTATATTTGATAAGTACATCGGACCTAGTTGCCAATAGGCCCGAAACACCAGACAGAGTGCCTTGAACTCAACCCGTTTTACTATCGGGAGCCAGTGTAAATTCTTAAGTACCGGGGAGATGTGATTCCGCCTTGGGCAGTTTGTAACTAATCTTGCAGCATGATTCTGTGTAATCTGCAATCGTTTTATCCACTTCTGTGGGAGCCCTAGGAAGAAAATGTTAGAATAATCTAACCTATAGTGGATAAGTCCATGAACTAGGATCATACGGTTGTGCTGAGTGAATAGATTCTTAATTTTCCGTAATAATTGCAGATGATAGTTGGCGGATTTTATGCAATATTTTGCGTGAGGTACGAAACTTAGTTCAGCATCAAAAATTATACCCAGATTTTTAACCTGCTTAGCTGGAGTTGGGGCAGGGCCAAACCAGGATGGCCAAGCAGGTAAAAAGGTAGAGTTGGCCTGTGGGCCGATCAGCAATAGCTCCGTTTTGTCGGCGTTAAGGCCTAGTCTGTTTGTGTCCATCCATTGTTGGATGTTAGATAGTCCCTTATTCAGCTGCTCAGGCATATTAGGTCCACTTGCAAGGTCTGCCAAGATCTGTGTGTCATCCGCATAGATCTGGCAGCCTAGACCATAGCTGGTAATGAGGTTGGCAAGTGGGCGCATGTAGCAGAGATGTCTACTAGACTCTTGTTTGGACAGATTTAAGTGAGTTATTCCTAAGAATTACAGGCCTACTATGTAAAACGCCAAATTTTCATGCAAAATAATTGTACCGCTTTCAGCACCTAAAACTAGAAAGAATCATACCTCCAGGGAGGTTAAGGCCTTTTGTTTTTTCCACAGATGTGCAAAATATCTCTCTAAGAACTCTAGAGAATTTGGAGGCCAAGTAAACATTTCAAACTCATTGTTGTGTTCCTCAAACTATTCTTTAGCCATTTATGTAGTGTGGCAGGGTGTATCATCCTGCTGAAAGAGGCCACTGCCATCAGGGAGTAATGTTTCTATGAAGAGGTGTACTTGCCCAGCAACAATGTTTAGGTAGGTGGTACATGTCAAAGTAACATCTACTTAAATGGCAGGACCCAAGGTTTCCCAGCAGAACATTGCCCAAAGCACCACAACACATTTACTGTCTTGCCTTCTTCCCATACTGCTTTGCGGTGCCTTTTCTTCCCCAGGTAAGCGAGTCACACACCCGACCGTCCATATGATGTAAAAGAAAACATTATTCATCAGACCAGGCTACCTTCTTCTATTGCTCCATGGTCCACTTCTGATGCTCACATGGTCCCATGTATTTCAAACTACCTTGTGGTTGTTGAGTGACATCGAGTTATTGATTATAGCCTCCTCTGCTGATTGCCCCCTCCCCCACCCCATTTTTTATAGAGGAGGTCCCTATGTCCATGACTACTTAAATGGTCACTGAAGAGTAGGTTGGATTGGCTCTGAGGAAGGGAGTCTGTCCCCCGAAACGGGTCAGCCATCCAATCGGGTTTGGTCCTATGACGGGCACGTCACGTTCAGCTGAAGCATTTTTGATCTGTGCTTTTTGAATTCATCTATCTGTGAGTATCCATTTGTCTTGCGTGTACAAATAAATTTGTCTATATTAATGCACAAGATGTCTGTGCCCTCCTGTGTGTTTTTTGCAGTCTGATGCCCACGTGCTCATTGTAGGCACTTTTTGCTGTGGACAAGGGTCAGCATGGGTACCCTGACTGAGGCTACGCAATCCCATGTACAATAAAGTGTGATGCCCATTTATTGTCAACTTCAGGGATACAATGTTTGCTTGCTATTTATTATATCCCACCATTTATTATATCCCATGATATAATTAATATTATTCAATTAACCTGTCAGTGGTCAAAAAGTTTTGGCTTACAGTCACATTACTTATAGGGTTCTCTTTCACTCCAGAGCAGAAGAAAGGGCCTACTTGCAGAGAGATATTTAACAGGTAATGAGCTCAGTGAACACAGCTTCACCTTATTTTCTAAGCTCAGTGCTCGGGCTTGGACCTGTGTTGGTGGTACAGGCAGTCCCCAAGTTACATACATCTTACTTACATACAAACAGAGGGAGACAACATGAAGTGAGAGGAAATCTTCCCCTAGGAAGGAAATTTTTCACTCCTGTAAGGCCGCGTACACATGATCAAATCTATCTGCTGGAAACGGTCTGCCCGACCGTCCCAGCAGACACATTCGATCGTGTGTACGGGCGAGCAGACGGATTTGGCCAGCCGACAGATTTTAAAGCATGCTTTAAAATCTGTCGGCTGGGAATCCGTCCACCCGATATGTCTGCTGGTTAGTACGCTAACCAGCAGACATATCTTCTCGAACATGCATTGAATGGATTCGACGCATGCGCGTAAGTAATTTACTTCCTGGTGCTTTGACGTGGCGGCGTCAACGTCACCGCCACGTCACCGCGCTGTCTGCTGGCAGGGATTTTGGTTTGATCGTGTGTACAGCGTTCAAACCAAAACGGCCAGCAGACAGATTTGTTCAAATCGGTCGGTCCGACCGATTTGAACAAATCTATTTGCTTGTGTGTACGGGGCCTAAATGTTATCATGGGAAAAAAGTGTCTCCACTGAAGCTTTACCACCAATCCTTGTCTCCACGACAACCCAACATTTTCTAAATCCAATTGTTATAGGTACAGAAAGCGAGGTGAAATCTTCTGAACAGGGGCACAGACAGCAAAATACATGTTACAGGGGTGTTTACCCTTCCCTATGCTATCCAAAAAACGGGCAAAAATGTTTTTGGGGTTGGAGTTACACTTAAAAAATATTGCTGTTCCAACTTACATACAAATTCAACTTAAGAACAAACCTACAGAACTCTTCTTTGTAACCAGGGGACTGCCTGTATAAACTTTTATGCATTTTTTTTAATTTTTTTTGTGCCTGTAAGAAGATTATTGTGAATACACAACTTAACTTTTAAAACAGTATGGTACATTTTTCTCTTTAACTTTCTATGCTTTCTGCCTTCATATCTGAAAAGATTACTTCAGGCAGGGGTTGTTTTTAATTTGAAAGAAGGCAGATTTAAAAAAAGGACATAGATTAATTTTTATTCTGATGGGTTTCAGCTTTGAGGAGTTTACCAGAACAATAGACTGAGAGTGGAAGTTTGTTTCAAACAAAGAATATGCGAGTCACCTGTGGAAGAGAGCATTAACAAAGGAAGGAGCACTGCACGGCCTAGCTTGGAATTCCGCCAGAACTTTTCCGTTTTCTTTTTTTTTTTTTTCATCCAGTTATTCAGGTTATTACAGAATGAAATTGAGACGTACAGAGTAACTGGGGTGACCTCACAAGGTCGTACGTTGCTGGCTCTTAGACTCAAAGTAGAGTCAATTTAGAAGAAAAATCTTAAATTACTAGGTTACTCCAGAAAGGATTTGTATGACAGAAAGTTTCACATTGATGTCTACATCATAAATCACTGTGACAGACCACTTAATGTATTTTTTATTTATTTATACCCTTGCAGCAGCGGCAGTGCTATTAGACTACACAGGAATAATTTGCTATTTCGACTACAGTTATTTTTCACTGATTGATCCTCTACTAGTGCTGCTGTCTCCACTTAGGCAGGAATAAAACCAAATTTAGTTAATTTAAGATCAATGCTTCATAGTTGTTCTTGTTAAGACAGAAGTTCTTGTATGTGTTACTGCATGCAGCTCTGACTACGGAGCAAGTAGGACATTTTCTGCTGGACTACATCCTTCCATCCTCACCGCCTGATAATTGTTTCATTGGCACCCATGGGGCTCAAATCTGCCAATTGTAGTGCCAGCTATTAGAAGTGGCTCATATTTGCTGTCTTTTTAAAATATATTTTACAGGTTAATATATATATTTATAACATGTTTAATATATTTAAAGAGCCTTGAGGATTTGCAGGTGCATCAATGGCACTTACTTTGCAAAGTTTGCTACTGTAAGCAAGAAAGCCCAGCAGATTTTGCATGCTTGTTGGCAGACTGTGTATGACTGGTTAGATGCCCTAATTTTGCTAGGGTGTGTCCCAACTTTTTGTCATTAAAAATAAAGTACATAAACAGCTCTCCCATCATGCAATGGTTGGGCATAGTAATGTAACTTGTGTCCTACTGGAAGCACCTGAAGCTGGGTTTCAATACTTAAGTCTTTTTGTCTTAAAGTAAAGTATTTTTAAACCTGTTTATGTACCCTTTTTACAGGTGGTGCAAGGCTGTGATCCTTCAGTATTCTGACAAACTTAATCCTATTTCTACAGATCTGTAAAGCATTTATTAAATCTACCAGATTATTAGAGCCAATTTACTTATACATCCCGTTCTTGCTAGATTGTACCAATAAACTCTGTATGCCTTTTTATATTTGATTACCATCCTATGGTGATTTGGTGGTCGACTTTAGTTTATCTTTGCTTTGTTGTATAATAAACAATAAACATATATTTGTCTAATAAAAAAAAATGATGCTCACCACCTAAGAAAAATCATAAGTACTAGCCTATTTACCTCTTTCTGGAGAGGCAGCCATTGCCTGTGTTTATTGCCTTGGTGTAGAAAAATGTCCTATGCTACCCATGCCTTCTTTGTAACTTTCCAAATGGAAAATATCAAAATAAATAATATTTTGGAATTTAATATAATGTTTCCTTTAAAATAAGACCAAGGTTTTTCCAGCTATTCAATTTATAACTATAAAAACATTCTACCCTCATACTGTTGACATGAAGACTAACCCTGGTAAAGTTGGGTAAGCACTAGTAGATTTTTTAACAAAAATGAATAGGAAAATGAGTATGAAGATTCCCAATACATTCAACAGCTTAAAGGGTTTGTAAAGGATTTTTTTTATCTTAATAGCTTCCTTTACCTTAATGCAGTGCTGTTTTCATGTCCTCATTGTTCGGTTTTTGCTCTCAAGTTGCTGTAATTCTTCTCTGATCTCCACACTTACTGTTGTCTGTTTCCTTATAACCACAGTACTGGGAGCTTTCTCTCTGTGGTCACTTATTAAGGAGGTGTGATTACTGTGTGTCTAAAACCTTACAGCACCAATCAGTTTAGTTTTCCAAACCATCACTGCCCTGTATTGGCTTTGTGGCTCTGCAGAGAAGCGGGAAGCATGCAAAAACAAAACTAGAAACTAGAGGTACATTATATGATTGATTTTTATCTATTTTTAATTGTTTTTAAAAGGAATCAGTTAACCATTATGTCTCTAAACACTGTAAACAGTAATTTCAGCAAAAAATAAATTCCTTAACAACTCCTTTAAAGTGGAGTTTCCATCCCAAATGTTTTTTTTTTTAATACTCATCTGGAAAATGCCTGTTGCTATGGGGTCCCACAAAATCTGCCCTTGGAATCACCTAGGATTCTGACATCATCTCCCTCTAATGCTCCTGGGAAATGTGTGTCATCATTTCCCAGGATGCAGTGCGCTGCCCAATTATCACTCCCCATCCAAGACTTCCAGGAAGTGAGTGCTTGTAGGCTTCACAATCCCCACAAGCAAAATGACAACCGTGTAGACATAGTTTTATAAACTATCTTTTTTGAATAACTATACATTTAAAAAATGCTAATTGTGGTTGGAACCCCGCTTTAAGGAATGTCTTTCCAAGATTTTGGTTTGACTCAAAATCTCAAACCTTTGCCCATGCCTTCTTGGTAACTTTCCAAATGAAAAATATAAAAATAAATAATATTTAGAATTAAATACAATCTTTCCTTTAAAATAAGACAGAGGTTTGTCCAACTATTACATTTTTAATTATAAAACATTCTATCCTCATACCGTTGACATGAAGACCAAACCCCTGGTGAAGTTGGGTATACACTAGTAAATTTTTGAACAATAATTCATAGGGAAACTTTTATGAAGATTCCCAACACATTTAACAGCTTAATGAATGACTTTTTGACATTGTGTTTGCTTTTAGCATTTGATTTTGCAATACATGTAACTACCCAATTAAAGTATATACACTGAATGTATATTCTATTCTGCTCCTTTGAATTTTCTCATCACTGTGGTCGAATGTGAATGTCAAGTTCACCCTACAGAAAATTGAATAAACATTCTTGAAACTAAAATCTTCATTAAAAAAATGTATGAGCATATACCCAGCTTTACTGTGTTATGAATAAAATGTTGTTATGAACTCATCAGTGCCAGTGAAATGTTTTCCCTTTACCATTCAGTGCACTAAATACATAAACATAAATATAGTTAGAGATACTATTTCTAGCAGTAAAGGCATCCATTTTCCTATATGAAATGTATGTGTATTTAACCCCTAGGCGCCAACAGTATGACATAGATGTGGCCTCTCGGTGGGTGGGCCTTAATGCAGAGCGGCTGCATATTTGGAGCCCTGTGTAATCAACTTACTGTAGTTCTTAGAGCATGCTTCCAGCATGGCATCTAGCGGAGAAATGTCCGTCAGATATGTCCGCTGGTTAGTACACTAACCAGCGGACATATCTGCCCGCACATGCGTTGAATGGATTCGACGCATGCGTGGACTTTTTTTACTTCATGGTGCGGTGACGTGGAGGCGTCAACGTCACCGCCACGTCACCGCTGCAGGGATTTTGATCCGATGGTGTGTACACGCCATCAGATGAAAATCCGGAGGAGACATGTCCTCTGGAATCGGTCCATCGGACAATTTCAGCGGACATGTCCCTCCGTGTGTACGCGGCCTTAAAGGCCAAGGAGGCAGTCAACAGAAAGGGGTTAAATATTTAAACACTAACACTGAACTTTCTCTTTTTGTTAATTTTTAGTTTAATAAATATACCATTGGAAACATTTTAATGGAATAACAACAACAAGAAATAAAAAGATCTTGCCAAAAATCTTGTGAACTGATACCTTTCTGTGCTCTTCAACTGTGCCCGAAGAGGGGTTATGGAGATGAGGAGAGCTTTGTGGGGTTTTTCTTTGTAATCCACCAAAAGTACAGAAGTCAAGGCTGACAACCCATGCTTTGGAATCCAGAGCTGTAAATACAGTGGGGTTGAATTACTAAAATTGGAGAGTGCTAAATCTGGTGCAGCTCTGCCTAGCAACCAATAAGATTCCAGGTTTATTTATCAAAGCTTAATCGAACAAGCTGAAATTAGAAGCTGATTGGCTACCATGCACAGCTGCACCAGATTTTTCACGCTTCTGTTTTAGTAAAACTACTCCATTGTGTTGTCATGTCACCGAGGAAGGTAGGGGCATACTATACTGTATTTCTGGCACAACAACAGTTATTTTTTTGTACTTCCATAGCATTTAAGGCCTAATGAACATCATGTGACAGGCATTCTGTGTGTAGGGCAGCCCACTAATTTCAATTGCAGAAACATGGAGAAAGAAGTCCCTGAATTTTTGTTTTAAAAAATGTGCTGCATCGGACCACATGGTGCTGCCGGAAGGTGCAGTTTGGCAGGGGTGAACACGTACACAGTTTGCCAATGTATAGGGGTGCTAATAACAATTATTGGCACCCTCACGCTAAATGCAGTGCATCTATTTATCTATGTTCTGATTTTGTATATGCTAGTATTGTACCAATAAATGTTCAATAAAAAGCAATCATTGTTTATAAAAAAAAAATGCAGTGAATCTATCTCCAACATCATGAATGCACGCATTTTTGCACGCATTCCTGACACGCAGTAATGTGAACCTAGCCTTAAGGCCTCGTACACACGATCAAATCTGTCCGCTGGAAACGGTCTGCTGGACCGTTTCAGCAGACATGTCGTCCCGCACCGCCGCCGCACCGCCGCCGAATGGATTCGGCGCATGCGTGGAAGTGTTTTACTTCCTGGTGCGGTGACGTGGCGGCGTCAACGTCACCGCCACGTCACCGACACGTCAGCGCGCCGTCTGCTGGCGGGGATTTTGGTTTGCTCGTGTGTACACGCGAGCAAACCAAAATCCCAGCAGACAGATTTGTTCAAATCTGTCGGACAGACAGATTTGAACAAATCTGTATGCTCGTGTGTACGAGGCCTAAGGGTTAAAACATGATAAAATGTGTATGTATTCATGTATTCTAGGACTGTACAAATGTTTTTTTTTGCCTTGACCAAAGCTATGAGGCATGTTGAAGCTGGCAATAAATTCTCATAAATTCGCAGTACGTTCTATTGAAAAAGGAAATATACACACACACATATATATATATGTATATATATATATATATATATATATATATATATATATATATATATATATATATATTTATATATATATATATAGAAGATACATGTATTTATAGAACAGATGATGGACTTTGAAGGCGTAATAAGTTAAAAGATTGGATATTTATTAGGAAATTACATAAATTAATTGAAAAACATAAATTACATAATTAAGGCCATCTCCTTTTTCAATTCTAATTATCGGGAGATGGCATTGTATTATATTTTTTTTCATATCCACAGTCCCACTCTGTTATAATTTGATCTATTATGCAGTGCATTCTATGACTTGACGTCATCATTCAAAAGTACTTCAAAATTTTGCTTGCTTTCGACATTTGATTTTAAAATGAATATAATTTCCCGACGAAAACTACATACACTCTTAAAAATGTGTTTGTTCAAGAAAACATTTCCTTCCTGTTTTGATTTTTCTCATCATTATGGTCAAGTTGACCTCACTAACAATTTTGAAATCAAGAGTGTACTTAAAATGCCAAAAATGGAATTCCAATAGCAAATGGCCATCTTATGGATGGTAGACGCTTTCAAGAAATGTATACGCCTTTCCTTGTACTCCAATTTTGGGAGCTTGTATGCCACATACAAAAGGCATACAAGGCAGCTAATTGCCATATTGAGAAAATAGGAACTCATTTTAGACAAAAGATCAATTTTGGAAACAACTCTGTTGAACAAATAGGCCATATGCACACTGGACATTTGCCCAGCTCCCCTGGATGCTTTTTCTCCTGGTAGAAAATTAGCTTAGAAAATGGGCCTAAAGACACGTTTTGCAAATGTGTTTAAGCATGTTTAGGCACATCAAGCATTTGGGCATTCATTCATGCCATTGGCCAGAATATAATTTATTATGGCTATTGGAATGAATTCATGTTCTAAAAGCGTGTAGCATTTACATGTGTTTAGTCACATTGAGTTTTTTCTGTCTAAATAATCCTATCCTGAATACACAAATTATGTTTTTTGTTTTTTTTAGGCTCAAACTGCTCCTCCAATAATGCACTTGCAAACGGCAATGCATTAGGCCATAAACAGAAGTACAGTGAAAATCTGTATTACAAGCAATTGCGTTAATCACGGCAGCATTTTTTTTATTTTTTAGCAGAAAATTGTTTTTATTAAAGCCACAAAAAACATAGAAAGTAACACCATCATACAATAATAAAATAAGTTCACAATGCAAAGGATATAACAGTAACATAGCAAGGATACAAGGATATCTAAATCATAAGCTCTAAAACAGAACACAATAAGTCACAATAAATTATGAATTTCCCCTTGGCAATGACCAAGAGTAACCATTGGTAAAAGGATATAAAGTAAAACATAAAACTATAAGAAAATAAAGAGTAACCAGAGAAGTCCTATCACCTACTGTTTTCAAATAATATGAGGTTGATAATCCTAACCGTGGAGGTAAGTTACTATAGTAATTCACAAATATTACCAAGCAATATATATTATGATCGATGAAAAGAACACCTGCAATAATCAGTCCACGATTAATTGAAGGGAAGCTAGTCCTGGTGTTTCAAGCCAGGCCTGCCACAATGAGTAAAACTCAGAGTGCATTCCTATGTTGGTATGTCAGTTTTAATGCACCAACATGGAATTAACCTGATCAATTCATTGTAGGGGAGACAACCAAAATCTGGCAATCTGTTTATGGCTATATACAGCAGACTGATTATAGTGATGTGGAGCAGAGAAGGGAAAATTTCCTCATCAACCGCTCCCAAAATACACATTAACGGATCCATTAGCACTTTAGATTTGAATATAGCGAATATGGTGTCAGTAATTTCTTTCCAGTATCTGAAGAGCTTTGTGAACATGTGAATCAAGTCTCCTTCCTGTCTCCTATCTATCGCATGCCCCACTTAAATGACTGCACCTGTGTACGATGAGATCTATGTAGCTTTTTTTTTTAACCACTTCTCAACAGCCGTACAATTTTGTATGGCCGCAGGGTGCCTCTAATTCCTCTGCTCCTCCAGGCCACTGGGGGGCACGCGTGCCCCGCGTGTGGTGCGCGCATGCCCGCCGGTGGTGTGTGCGTGCCAGCCGCATCCCTGAGATGCCGATGCGTGTGCCTGGCGGCCGCGATGTCCGCCAGGCACTCGCGATTAATGGTACACAGACATGGACGTGGATCTGTGTATGTAAACACACAGATCCATGTCCTGTCAGGGGAGAGAGGAGACACAGTTAGAACAGTTAGAACACAATGCAGGGTACACATTTAACCCCTTCCTCACCCCCTAGTGTTAACCCCTTCAATGCCAGTCACATTTATACAGTAATTAGTGCATATTTATAGCACTGATCGCAGTATAAATGTGAATGGCGCCAAAAATGTGTCAAAAGTGTCCGATGTGTCCGCCATAATGTCGCAGTCCCAAAAAAATCACAGATCGCTGACATTACTAGTAAAAAAAAAAAAGTATAATAATTCTGTCCCCTATTTTGTAAGCGATATAACTGTTGCGCAAACCAGTCGCTTATTGCGATTTTTTTTTTTAACAAAAATACGTAGAAGAATACGTATCGGCCTAGACTGAGAAATGTTTTTTGAAAAAAAATTGGGCTATTTATTATAGCAACAAGTAAAAAATATTGATTTTTTTTTCAAAATTGTTGCTCTTTTTTTGTTTATAGCGCAAAAAATAAAAACCGCAGAGGTGATCAAATACCACCAAAAGAAAGCTCTATTTATGGGAAAAAAAGGACGCCGATTTTGTTTGGGAGCTACGTCGCACGACCGCACTATTGTCAGTTAAAGCGACGCAGTGCCGGAAGCTGAAATTTCACCTGGTCAGGAAGGGGGTATACGTGCCCAGTAAGCAAGTGGTTAAAACGCATTTTTATTGATTTTCAGAGAATAGTAAATATAAAACATGTGCAAAGACATTGGAAGAAGAGCATAACCACCTTCACAGTAAACAAATGCAGAGTATACAAACTGTAGTACAAGTCATTAGATAGAGTGATATATGCTGATAAAACAAAAGTAGTGTCCAGTAATGATGACAACATGTGAATCAAGTCTCCCTCTTGTCTCCTGCATTTAGGGAAAAGGGTGGACTCTCGTCTGCCCCACTTAAATAACCGCACCGGTGTGCGATAAGATCTGTGTGGCACAAACATCTGCGATAGTTTATATGATGGTTAGACTGAGCTAAGGGGGATAGATGGAAAGCATAGATTTCAAACATCTCCTTACCCAAGTCCTGCTCTCATTTACTCCTACATGGCAGCCTAGGAAGGTCTTGTGTAGCAAAGGTCAGGGTGGAGTTTATTCTAAAAATCATTTTTATTCCTGTCTAACATCATCCCCCCAACCAAGGGGTGCTCAGTTAGTATAATGCCGCATAGACACGGTTGGAATTTCCGACAACAAATGTTCGATGGGAGCTTGTTGTCAGAAATTCTGACTGTGTGTATGCTCCATCAGACATTTGCTGTCAGAATTTCCGACAACAAAAAATTCAGAGCTGGTTCTCAAATTTTCCAACAACAAAACTTGTTGCCGGCAATTCCAAGCGTGTGTACACAATTCCGACACACAAAATTCCATGGATGCTCAGAATCAAGCAGAAGAGCCGCACTGGCTATTGAACTTAATTTTTATTGACTCGTCGTACATCTTGTACTTCATTGCATCCTTGACGTTCGCAATTTCCGACAACATTTGTGTGACCATGTGCATGCAAGACAAGTTTGAGCCAACATCCGTCGGAAAAAAAATCCACGGTTTTGTTGTCGGAATGTCCGATCGTCTGTACACGGCATAAGTGTGGAAAACCATGGGCTACTAAAGGTCTATGGGTTTGGAAGGCTGCAAGAAGTTGGGGATTGAATAGAGGAAGGGGCAGATGAATGAGACTCCACATATACCTGGAATTTACACAGAGGGTTGGTGAGCTCAGCTTTTAGGTACTATTTGGTATATCGAAAAGGTAGGCATGGGGGATGACAGTTCTGTTGGGGAGAAACGGTATTCCATGAAGCATCTCCATCTGACAATGAAACTGCTAGTAGATTTGAAGTCTACTTTCTCTATAGGAACAAAACTATTGGGGTCTGCTTGACCGTTTATTTAAGGCCTCATACACACGACCGAGAATCTCGTTGTAAATAAAACGTTGTTTTCCTCGACAAGGTTCTTGTCAGGCTTGTCGAGAATCTTGTCAAGCTTTCTTCTTTGCTTTCTTACAAAATCTTGTTGTTCTCAAACGCTGTGACGTACAAAACGTACGACGGCACTATAAAGGGGAAGTTCGATTCCACTGGCGCAACCCTTGGGGCTGCTTTTGCTAATCTCATGTTACTGCGTGTTAGGTACAAGTTTGGTGAGAGACGATTCGCGCTTTTCAGTCTGTTACAGCGTAACGAATGTGCTATCTCCATTACGAACGCTACTTTTACCGAATGTGCGCTCCCGTCTCATACTTTATTCTGAGCATGCGCGGATTTCGAGGCATACACACAAATGTGTTTCTCGTCGTAAACCAGCCTGGTGAGAAGCCCAACGAGAAAATTGAGACTTTTCTCTTTTTTTCTCGTCGAGATACACAACAGTTGTGTATCGATGAAAAACATACACACTGCTGTTTTCCTCTGGAAAAAAAGCTCTGCCAGCATTTTTCTTGATGGATTTTGTTGAGGAAAACGGTTGTGTGTACAAGGCCTAAGGGCTATAAAGAAGATGTTCGGATGGCAGCTTTCCTTTTCTTTTTCTTTTCCTGTCTGAAAGTTTGAGTCAAAGCAGCTTCAACCTACAGAGACAGATTCTGCTCTTAAAATGTTAATTTTCAATATAAAAGTGAAATAAAACTTTCAGTTGTGCTAGCATATTTTAGCAATTTGCTTTCCCATATAAAGCTGCATTATGGTTTAATACATGCAATAGCCTTGATGTCTAGCATTTACAGAATGTAATATGTGGCTGTTAATTGAATTATCCCCAGGAAATTTACAAGAAATCAGTGATGAGGAGCTATTACCAAGTTTTTCAAGTTCATCCGAATGATTATACACACACAGACATGTTTTCATTGCATTTATACTTTTTTTTTTTATTTACAGCCATCACAATATTTTTGGCACAACAAAAGCAAATTGATGTATGAAAATGTAGACAGCCCTCTCATCCTCTTTGCCTTTTTATTTGTATGTGTATATACCGTATATATATATATATATATATATATATATATATATTTATTTTTTATTTTTTTTCTAATTGCTGCAGGGATTTTTTTTTACAAATGCTACCCAAAGGCATAACACCTTAACCACTTCCATACCAGGCACTTACGCACCTTCCCGCCCAAGCCAATTTTCAGCTTTCAGCACTGTTGCACTTTGAATGACAGGAACAACAAGCGCCCAGAGGCGATTAAGTTCGCATGTGGTGCGCTATACAAGTTTTCATTCATTCATTCAATGACAATTGCGCGGTCATGCTACACTGTACCCAAACAAAATTGCCGTCCTTTTTTCCCCACAAATAGAGCTTTCTTTTGGTGGTATTTGATCACCTCTGCAGTTTTTATTTTTTGCGCAACAACTAATAAAAGACTGAAAATTTAGAAAAAAAATACATTTTTATTTTTTTCTGTTAACTTTTTTGTAAATAAGTATGTTTTCTCTTTCAATTACGGGCACTTATATGGCGGCACTGATGAGGTGGCACTGATGGACACCAATGAGGTAGTACTGATGGGCACCGATGAGGTGGCACTGATGGGCACTGATAGGCGGCGCTGGTATGCGGCACTGATGGGCACTCATAGGTGGCACTAATGGGCACTCATAGGCGGCGCTGATGGGCACTCATAGGCGGCACTAGTGGGCACTCATGGGCAGCACTGGGCACTCATAGGCGGCACAGAATGACACTCATGGGTGGCACTTATGGGTGGCACTGATGGGTACTTATGGGTGGCACAGATGGGCACTGATAGGTGGGCACTGGGCATGGATTGGCACTGAGGGGTGGCACTGAAGGACACGGGGGTGGCACTGATGGACTTTGAGGGGTGGCACTGATGTATCTGTTGATTTAAAAAAAAACATACAAGTAAAAAAAGAAAGATGCCAGTCAGTGCCCACACATGGGCACTGACTGGCATCTTTCTTTTTTTTTTACTTGTATGGTTTTTTTTTTAAATCCTGATTTTTTATTTATTTTTTGCCCTGCCAGTGTGGGCATTCCCTGGTGGTCTAGTGTGGGCATCCGAGG
The DNA here is from genome assembly GCA_029574335.1 of Rana kukunoris. Classification (NCBI taxonomy): domain Eukaryota; kingdom Metazoa; phylum Chordata; class Amphibia; order Anura; family Ranidae; genus Rana; species Rana kukunoris. The sequence continues at coordinate 54,183,907 of CM056050.1, forward strand.
GGGGGCTGCGCTGATAAACAATCAGTGCGAACCCCCCCCTGTCAGGAGAGCCGCCGATCGGCTCTCCTGTACTCCCGTCTGTCAGACGCGAGTGAGGAAGAGCCATCTACGGCTCTTCCTGTTTACATCGTGATCAGCCGTGATTGGACACGGCTGATCACGTGGTAGCGAGCCTCCGCCGGAGACTCGTTACAGAGATCGAAGATGCAGGGTGTCAGACTGACACCCCGCATCAGCGATCGCCGCGCTGCGCGCCCCCACTAGCGCGAGCGGCATGAAATCCTGTAGGACGTTGGTGAACGTCAAGTCAGGATTTCATAACCACTTCCCGAACGTCAATCTCCTATTGACTGGGCGGGAAGTGGTTAAAGATGAGTTCAGGGGTGATTTGAAAGACATCTGTGCGGGTTCATGAACAGATGCCAATTGAAACCGCCCCCGAATTCACCAAAAGAAGTGCAGGGACTACTTTTGAAAATCGGTCCGCTGCTGCAAAGTAAAGGACAGTGAGGTTGCTGGTATTAGGCTGCGATTTGGCATGCAATTTGACCTTTCAAGCTTCCCCAGATTCCCTGTGCTCCAGTTTTAGTAAATCGGCCCCCTGCATTGTACTATATGTGTTGTTCACTTGGGCTGCCAAAATACATTTTTAACCACTTCCCGTGCTCCCTATAGCTTTTTTTACTGCTACAGGGTGGAACCTGTGTGCCAGATCACATGTGTGTGTATATATAGATATAGATATTCCGGGTAGGGGACAAGCATGAATACACACATCAGGAGCTGATCCGCAGGTACCATGGACTCGATGTCCGCCGGCACCTGCTGATCATGAGGAAAACACACAGAACTGTAATCTGCCTGTGTAAACAAGGCAGAGAGCTGTTCAGACAGGAGGGAAGCGATGGAATTTGTGTTCCTGCAAAGCACCCTTTCTCCTAGTAAAAGCACCTCCCACAGTACACATAAACACTGGCTAGGCACACAGTTAACCCTCTGATCGCCCCTGATTTTAACCCCTTCTCAGCTAGTGTCATTAGTACAGTGCATATTTTAATATTTTAATCACTGATCACTATATTAGTGTCACTGATCCCCAAAAAGTGTCAAAGGTGTCAGTACCAAACAATTTACAGCAATATTGCTCTGGCTATAAGTCGCAGATCACTGCCATTACTAGTGAAATCCCATAGTTTTTAGACGCTATAACTTTTGCTCAAATCAATCAATATATGCTTATTGTGATTTTTATTACCAAGAATATGTAGCAGAATACGTATTGGCCTAAATTCATGAAGAAATAAAAAATATATATATATAGAAAAAGATTATTGGATATGTTTAGCAGAAAGTAAACAATATTGCTATTTTTTTTTAAAGTGTCAGTTTTTTTTTCTTATAGTGCAAATGATCAAATACCACAACAATAAAGCTCTATTTGTGGGAAAAAAGGACATCAGTTTTATTTTATAGGGATGACCAGATGGACCCGAAAAATAGAGTCAACACCGTATGTTGATTGATATCACAAATAGCTGCTAAATCTGCATGGTAAGCAGGAAAGGCTGAAAAAACAAAAAAGGAGAGGAATACGGTGTTGACCCCATTTTTCGGGTCTATCTGGTCATCCCTGTGCTAGGGAGCTGTTGAGCATCCTTCTTTGTGGTTGGTGGTCGGTAAGCAATTCCATCTCCTTTTTTTTTGTTTACCTTCCCCTTTTTGAATATACCTTGGCTACCAGTGATTTTTGCATCACATTTATATATGAAGTATTGTTATATATTTTTGCTTTTCTATATGGCTAACCTTATGTATATATTTATCTTCTTTTCTGTTTAGCTATAATACATTTACGCATGGATTTTATTTTCCCCTGAAGAAGCAAATACCTCGCGAAACATGTAGGGAATATGTGATGTCCATGTCCTTCTTTTCATACTGTTAAAAGACCACTATTCTATATTTTTAATTGAATTATGCTTATGTAACTTCAACAATAAATAGATATTTTGTATTTTTGTAAAAAATAATTGCAGTGCTTTCTCATCATTACTATTCTGCCTCATGCACTGTAAATGATCCCCTGTTTCTCTCTCCTCCTTTTTGAATTCAATATTGTAGTATTTTGAATTTTATACATTGGGCCAGTAAAAACGCGAGCTGGAGGGGTTGGCAGAGAGGGGTGGCAGACCACTGATTGGCTAGTAAGGTGGATGAAGAGAGAATAGCCTCTGTAGATGTAGGCCAGTGAGAAGGAAGTTACAGTGGTCAGGGTGGAATATAACCAGGGACTGAATTTGTTGTTATTGCGTTGCTGGTTAAGAAAGGGATGAATTTTGGAAATGTTTCAGAGATTATTGCGGCACAATTTAAAAACAAAAACATTCATGTCCTAAACAGAGAAACATGTGACAGCAAATTGCAATACATTTTTTTTTTAATGTTGCTACACAAAAAACTAATCCATTTCACTCCATCCTAATTTAGGAACCTAAATAGCTTTTCCTTGAAACATGGTTTTAATTTAATTTGCTGTTTTACAAATGCAACTGCTGATTTCTTTAATATCCAACATTTATAAACCGCTATCTATGTCAGCGATATCAGCGCTTTAATGAAAACAAATTATCGTTCTATATGACAAGTTGCCTTTCCCAAATGTGGAGGGCATGATCGGAGTTCTAGCGTTCCCCTAACTAGTTATGACAAGTGTTGTTAGTAGCTTTTATCTCAATTGAAGGATCATTTTTGCCAAGTCAGATCCATTTCTAGAATGCATCACTCTAATAAAAGTGTTTATGGAAGACAATGATTGATATTGTTGCATTCAGTGCATGAACTGGATTAGAATTGTCCTTGAATTTTTAAATGAAATAATTGATGTAAATCCAGGCTCACAAATATCTTAAAGCTGCATCAGAACACAGATAGACTCAAGTTCAGACCTTTTAGAAGCACATATAGGTAGGTACAGTCTACTTGTTCCACTGCAGATGACATTCACAGCTAAAGAGGAAGTCAAGAGGAACCTGGTTCCTCTATGGTTTCCCGGGTCACTAGGGAAGCATTCCGGTTGAATGCTGCAACTCCATGTGACTCTGTTAGCCATCTTGGGTCAGAAGTGAGAGATGATACCGCCCTAAAAACTGCTGATCCCTTGTCTTTGCTTCCGTCCCACTAAACCAAAAAGGTGCTGGCTATGCACAGGTGCATTAGATAGAAGAAGATCTTGGACTGCCGCACTCCTTAAAACAATGTCTTTATTGTACAAATGAAATCCAAAAAACAACCAAAGTGATGCAGTCAAAATGAAGTGAACAACAGGAAAAAGGTGGCTGACATGTTTCACATCATGTGATGCTTACTCGTAGCACCATCTTGGGTCAGGCAGGACCTTTTTAAAGCCCTGGCTCCCAGGTTTGCATTTGCGAGTTGGTAGAGTAGGGACAGGTATCTCACCTGTTAGGCCCCATACACACGAGCAGACCGATTTGTTCAAATCGGTTGGGCGGACCGATTTGAACAAATCTGTCTGCTGGGGACGTATTGGTTTGATCGTGTACTCACGATCAAACCAAAATCCCCGCCGGCAGACGACGCGGTGACGTGGCGGTGACGTTGACGCCACCATGTCACCGCACCAGGAAGTAAATCACTTCCGCGCATGCGTCAAATCCATTTGACGCGTGTATGAGAAGACATGTCTGCTGGTTAGCGTACTAACCAGCAGACATGTCGGGCGGACGGGTTCCCAGCCGACAGTTTTGAATGCATGCTTTCAAATCTGTCGGCTGGCCAAATCCGTCTGCTCGCCCGTACACATGATCGAATCTGTCTGCTGGGACGGTCTGGCAGACCGTTTCCAGCAGACAGATTTGGTCGTGTGTACGCGGCCTGAAAGTGACACTAAACAGGTGTCCCACAGCGGTTCTCGTGGCTCCTCTCTGTATTAGGTAGCCCCCTCTGGGAGGCTCTCTCCCAAGGAGGTGACCTTGCGGCTGCCCTCCTTAGTCATACACTCAGCGTCCATAGACACTGAGTGTATGACTCGGTCCCGCCCCCCGGCACCCACATCATTGGATTTGATTGACAGCAGGTGCCGGGGGGGCTGGGGGCCAGACACTTTAAGGTGTTTTTTTCACCTTAATGCATAGGATGCTGAAAGTGGCCTATTCAAATGAATGAAGCTGCTCTGCAAGAGCCCCCCCCAAATCATGTATACATGGTTGCGGTGCACTAGTGCAGCAGTCAACAGGCTTATGCAGACGGTGGCACAATCAGAGTTTACAGGAAATTATGAGCCTAATGGATTTCTGGCATATGGATAGGTTTTAAGACGTTCATCGTTAAGGTTTACATACACAATTCAATGACTGTATACAGAACTAAGTATTTTGCTGTAACAGTTACCAATCTCACATTGTCCAGGGCATGGATAACACTTGTAAATAAATTTAGTTAAAATGAAAAATAGAAAAAATATATGAATAAAATAACAACAACACAACATAAAATCACCCAAAATAAAACAATTGCATGGGATCGAACACAGTGTGGTATGAAAATATGTTGTAGGAGAAAAACACATCTATAACACTTGGAACCTGTGGGTACATTTCACAAACACTCATACCTCTGCTTTAATGTTGGGCACTTATAAAATATGCATAGTGCTGCAGGGCATGGTTCTCTTAAATGTAGCCCTGTTGAATGAATTTTTCATTTGGCCTCTGTACTATAATGAGCTATTGAGTTTTTAGGTGTGAGTATTTTTGATTCAAGTTTTATTTTCCTGCTGATGATCTTCTCAGTTCATATAATTTAGTTGCTTTCAGCAAAATGTGCACACAATGGGGCCAATTTCTAAAAGAAAAATAGAAGTATGTAAGCCCAAGGATTTAATCAAACCTGGTAAGACTCCACTTTGCAAGGGTTGACATTGAAAGTGAATTTGTATATTTTTTTTCATTTTTAGATGGCAGTGTAAATGTTATCCACTTACTGAAAATGTGTGTTAAAGGACAGTATAGCATATTCTCAGTGAACTAATATTAAGGGGTATATTTAGTATTAGAGTTTGGAGAACTCAATATACGCACCAACTTCTTTAACCACTTGCCTACTGTGCACCTACACCCCCTTCCTGCCCAGACAAAATTTAAGCTTCCGGCACTGTGTCGCTTTAACTGACAATTGCGCGGTCGTGCGACGTGGCTCCCAAACAAAATTGGCGTCCTTTTTTTCCCACAAATAGAGCTTTCTTTTGGTGGTATTTGATCACCTCTGCGGTTTTTATTTTTTGCGCTATAAACAAAAATAGAGTGTCAATTTTTTTAAAAATGCAATATTTTTTACTTTTTGCTATAATAAATAACCCAAAAAATATATAAAAAAACTATTTTTTTCCTCAGTTTAGACCGATACGTATTCTTCTACATATTTTTGGTAAAAAAAAAATGCAATAAGCGTTTATCGATTGGTTTGCGCAAAATTTATAGTGTTTACAAAATAGGGGATAGTTTATGGCATTTTTTTACTGGTATCGGTATCGGGACCGATTCCGAGTATTTGCGGGAGTACTTGTACTCCCACCAATACCCCCGATACCCAAATAGAATACTTCGCGCCCCCCCCCCGGCGCCGTCGCCCCCGCCACCGTATATACAAAGCCGTCGCCGCGAACATTACACGCACCTTTCGTTTTTCAATAGCTGTTTTCCCTATCGCGCGTCCTGTGTAAAGGACACTCCCCCTTGCTAGCGATTGGACGGATCTGTCCAATATATCAGGGCTGTAATATGTGGGGGACATCATGGCTGTAATATGTGGGGGACATCATGGCTGTAATATGTGGGGGACATCATGGCTGCAATATGTGGGGGACATCATGGCTGCAATATGTGGGGGACATCATGGCTGCAATATGTGGGGGACATCATGGCTGCAATATGTGGGGGGACATCATTGCTGCAATATGTGGGGGGACATCATGGCTGCAATATGTGGGGGGACATCATGGCTGCAATATGTGGGGGGACATCATGGCTGCAATATGTGGGGGGACATGGCTGCCTTTGGGGACACATTTAAAAAAAGTATCGGTATTCGGTATCGGCGACTACTTGAAAAAAAGTATCGGTACTTGTACTCGGTCCTAAAAAAAGTGGTATCGGGACAACCCTAGTATATATAACATGATAAATAAGAATGGTTACATCGGCATTTGACAGAAGCCACTAGACATTTCACTTAAACACTTTTCCTTTCATTTAGGATAAACACTCTGAAAAGGATCTTCACACAATTAGTCATGATTAAAATGAATTCCCAAATAAACTGCGAGTGCAGTGAAATGATATTGCTCTATAGGTCAGTCTTACTTTCACAGTCACTGCGTTTTAATCAATAAAGTACTATCTTACCAGTTTCTCTCATTTTCCCTACTTAACATTCATTTAGCAAAGTTTTTTTCCCTCCCTGTTTAACTAATGATGGCTAATGTTTAGAGAATTAAGTTCTAAATGAGGTGGAAATTGTTTTGTTTTTTTACCTGCTGTTTTAAAGTATTATTTTCTTTTCAAATTATTAAGAAAGTGTTATTTAAAAAAGGATGATTGAGCAGTAATTTCAAGTAGTTTAGGAAGTTGAGGAAGAATAAGACGCTTGTGTTTTTTTGCCTTGGTCCTCAATGGGGGGATTTCTCCTTACTTCCCATCACCCTGACATGAAAGGAATACAATGGGGAAAGGTTTTTGGACTTCAAATGAGATACCTATTACACTAAGGCTTGTTGCCTCCATCCCTGTTGCATTTGAAAGAATATATATATATATATATATATATATATATATATATACAGCAAGATTTAGAAACACATATGTGTATGATCAATTTGCATCAAGAGGCTCAACACCTCAGGAGAAGGAGAAGATGCATGTGTATCTACAAGAAACATATAAACCACAATAAGATCTAATATATAATAGCAGTATGGAACAAAAAGGGCAGGAAAGAAAAAAGAAACACCAAATTGATGGAATACCCTACCCAGATTTTACTCACAGTTGACTCAAGAATTAACATGGGGTGCTATTTACTGGTGGATGTCTGGGGCTGTCTGCAAAGGACCCTTTTCCAGGGGGCTTAGGGGGAGATATACTAAAACTGGTACCCACTGAATCCAGTGGTGGCTGGTGGTATCTTTCTGGGGGGGAAAACTGTGCACCCACATTTTGGATTTGCCTGGATACTCCTCTTTTTGGGTTCCTCTTCGCTGCTCCTGGCGCCTACCTCCTGTCGAGTGCCGCTGCAGAAAGCGGCTAGCTATGGGGACACCCAAGCTGAGTCACTGCAACCTGTATCCATTCAGACATGGAGCTGCATCGCGCCCCGCCCCCATTCTCTCCTCATTGGCTGACTGACTTTGATTGACAGCAGCAGGAGCCATGCTGCTATCTCAGCCTATGGGGAGGGAAGTGCTGGCTAGCCGAGTATCTCGTGCACCATCACTGGATCTTAGAATTAAGATAATCACTTTAACCACTTAAAGACCCCCGCACGCACATATACGGCCACAACATGGCTCGTACAGGCACAAGGGCGTAAATTTACGTCCCCGCCTGAGTGCGGTTCGGGGGTCCCATCGGGACCCCCTCCGCGGCGTGCGGGGGTCTCCCTACCTCTGGGAGCGATCCGGGATCTGCGGGAGGATGTCCGTGTTTTCCGCCCCCCCCGCGATCGCTCCCAGCCAATGGGAGCGCGCTCCCAGCCTGTCACTTCCTCCTCCTGTGTTTACACAGGAAGGAGGAAATGATGTAATCTCTCATCGCAGCGCTGTTTCCCAGCGCTGCTGATGAGAGAAGACATGACAAGTAAGTGTGCACCAACACAACACTGACACACACTCACATAGGCATATTAACCCCTTGTGATCGCCCCCCCCACCCCCCTGTCACAGTGTTACTGAATGCAGTGATTTAATCACTGCATTTAGTGTCAGTGTGACAGGCACTGTAAAAAACAGTTAGTGTTAGGTTCAGGATAGCCCCCCCACCCCCCCTAATAAAGTTTTAACCCCCTGATCACCACCCTAGTTAACCCTTTCACTCCCTATTGCCAGCGTCACTAAGCGATCATTTTTCTGATCGCTGTATTAGTGTCGCTGTTCCCGCTAGGTAGCTATTTTTTTTTATTGCGATTTTTTTTTTTACTAAAGACATGTGGCTAAATAAATTTTGGCCTAAATGTTTGACTAAAATTTAGTTTATTTGATTTTTTTTTAACAAAAAGTAAAAAATAGTGTTTTTTTTTTCAAAAATGTCGCTCTATTTTTGTATATAGCGCAAAAAATAAAAATCGCAGAGGTGATCAAATACCACCAAAAGAAAGCTCTATTTGTGGGAAGAAAAGGACGCAAATTTTGTTTGGGAGCCACGTCGCACGACCGCGCAATTGTCTGTTAAAGCGACGCAGTGCCGAATCGCAAAAACACCTTGGGTCATTTACCAGCGTATTGGTCCGGGTCTTAAGTGGTTAATTAACCAGAACTCCAGTAGTATACATGTAGCATCTAGAAAACGTATGTTTTACAGGTTTCAAAAACAGGGGCAGTGCCAAATAAAATCTTTGAGCCTTGGACTGAAGTTGTCCCTGGAAATCAGATACAGCTCACACCTATGAGTGTTGGGCTGAGAGATAAGCTAAGAAAATGCACCTAAAGAGAAGTGTGGATACATTTCTTTCACCTACCATTAAAGTGTGAATATGTAGAAGCTGGGTTGCCTCGTTAAGTGCGGTTCTAACTCTAATCTTTGAGAGTCTCCATACGGGAGCATATATAGCAATGGATAAATTAATGGTAAGTATACCTTGGGGCAGACAAATTCTCCTTAAAGCTCTTTGGCTTTCTGCCAGAGATATCAGGGTTCTTTAAATAAATATATATATATATATATATATATATATATAAGTATAAATGTATTTCTAGGACAGCACAATACTGCCATTGGTCGAAAATGGAAAAAGAACAATGTAATAGTCTGCAAAAGGTCAACCTCCAAGGTCCTTCACAGATATTTGGCCAGTAGGGATGAGCAAAATTGGAGATTTTTTTCTCTCCATAACCATGATTGAAAATATGGGAACATTCACTGAAATGCATTGAAGCATCCGTATACATCATGTGCCTGTGTACTGTCAGATCTGGTGTGTTTTTCATGTTTCATTACCTTGATTTAAAGCTTACAGGCTGAATATTGATATACATTTTGGCTTATATTAATAGGTCTGCTTTATGGAGTTTTAGATATGCTATGCTCCGTGAAACCTGATTCTCTTGATATACACAACAGTACCCTCCGTCTGAGGACTAATCAGCTGGAAATATGAACATACTTCTTCTCTGAAATGGAGCAAGTGCAAAGGAAATTGTAAAATCATATTACTACATTTCTATCAAATCCGTTTTCTTGGGCATGAAATAATTAAATGGTTAGCGTAGGAAATATATCACAGCAGGAGCCTTAATTATGAATGTAGAAGGCAGGTCCATTACATTGCATTTATTATAGTAATAATGGTTGGTGACTAAACCAATTCAATAATTAAACTTCAGATATGAAGAGAGTTAAGTTGAGAAATGTATAAAACAGTTGTTTGATGTGCAGTTTTTTTTTAAGGCCTTTAGTCTATCCAGCTAAATACCAGATCAGTGTGAAAGCTGTTCCTGACATTTGGACTCCTTTGGTCTCTTTGAAGAGTATCTGATCTTAGGGCCATAGTCAACTGCACGTGTCCATGCCTTGCTTTTCCTGACTAACCATTTACTTCCTACTACATAGCATTGGATAACACGTGCTATTGTAATAATAGCTCGAGGAAGGGTCAGAGGTTTGAGGCTGGTCACAATTTTTAAAATGTCACTGAGTTTATTCCTTGAAATGTGGAACTTGGGGTTTGAACCAGAATTTTTCTCTGGAGGTGCTCCTGGCCCCTCCCTCATGCCGAGTGCCCCCAGAGCAAGCAGCTTGCAATGGATGCCCCCAGGCAGGCTCGCTCCCAGGCCACTGATCTGCATGTTCATTGGCCTTGCTCCCTCTCTCTTCTCGTTGGCTCACTGGCTGAGATTGACAGCTGCAGAAGCCAATGGCTCTGCTACTGTCTCTGCCAATGAGGAGGGAGAGTCCTGGAATGGCTCTATAGCATATGCTGGATCAAAATCGGGCTCAGGTGAGTATTGGGGGGCAAAAAAAAAAACTTCAGACTTTAGAACCACTTTAAAGTTCATATCTACCTTAACCACTTGACTACTGGGCACTTAAACCCACTTAATAACCAGACCAATTTTCAGCTTTCGGTGCTCTCACATTTTGAATGACAATAACTCAGTCATACAACACTATAACCAAATGAAATTTTTGTCCTTTTTTTCCCACAAATAGAGCTTTCTTTTGGTGGTATTTTATCACCTCTGCGGTTTTTATTTTTTTCACTATAAATGAAAAAAGAACGAAAATTTTGTAAAAAAATGAATTTTTCTTCATTTCTATTATAAAATTTTGCAAAAAAGTAATTTTTCTTCATAAATTTGGCCTAAAATGTATACTGCTACATATCTTTGGTAACAAAACAAAAAAAAAATAGATATTATTTAGTCTGGGTGAAAGTTATAGGGTCTAAAAGCTATGGTACCAATTACTGAAAATTGATCAATTTGATCACACCTGATGTACTGACATCCTCTCTCATTTCTTGAGACCCTAACATGCCAGAAAAGTACAAATACCCCCCAAATGACCCCTTTTTGGAAAGAAGACATTCCAAGGTATTTAGAAAGAGGCATTGTGAGTTTTTTGAAGTTGTAATTTTTCCCACAATTCTTTGCAAAATCAAGATTTTTTTCATTTTTATTTTCTTTCCACAAAATTTTCATATTAGCGGGTTATTTCTCACACACAGCATATGCATACCACAAATTACACCCCAAAACACATGCTGCTATTCCTCCCGAGTATGGCGATACCCCATGTGTGGGACTTTTTGACACAGCGTGGCCACATGGAATGGCGCCAAACTTTGCGACTTAAAAATCCCCATAGGTGACGCTTTAAATATTTTTACTGGTTACATCATTTTAGTTGGAGAAGAGGTCTAGGGCCAAAATTATTGCTCTCGCTCTAACGTTCGCAGCGATACCTCACATGTGTGGTTTGAACACCGTTTTCATATGTGGGCGGGACTTGCGTATGCGTTCGCTTCTGCATGCGAGCTCACGGGGACAGGGGCGCTGTATGCCCAGAGTATTGCGGAGTATGCCCAGAGTATTGCGGAGTATGCCCAGAGTATTGCGGAGTATGCCCAGAGTATTGCGGAGTATGCCCAGAGTATTGCGGAGTATTGCCCCCCATAGTATGCCCAGAGTATTGCGGAGTATTGCCCCCCATAGTATGCCCAGAGTATGCCCAGAGTATGCCCAGAGTATTGCCCCCCATAGTATGCCCAGAGTATGCCCAGAGTATGCCCAGAGTATTGCAGAGTGTTGCCCCCCCCAGAGTATTGCCCCCCCCAGAGTATTGCCCCCCCCAGAGTATTGCCCCCCCCAGAGTATTGCCCAGCATTGCAGAGTATGTGCAGCAGGGATGGCTGAGCAGGGAGGGATGGATGGATGGATCTGTGACTACATTTGTCACAGATCCAGCCCGCAGCACTGGCGCTGCCATCCGCTCCCTCCCCTCTCCTCTCACACTATACCGATCGGTACAGAGAGAGGAGGGAGGAACCGGCGTCATCAAATGACGCCGGTCTGTTTACATCTGATCGCGCCGTCATTGGACGGCGCGATCACGTGGTAAACCGCCGCTATCAGCGGCGATTTACCGTGATTCGTGACCCGCCGGGTCCTCTGGACCCGGCGGTCACGGACATTCCCGTGTGCGCGCCCCAGGGGGCGCGCGGGAGCGCGACTCTGGAATCACGTTATATAACGTGATCCCAGAGTTAAGCAACCACCTTGCCGCCGTTATTTTTCGGCAGGTGGTTGCTAAGTGGTTAAAGGAAAAGCCTCCTTACAGGAAACGGCTACAGATTTGAGGCACATAGGCTCAGGCTCCTTGGATATCTACTAGGTTGATCTGGTACCAGAGTGTGAGCAGTAAATGATCTTTATAAGTACACTTAAAGGGTCACTAAAAGAAACATTTTTTTGCTGAAATGACTGTTTACAGGGTATAGAGACATAATAGCTAACTGATTTCTTTTAAAAATGATTAAAAATAGATAAAAATCAATTATATAATGTACCTGCAGTTTAGTTTCACTTTTAAACTGGTTTCATGTTTCTGTAATGTAAAGAGACACACAGAACAAAAACAAACAAATCCAGGGCAGTGTTTTGTTTTTAAAATTAATCTGGTTCTGGGAAGTTCTGAGGAGTTTTAGACACACAGTAATGACAGGTTGGACCACAGTGAAAAGCTGCCATGAGATTTTTCATAAGGAGCCAGACAAGCAGGAAGTGTGGAGATCAGAGCAGAATTACAGCAACTTCAAAACAAAAACGAACAATGAGGACATGAAACCAGGACTGCAGTAGGGTAAAGGAAGCTATTTAGCTAAAAAAAAAAATTCCTTTAGTGATCCTTTAAAGATTGGGTAATTTTTTTAAATATGACCTATGTGTCAGTATTGCCGCCCTATCTCATACTACTCAACTCTGGTTGTCCCTACCATGAAATGTAAGTAGGCCTCCAGCAGTTATAACAGGTCAGTTTTGTTATTCAGTTAAAAAAATAAAATCATTCAGCCCACAGAAAATAAAAATAAAAGATACAGTTCATGACACAGTAATTTCATAAAGAAAATGATTTATATGACTATCATCTCTAAAGAGCTGAGCTATAACCTGACACGTATAAGACAAACAATATTTTTGCAATGACTATATATTGTTACCATGATTTATGTTTGTATTTTTGTAAGCTCTATTTTCCCATGCGCTGTGCTCAAACTGATGTATTATGACTTACATTGCAATTTGTTTGACAGTTTAAAGCTTTGTGTCTTTCCTTTACAATTACTATTATCTTCATTTGAAAAGAAAGAAGGCTGGGATTTTTTTCTTCTTTTTTTCTTTTTTATGCTGTGTGCGAACTCCTGGAACAAACAAATATTTGAAGCTGAGAATACGAAAAAAAAAAAAAAAAGTAATTTTAACATTGCAATAAAATGTGATCTGTATAATCCTGCCTGTGTTTTATTGAGAGAATAGCTCTCGATGATCAGTAAGATATTTTAAGCAAGGCTTATCCACAGTATTTTATTTTGGAACCTGATTTATATTGTTAGTATCTACTTCAATAAGTTGATTTTATTGAACATAAAGTTTGGTTTTGATAATAAAATTATTGATCTATTAGCAGTTGCTCTCCCATGGGGATACATTCTTAACTCAAATTATCAATTCATTATTTCCTTGGAAGACGATAGTGGATTATTTTACTCTTAAATTAATTGGTTATGCTGCTGAACACCACTTGGATGAAGATAAATCATCCCTCGATGTCCCTTTAATAAGCAACACTTTTGGGAGTTTTGATTTCCTGTGTCTCTCACTGAGCTTGATGGTTCCTCCTGCCGACTCCTAGTATAGTGTACTAGTTCAGAGTTCTACTCAAAAATCCCATGTGGACAGCACAGGGGCGGATCCAGAGTCTAGTCTCGGGAGGGGCTCTGCCAGAAAATGTTTTTTTGCAGGCAATTTATCGGGGAAATGGCTGGTGTTGGTGCTTCAATCATCCTGGCACCATGGTTGTCTTGGAGTCAGGATGATTGAAGCATATTATTACATTGTAATATAAAATGAAATAATTCAAATCACCATAATACAGAATCAGTGGGAGCCCTGAGTGTGTCACTTGCCACGTCACCTGTAACACGTTGCGGATTGTCACTTGCCCCGTCACCTGCCACGCATTGCATTGTCACTTGCCACGTCACCTGCCACGTGTTGCGGATTGTCACTTGCCAGACATTGCATTGTCACTTCCCACGTCACCTACCACATATTGCATTGTCACTTGCCACACGTTGCAGATATTCACTTTCCATACATTGCATTGTCACTTGCCACGTCACCTGCCACACATTGCATTGTCACTTGCCACACGTTGCAGATATTCACTTGCCATACGTTGCATTGTCACTTGCCACGTCACCTGCCACACGTTGCATTGTCACCTGCCACACGTTGCATTGTCACCTGCCACACATTGCATTGTCACCTGCCACACATTATATTGTCACTTGCCACACGTTGCATTGTCACTTGCCTGCTAAGGTGGGGATTGTCTCTTCCTGTGTCCAAGAGTCAGGCATGAGAGAGATGATGTAAGTTCTCTGCTGCCCACGGCTGCCTGCACACTGCACAGTGAGGACAGAACTGTACTGATGCAGGACGGGCCCCGGGCGGTGAGAGATGATGTGATCTCTCTGTGACCTCTCCCGCCTGGCTCGCTGATTGGATAGCCGCCCACTCACCCATCAAGCCACACAGCTGATCCTCCCATTCTCTCATCTGCCTGCCTGCTCAGTGCTCACCCACCCAGCTGCTCGGAATGTCCGCTCTCAACCGCCCACTGCGGAGCCGCCATGCAGAACGGCCCGCTCTCTGACCTGCAACAAATTGGGGGGGGGCAATTTCCATGTTGCCCACCCCCTGGATCCGCCCCTGGGACAACAGTTGTATATAGTATACACAAGCCTGCTTGATTAAGGCTCAATTGGCATAGGTGCTGAGGCCCATAGACCATGAAGGGGCCATGTATTTATGCTTCTTGATCTGCAAGGTTGTCACATACCTCCATGAGCAGCTCAAGGGGATGAGGGCAGCCTTTCTGAGCACCCCTAAAAGTTGGGACAGGGGCTGCTAAGGCAACGGTGCCAGAAAGGTGGATCTGAAGACTTGAACTTGAGAGCGCTGGTGTCAAGTAAGCAGAAGCACAGCCGTGAGGGTATGTATAAAGTTCCTTCAGTAATCAGACCCAGCTCACAAGCCAAGTTCGGTCACAGTCAAGCAGGAGCGCACCAAGGATCAAGGCATAAGCAGAGGTTGGAAATGTGCAGGCAATGAGGTACAGAATCAACAGGCAAAATCTTGGTCAGGAGTCCAAGCCAAGGTCGGCAACAAGGGTAAGCAAAAAACACAGACAGGCAAGGGCTATCCAGGAGCAGGACAGGTGAAAGCTGGATCAGTATCAGGGTCAAGCAGGTTCAGGGTCAGGTATAACTGAGCTGAAGCTGAAACACCATTCAGCAGGAAGCAGAATTAAATAGCCCACTAGGCACCATCATCTTTGCTCTGCTTTCTATGTGGTGTATAGGTAGTAGCCTTATGACTGACATAACTTTTCACATGATGTTCTTGAGACAGGTGCTGCATACAAGCAGGCCATGTTATAAATGCATGGGGATCCAGCAGCTGCACTGACCCAGGCCCTTGTCCTTGGTTTGAAACTATTGTACAATTTATGCTTTCAAATAGGCTGAGCTTGTGTTTTGCTCACCCTTCATAGACTTAACCACCCAAGACCCTTGCCAACATTCAGCAAACATTTATCGATGGGGTACATCAAAGTATAGATCGGGTGGTTATTCCTTTCATCAGAGATCATACGACTAAGTGCCTAAAGGCCCATACACACGATCGGATTATCCGACAGGAATTGTGTGATGATGTTGTTGGATATGCTCTAATCAGACAATTGTTGTCAGATTTTCCGCCAACAAATGTGGGATAGCATGCTTTAAAATTGTCTGCCAACAAATGTGTGTTGATGGATTATCTGATTGTGTGTACACAAGTCCGTCGGATAAAACTCCAAAGTACAAACATGCATGCTCAGAAGCAATGCTAACCATAACACAACATTAGCAGAAGTTGGGTGGTGAGATGAGTAAGAAAGGAAGAAAGAGTCAAACATAGGACATATAAGGTCCAGATTTAATTTTACTCACTCATATATCATTATAGGCCAACACATTTTAGGGGGCCCAAATAACCCACCTTAATCAGGGCCTTGCACTGCTTACCAAAGCATGTACAGGATTGATAAAACTGGAGATATTTTGAGGGGTAGTTCCTTCCAATTTTATCGAAAGTACTTGCTTTGTTAAGCAGGGCCAATTCTTGATAAAGAGAGACACTTCAGGCCTTTGCAATGTACTAGCATAACAGTCTCAACACAATTAAATTTCAATTAAATCTGGACTGTATGCCTTCTTCTTTTGCACTTTCCTCTTTGCACACTAGCCACTACTTGCGCAATGTACAAAAAAACAATGTGTAGCGCTGGATGTGGAAAAATAGCAAATAATGACAAATAATGGCAAAAAAAAAATTAATGATAATAGCCACCAAAAGTGCACTTAAAAGATAAAAAGTGTCTCTGAAATGGTGAAGATAATAATGTCCAGACAAATCAGTTGGAGAAGTGACTGGGTGCGAGTGAGATCCAAATAATCCACCACCGTAGATAATGCTGAAGAGGCTTACCAGATGATTAGTGACCAGAATAAGTGTACACCTATTATAATTATAGGCCCTATAATTATATTTGTAGATGTGCTATGACATTTTTTTTATTCTGGCAATAACTAAATGCGGTTGCATCCTTCTGCTTTACGCTAAATGGTCAGTCAGATTAGCCCAGGTTCTCTAATAATTGTTATTCCCTTAAACAGACCATGAAGTAAGAAAGCAAGAAAATTGGAGTGATTTAATGAATATGTTGTGACAAGCCAAACGGCATCACCTGTTTTTTTATTTTTCCTTAAAAAAACTCTAAAGCATAATTAGTGGTCCATCTGAAGGTGGACATTCCATGGGATCACAGATATCAAGCTGTGCTGTTTTAATGAGATAGAGCACATGAATAGACAGCCAATCACTTGCTTAAAAGATCACTTCCCAGCTTGTTCTTGTGAAAACCACAATAATCAAAGGTGACACTGTACTAGATTCATCTCCCAACAGATACGTCTACGTCTTAGGTTTGTTCTGAAAGTTTTAAAGGCAAATGGCATGTAACCCTTGATTTACCCCTGTTTTTATAGTAGTTGTGTGTTGCTATAGAGATTCTTTATATATTACGGTCCTGTGTAGAGGTGGGGTTTGAATTCACTGCACATTGAGTTTGTTGCGAATTATGGGTGTATTAAGTTTACGGTTCTGGCAAACTTACGGCAAAATTTAGCTGGACCAAATTTTAAAGGACCCTTAACCACTTGAGCCCCAGAAGATTTTACCCCCTTCATGACCTGGTAATTTTCTGCTATTTAAGAATGCTATACTTTAACCACTTAAGACCCGGACCAAAATGCTGCTAAAGGACCTTGCCCCTTTTTGCGATTCGGCACTGTGTTGTTTTAACTGACAATTGCGCGGTCGTGAGACGTGGCTCCCAAACAAAATTGGCGTCCTTTTTTCCCCACAAATAGAGCTTTCTTTTGGCAGTATTTGATCACCTCTGCGGTTTTAATTTTTTGCGCTATAAACAAAAATAGAGCGACAATTTTGAAAAAAATGCAATATTTTTTACTTTTTGCTATAATAAATATCCCCCCCCCAAAATATATATATATTTTTTTTTTCCTCAGTTTAGGTCGATACGTATTCTTCTACCTATTTTTGGTAAAAAAAAAAATCGCAATAAGCGTTTATCGGTTGGTTTTCGCAAAATTTATAGCGTTTACAAAATAAGGGATAGTTTTATTGCATTTTTAGTAATTTTTTTTTTTTACTACTAATAGCGGCGTTCAGCGATTTTTCTCGTGACTGCGACATTATGGCGGACACTTCGGACAATTTTGACACATTTTTGGGACAATTGTCATTTTCACAGCAAAAAATGCATTTAAATTGCATTGTTTACTGTGAAAATGACAGTTGCAGTTTGGGAGTTAACCACAAGGGGGCGCTGTAGGATATGTGTGTTCAGCCACATAACAGGGATGACGTGATCGATGCTGCGGCCACAGTGAAGCACGGAGAAGCCGTGTTTACACACGGCTCTCCCCGTTCTTCAGCTCCGGGGAACGATCGTCGCACTCCAGCGGCGATCGGGTCCACGAGTCCCGCGGTCCCGGTCCCGGAGCTTAGGACCAGGTCACGGGAGCACGCCGCGGGCGCACGTCCGTGAGCCACGGCTGGGTACTAGAAACCAACGTATATATACGTTGATGTGCCCAGCCGTGCCATTCTGCTGACGTAAATGTTCAGTAGGCGGTCCTTAAGTGGTTAACTGGCAATTGTGCGGCCATGCAACCCTGTACCCAAAGAAAATGTATAGCATTTTGTTCACACTCTACTCTATTTGAGCTTTCTTTTGGTGGTATTTGACTGGAATTTTTATTTTTTGCAATATAAAAAAAAAAAGACTAACAATTTAGAAAGCAAACAAAACCATATTTTTTTTTACTTTTTGCTATAAAACATTTCCAATTCAAATATGAATGTGTTTATACCACTCTGTGCCTGTTAATGGAAGTCTGGTTAACGCTGCATGACGTATGTTGTATTCTTTCATTTTAAATGACCTGCCTTTATTTGTAAACCATGTAACCCTTCTGTGTGAATTTGACAAATAGTGGGATTACAAAAAAAAAAAAAAACATCCAATAAAAAAAGAAAAAAAAAATGAATTTCTTCATCAATTTTGGCCAAAATGTATTCTGCTACATGTCTTTTATTAAAAAAAAAAAAATCAAATAAGTGCATATTGTATGCATTGTGTGGAAGTTATAGCACCTACAAACTATGGTATATATTGGAGGTTTTTTATATATACTACTAATGGTAGTGATTAGTGACTTATAATGGGACTGCAATAGCGTGGAGGCAATCTGACACTATACAATGTCACTGTACTAATGACACTGGCTGGGAAGGGGTTAACATCTAGGGTGATTAAGAAGTTAAAGATGTGCCTGAAAATGTGTAAAGTGTGTTGCTTTTACTAACATATATTTTAGATCTGAGATCTGACAGGTTGCCCCTCTGTACAGAGCTCTGTGTTTACCAACACAGAGCTCTGGGCTGTGGTTGGACACAGCCGATTAGCAGGCCCTGGATATGAATCAAGGTCGGGACTTTTGAAAGGTTCCCATTGTATACAATCACAGGAGGTGAGATGTGGGGGCGTATAGCCATTTTCCTGTAAGTTGACAATAAAGCATGGTACATACTGTGAGTCTTTTTCCGTTCAACCAAGCAGGTTTAACGAAAAAAACAAAACATGTCAGCTCCAGTCGGGGCCGCTGTACTCACTATGCAAAGTAAGTAAATCAATCTCCTCCACTGGACTGTTGTGTTATGACAGGGGGATGAACTAATCGGGTAATCAGGAGTTGATTGGCTGCTAGTTTTCCAGCATGCTCATCTGACAAACACACAGGCTGAATGTCAGCAATTTTTTTTAACTGAAAAATGTCTTACGACATTTGACCCGTGTGTACCGGCTTTAGTGAGCCTCTATTGAGTGTTTCCTCTTTTAAAGATGCTTTTATACATAAAAAAAAAGAAGAAAATAAAGTTCCTGCCTGCCTGGCCACAAACCCTTCTCTTTGGTTCTCTGTAAAACTAGTTTTACTTTGTTCCCAGTGGCTTACAGTAACTTCTGGTCTAAGCTGTGCCCAGATCCCATCACCCTGCTTGATGAGAACACTAGCAGATTAGGACATTCTTACGAACAAGATGTTGTCAGGGAGGTGCTGGCTTAGCACCAGGGCTGTCTTAATGAGAGGGCACACCTGGGCACTGCCCAGGGGTCCCAGCTGCATGGGGGGCCCTTGCACTTTCACAAAAGCAGCTGGTCCTTTAGCCTATGCTGCCCTGAAATTGGGGGCCCCATGATGGCACTGAGAGTGATGGATACACAGGGGAGGCAGGCTGGCAGTGGTGAACCTTGCTGTGCAGAATGATATGTATTATTTCACAGCCAGCAGGAAGGGGCAGGGCCGGAGCGCCAGTAATGCTCTGACCCAGCCCCATGCAGCTTGAATGCTTAGAACTCAAAGGAAGAGATGTAGAGAGGCCACAGTATAGGGGGTATCAGGGATGTAGTGGGGTCACAATACAAGGGGTATGTTTTGGTATATGGTTACAGAGCTGGGGGGAATATCTAGGGTGTAGAGGGGTCAGAGTGCTGGGGGGGATAGCTGGGGTGTAGAGGGGTTAAAGTGCTGGGGGGATATCGGGGGTGTAGAGGGGTCAGAGTGCTGGGGGATATCTAGGGTGTAGAGAGACCATAGTGCTGGGGAGGCATCAATCTAGCAGATTATATGCACAGGACAGCTTTGTTACTTTTATGTATGTAGTATTTTCCCCACTGTTTCTTTGTTATACAGAATGATTGTTCAAGTAGTTAATGCGGAGCTCCACCCAAAAGGGAAAGCTCTGCTTGTCTGCCTCCTCCTTACTTGATGTCTGTTTACCAGCACTATCTCCATTGTAGGGGCCCCAGAGTATTACTTTGCCCAGGGGCCCTGTGATGCTATTAAGGCAGCCCTGCTTAGCACAGAAGTCAGGAAAGTCAAGCCAAACTAAAACTATAGAAATCCACAGAAGAGGAGTTTTTTTTTAATTTAATGGCCAAGTCCAGGCTGCACCTGCACTACATGGGTTCATTTCCCATTTAGTCTAGGGGAGAGTAAAAAAACTTTTACTTAACCAATCCTCCACTTCCTAATCAGGTGCCAATCACCCACAACCCAGTGGTCAAATGTCCCTTGGCATCATCATATCCAGCGCAGAGCCTGCCATTGGTCTTGATGATGTTAGGAACTTAGACCGCAGGAACAAGGGGGAGAAGATGCTGTGGGGACAGGTCTAGTAGTGCAGAGATTCAGGTAAGTAAATCAACTTTAACAAGTCCTCTAGACCCATCCAAGCAATTACATTTTGCTGTGTAATCTCAGCCCCAGTGCAAGGAATCATTTTAAAGACATATTGCCAGTCAATTAAAAAAAAGTGGGCCATATATACAGAGTTGAAAAAGGGGCTTTAGAATAAGAGGATCATGCAGCTGCACATTTAGTAATGTGTTATATATCAACAGAACACAAGAAGGACAATTTCTGTAGACCTTTGAGACGTCACAACCGGACCACTCTCTTGAGGGCATGAATGTCTTATACTTTAAAAGGAATGTTAACATTCAGAAAAAAAAAACTTGGGCAACAAGTCTCACTTCTATAACCCTTCCCTACCACCACCACCACATTCCATGGCCCACTTTATTCATTCATAGAAGTTGTATTATAGCTTCCATACATGAAAAGCAATCTGTGAAGAACAGTACAGTGGCTAAGTGCATAGCGCTTTTGCCTAGCAGCACTAGGGTTGTCAGTTCAAATCCCAACCTTGGCACTATCTGCATTGAGTGTGCATATTCTCCCTGTGCCTGGGTGGGTTTTTCCATACACTCCAAAGACATGCTGGTAGGTTAATTGGCTCCTGTCTAAATTGGCCCTAGTATGTGTATATATGAATGTGAATTTGGGATCTTAGATAACAAGCAGCACAAGGTACCAATCACATTGACTGTAAATAATGTCCCTTGTGATGATTTTTAAAGCATTTTCTGACTAGCCTTTGACTTTATGATCAAAACCACCCCACCTTCTTTTCACCCACAGAGAAATGTATAATGTCTAAACTTTATATAAGCTTCTGTATATTACATTCACAGAACTACTGACAGGCTGTATATATATTTTGACACAAGCGGGGGGAAATAGCAAACAAAAGCACCCTGTCTGATAGCTTAGTATGTTTTCTATCTTGTAAAATCTCATTTTGCTCTGAGACTGCTGAAGCGTATCAAACAACTTCTTAATATAATAGCAATTTCCTGCCACCTACAATATGAATATAATCACTTTTTCATTGGTGTTCTATGTTCCACTGATAAATCAGGAATTCTGAACACATAGATGTAGTTTCCTAATAAAAACAAAAAGCAATGTGTGTTATACAATAACAAATATCATCCATTCAGTAATTGTCTTACAGTGACCTCACTGCAATAGGCAGAAAGCTGATTGGATACTACAGGTTTCTGCACTTTGAGTATGCCTAATGGTCCTTAAAAAGCCTTTAAGGCTGCGTACACACGACCAAATAAATCCGATCAAATCGGTCTGTCAGACCGATTTGATCGGATTTGTCTGCTGGGATATATTGGTTTGATCATGTACACACGATCAAACCAAAATCCCCGCCGGCAGACAGCGCGGTGACGTGGCGGTGACGTTGACGCCGCCATGTCACCGCACCAGGAAGTAAAAAACTTCCGTCCATGCGTCGAATCCATTCAACGCATGTGCGGGCAGATATGTCTGCTGGTTAGTGTACTAACCAGCAGACATGTCGGACGGACGGGTTCCCAGCAGACAGATTTTAAAGCATGCTTTAAAATCTGTCTGCTGGAAAAATCTGTCTGTCCGCCCGTACACACGATCAAATTTTTCTGCTGAAACGGTCCGTTGGACCGTTTCCAGCAGATGAATTTGATCGTGTGTACGCGGCCTCAGGGTAAGACCCTGACAGATGGGATTTGATTTTGTTTTTTGGAAATGTCTGTTAAGGAAAAACATTGTGGGCCAGATTCAGAGAAGGGGGCGTAAATTTCTGCAGGCGTAGCGTATGCTCTTTACGCTACGCCTCCACAACTGTTATGGGCAAGTGCCTTATTCAGAAAGCACTTGCTCCATAAGTTGCAGCAGAGCGTAAAGTGGCCGGCGTAAGGGCGCTTAATTCAAATTAGTGATGTGGGGGCGTGATTCATGTAAATTAATCATGACCCCACGTCATTTACGTTTTTCTGAATGGCGCATGCGCCGTCCGTTGACGTATTCCAGTGCGCATGCGTGAAATCACGTCGCAAGTTGTAAACGACGTGAACGTAAATTACGTCCAGCCCCATTCCAGAACAATTTACGCAAACGACGTAAATGACGTACAATTCGACGCTGTCCCGACGTCCATACTTAACATTGGCTGCGCCTCACTATAGCAGGGGTAACTTTACGCCAGACTAACACTTACGCAAACGACGTAAACTACGACACCCGGCCGCAAGTACGTTCTTGAATCGGCGTATCTCCCTATTTTACATATTCGACACGTAAATCAACGGAAGTGCCACCTAGCGGCCAGCATAAATATGCAACTAAGATACGACGGTGTAACAGACTTACGCCGCTCGTATATTAGCTGAATTCAGGCGTATCTTGTTTTCTGAATACAGAAAAAAGATACGCCAGTGCAATATAGACTTTACGGGGCTTATCTATAGATACGTCAACATAACGGCTATCTGAATCTGGCCAAGTGAGTCCATTCAGTGGTGCTTTGTGGTGCCATTTTTTTTTTTATTTTTTTTTGCAATATCATGTTTATTTGGTTTAAAAAAAAAGAATATACTGCACATACAGTACGATGGTGTACAAAAGCAAGTACAATAACAAGCAGAAGGTAAAGACACGCGAGTTAGGGCAAGTCATGCTATTAGAAAAAAGTAGGCTCCTAGGTGTCTTAAGCATTAACAACAATAAATGCAGATACGTTTGTTAGCTTCGAGCCAGAGATCCGATGTTTTATGGAATTTCAACATGGAACCAGAAGATAGGGCCAGATATCTTACTTTTTTTTAAAGATATTTTTATTAGGTTTAAGACAAACCAAGAAACAGAAAAACATACAAAAAAAAAAACACTAGACAACCTGGTCATAAACGTTAGGTAATACACACAAACATAGAAAAATAAACTGACATCAGTGCAAAATATAAAGTAGGCACAGTGGTAAAAGGATCAGGTATAATACCTGGATATAGCAAAAGCGGAGGTCCAGACATTAGAGATCCGTGAGGCACGGCCCATCAATAGTCAAGCAAGAGTAGTACAATCAGTGCTGGGAGAGGGTTAGCGGACTAGCCAACCATCTACCCCAAATTTTGTGGAAGGTTTTGTTCCGTTTCCGGAGTTCAAAAGTAAGTGTATACAGTGGGATAGCGTCATTAATCAGATATCTTTCATACTCAAGTATCATATTGAGTTGAAGTTTGACATCAGACAGATTTGGGGTCAACGAATATCTCCATTTCCGCATTATCATCAGTCTAGCTGCAAACAGCATATGCATAACAAGGTTCCTAGAACTAAAGGGGAACCTATCTATGTCTATGCTGAGTATCGCCAATACTTGGGAGGATGCTGTTAGGCAAACCGTGACCTTAGAAAGGAGAAAGAAACCTTTATTTCCAGAAGCTGGAAATATGTGGACATTCCCAAACTATGTGAATCAGGGCTCCTGTTTGGGAGCAGCCATGTCAGCATTGGTCATCCTTTATATTAATGAACTTGGGCATCTGTACTGGAGTTAGGTGCCTTCTATGATGGAGTTTTTGGGGTAATTCCCAGTAGGTTACATACTTGGAGGAATTGTGGTTATATAGGACAGCCTGTTACCATTAAGCAATAGTGGTAGGTATGTTTAGATCATGTTCCCAATCAGGGCTGCTTTTAGAAATCACGGGGCCCCGTACAGCTTACCTGACAGGGCCCCCCTAAACAATATCAAAACAATATTTTCGGAAAAAAAAAATACACAAAAATCATCATTAGTGGACACAAACACAACATAACTTACAAACTTATGGGGGGAGAACAGGAGGGTACAGTCAGGGGAGGGCAGGATGTCTCGGTACAGCAGTTAGGATGGTACAATACAGGGGGCCACAGAAAGGGCACAGGAAGGTACAGTACGGGGGGCAGGAGGGCACAGTATGGGTGGGGAGGAGGGCACAGTACAATGGTACAGTGGTTAGGAGGGTACAGTACAGGGGGAGGGTAAGTGGCCACAGTACAGGGGGCATGAGGGTACAGTATAGGGTACAGTGTAGGGGCAGTAACATAATATACAGATATGGGCTCCTGAAGAAGAGCTGTGCAGTGAAGCTGACTTTACAGATTCTGGCAGGCTGCCACTGGGCTAAATCTATAAATGGAAAAACAACTCCCCCTCTACCTTCCCCTCCAGAGTTTCTGGGTCTCTTCTGGCACTTCGGTTGGGGTTCTTCCTTAACTCTGCAGAACATATTATTACTGCTGCTGCTTGTGTGGGTGGGATGTGTACTGTGCCAATCTCATTGGAACGGAGAGGAGAGTCAGCAGGGATTGGCGCAGTACACATCCCACCCACACAAACATCAGCAGTAATAGGATGCTCCACTTTGGGGTTCTTCCTTTAACCTGAAAAAAATAGGGGGGGGGTGGGATGGAGATGGGAACCATGGTGTAAGGGAGAAGGAGGAGGGGTGGAGGTGGGTAGGAGATGGGGGATGGGTAGAGGGGAACTGGAGTGAGACTGGGGGAATTCTGGTCTGTATAGGGATAAAAAAAAGGAGGAGGATTTGTGATAGAGTGAGGGAAGGGGCGATATAGATGGGGTGGAGGGGACTGGAGAGGGATGGTCAGTGATGGGCATGAGGAATACTGTTGGCTGGTGAGGAATAGCCACAGTATAATAAAAGCAAATAGGCTTTCTGTCAGGGAGATTCCAATAACTAGTAAAGATTCAGTGTTGGGGGAATCCAGCCAGTAATGGTGTTTGTGTAGGGGATGGGGAGGCACACACCTGTGTGAAGGTGAAGTGTCTGCAAAGAAGAAGATCGGGAAGGGAGGGGAGTGAGGGACAATTGTTTGTAAAGTGTCAGGAAAATAATGTCTGGAGGCCTGGAGAAGAGGCTGCGAGCAGAGAGGGTTAACATGTGGGAGAAGGGCAGTGTGACAGGCAGAGATGGTTATGACCTGTGTGAGGATGAAAGGAAAGCAGGAAGAGATAGTGACTGAGGTGAGAAGGAAGATGCCGGGAGGGAGAGAGGCAGACATTAGGAAGCATTGACACAAGATACACGACAGAACTGACCTGTACAGAAAGAACCGGCCAAAGTGAGGGGAACTTGTTACCAGAGTACTGCTGGGAGCAGTGGGAGGAAACTTCTAGGTCCCCCCAAGCACCAAGGACCCCTGGGCAGTTCTCAGAGGTGCCTGTGTATTAAGACAGCCTTAGGAAGAGGCCCTAAATTACATATCCACGGCCCTTCCCCCGCTCTCAGTGTCCTGACAGTAACACATCTCTCTATGTTCCACCAGAGGAAAACAGGCAGCGCTGCTTTTAGATGCATCCAGCAGCTGAAAACCGACAGGAGGGAGAGAAATCGTCTTTCCAGCTGCTGGATGGATTGTTTCTGTATTTGTTATACTGCACGATCTGCTTCCCTGTCCGGTCCCCTGTGTGTGTGCGGGCCCCGTACAGAAGGACCGATCCCCCCCCCCCCTATCAGCGGCCCTGTTTCCAATGTTCAAGTGCTGGGGATTTGACTAATTTGTCTTTAGCCTGTAACAAATTGTAGAATAGTGCCATACCTTTTGCTTTGGGAGAGTTGGAGGTCCAAAAAGACCAGGTTTTTGTTTTTTAGAGAAGGCTACTGTTGGAGTTGAATGTTTACTGAGGTAGGAAGCCATTTGCCTACAAGGAAACATGCTTTTGGGGAGGAGGAATTTGGCTTGCAATTCAGGGAAGAGCAGTAGTTTATCGTCCGTTAGGATCGATTCTAGGGATTTGTGTCTAAGTGGTAGACATGTGCATTCGTTTTCTTTAGAATGCATTTTCGTCCAAAAATCTGATTTTTTTGTTTTAACAAACGATAACGAAATTCGCAAGAAACGAAAACCGAAAGATCCAACATAAAAAATGCTTTATTTTCGTTGTGGTAAAAATTCGATATAGAGAGATTCGACATTATAGGGAAAAGATTTGACACTATAGAAATAATGGATTAGACATTACAGAGATTAGATTTCGATTTATGAGAAAATAGATTCGACATTAGTACTAGTCATACAACATTAGAATTCTTGTAGGTGGAATATTTGAACGGAAATGTACGATTTGACGTAAAGATTCGACGTTCCGTCGAATATTCTTTTGACCATTTGACAGAAACCAAGTATTATTGGATTTTCGGACGAAAGCTATTCCCCAACGAAAAACAAAATATATCAACATCAAGTAACTAAATAAATTTATTTTCCAAACGAAAACGAAAAAAGGAAACAAAATATTCCAGTCTGCACATATATAAATGCCTGTAATACATTTTAATACAGCAACAATAGTTATACAAAGTATTGTGGGCCCATTCAGATTGGTGTAGTACATCGTGGTGCATTACTGCATTACTTCATTACTGCATGTGAATGGATAGGCGGTGTGATGCATGTTAAACAGCAACATATAATTTTAATGGACAGGAAGCATTTTCCCAAAGCAAATTGCCACGACAGAAGAAAAAGAGCGTTGATTCATGCATCTAATACTTGACATACATGTACAACCAGAATAACTCTTGGATCTCAGATTGCAGATTTGTTGTCAGAAGACTCATTTTGGTGCCAGAACAGTTTCCATTGCCGCTGTTAAACAGTTAGAATTGTGTTCAGTATCTGTAGATATTATTATTGTCATTATGTTTTCATCAAATAAGAAGAAAAATGGCATATGGCTTTTGTTGGCAAATGATCATGTCATGTAATCTGTGTCCAAATTAGCCAATTAAATCAGAGAAAACATTGCTACTGGCAGTCTGTGCAGTGGAGCCATAACAAAGACACAGCGCATATATTCCAATCCCTATTAGAGAATGACAGCTGTCAAAATGATGATTTTTTTTAGTACAAATCTAACAATGGGGTTAGCTGGGAGAGCTTATTCCTATCATTGTTAGTTCAGTACACACGCTGCAACTCTCAGACTATAATTTATGCATTTTTGCACTAAAAAAGCTACCATATATAGCGTGTTATACTCTGTGTAGTAAGACGTTGGACAATCTGAAGAATCTGACATAAAAAGCTGATTATTATTTGCAGCTGTGAACTGCATCAAGCTAATTATATAATGAATATATATATAAGAAGGCCAGTATGGTGGCCTGAGTTTATGGGAGGAGCCCGGAGGGTATTTAAGCAGCCCACTCACACATGCTCTTTGTCGGTTCAGTGTGCAGTACTACACGTCACTGGGCCGACTCTTCCCAGCTCACCTCATGTCCGTGAGTCTGTGCATTCAATCGTATTCGACACCCTCCCGCCCTTCCCTTTTTTAGGGCACTTCTCAGCATATCCTTCTTCAATTAACTACCCATTACGTACTTTGGGTATGCCCCCTTTTCTTGGCATACTGACCAGACCACCAAGGCACACTTCAGGTCTATTTATGTTGTAAGTCTTGTCGCGTGTTTATGTGATCCACATCACTCTCGGTCAGAGGGCCACGACCATAAATATATGTATATATAGATAGACATATCTATCTATCTATCTATCTATCTATCTATCTATCTATCTATCTATCTATCTATCTATCTATCTATCTATCTATCTATCTATCTATCTATCTATCTATCTATCTGTCTATATCTACAGGATAGATAGATGGATAGATGGATAGATGGATAGATGGATAGATGGATAGATGGATAGATGGATAGATGGATAGATAGATAGATAGATAGATAGATAGATAGATAGATAGATAGATAGATAGATAGATAGATAGATAGATAGATAGATAGATAGATAGATAGATAGATAGATAGATAATACATATATATTTAATGTAAAAAATACAACAGAACTAAGGTGTTTTAAGAAGCTGGAATGCTGGGCTGCAAGATTTAAATTGAAGCTGGAAAGCTAGATAAGAGCAAGTCATGTTTTTTGTACTTCAAAGCCTCTGTATAGACAGTGTTACATTCTAAGTAAGTATAACAGAATCGTTGGACAATCTGGGAAGGCTGTCCACAAGGTTTAGGAGTGTCTATGGGAATGTTTGACCATTCTTCCAGAAGCACATTTGTGAAGTCAGGCACTGATGTGGACGAGAAGGCCTGGCTCGCAGTCTCCGCTCTAGTTCATCCCAAAGGTGTTCTATCGGGTTGAGGTCAGGACTCTGTGCAGGCCAGTCATGTTCCTCCACCCCAAATTCACTCATACATGTCTTTATGGGCCTTGCTTTGTGCACTGGTCCAAATCATTTGGTGAAGGGGGGATTATGGTGTGAGGTTGTTTTTCAGGGGTTGGGCTTGGCTCCTTAGTTCCAGTGAAGGGAACTCTTAAGGCGTCAGCATACCAATATATTTTGCACAATTTCATGCTCCCACCTTATGCGTGCCCACTAGCCTGCGATGACAGACGTATATACAGGTACGCCTATCTGCCCACCTGTTGCAAATTGTTAAAGAGGTTGTAAAGACAAAAATATTTTCCTCTTAAATTAAAGTCTGACAGTAGCTGATAAAGTAAAAAGTAATATTTTGCATTATAACTAGTTTGATACCTGTTAAAATCTAGCTGTTTT
Source organism: Rana kukunoris (assembly GCA_029574335.1). Lineage (NCBI taxonomy): Eukaryota > Metazoa > Chordata > Amphibia > Anura > Ranidae > Rana > Rana kukunoris. Next base: position 54,213,383 of record CM056050.1, read on the forward strand.
ATTCACCTCCGTAATTCCTGAATCATTATTCTCACTGACTTCCTGGTTTGCGGTGCGCATTCATTCTTGCTGCATCATGGCCCAATGGGAACTACAGTTCCCATTAGGCTTAGCCTCCATGCCTGTGAGGGATAAGAGAGCATCTTCACGCAGGGCTGTAGTCATAAGGAGGGGGTGAGCACATTCTGCTTTCCACCATGCAAAACAGCTCAGGTGCTGGTGGAAAGCAAGAAGAGGAGAGACAGGAAATGGCATTTTCAAACCTGGATTACTGTATTTTGGAGGTCAAAAGGAAAAACGAGGTAAGTGATATTTAAATGCTCTAGCTTAAAGCAATCAATTGATCTAATAAAAAATGAACCTTTAGTGTTCCTTTACGAAAACTAAGATCATGACAACTGGTCACACCACTCATTGGAAAATAGAAGGAGAAGAAATGGAAACAGTGACGGATTTTATCTTTTTAGGCTCCAAGATCATGACAGACTCTGACTGAGCCATGAAATTAAGAGAATCTTACTTCTTGGAAGAAAAGCAATGGCAAACCTAGACAACATTATAAAAAGCAGAGACATCAACTTACCAACAATGTTCTGTATAGTCAAAGCTATGGTATTCCATCTAGTAGCCTATGGATGTGAAAGTTGGACCATAAGGAAGGCTGAATGCTGAAGAATTGATGCTTTTGAACTATGGTGTTGTGGTGAAGGCTCTTTAAAAGTCCCTTGGATGGCAAAAAGATCAAACCAGTCAATCCTGAAGGAAATCAAACCTTAATATTCACCGGAAGGCCAGATCCTGAAGCTGAAACTTACCGTATTTTTCGGACTATAAGACGCAGTTTTTTCCCCCAAATGTATGGGGGAAAAAGTCCCTGCGTCTTATGGACCGAATACTGAATATACAGCCCACCCCCCGGCACCGCCATGTAACATACCGGGTATAGCAGAACACATGCAGGCAGTCAGCGCCATCAGCGGGCTCTCACAGTATCAGGCTGGTCGGATGGTGTAACGGTAGCTGGTCGGAAGGTGTAACGACGCGGATGGTGTCATGGCGCGGATGGTGTCATGGCGCGGCTGGTCAGCGCGGCATGTCAGCGTGGGGAGCGGGCTACACAGAAGCCCCAGGAAGCATTGAGCCATGTCGAGTGCACGGAGCTACGCCCACACGGCGTCACTACGTATTGCTCCGTGCACTCAGTGCTCTTCTGAGTCAGCTGACCCCTGAGTCAGGTGACCAAAATATGTGATCTCATTGGTTGTTCCCTCAGGAGCATTTGGACAGCATCTGTACGGAATACAGAATACAGTACACTAGCAGTGGCATTTAAAAAAAAAATTACAGTAACGAATTACAGTAACAGAATACTGGTAAAACTGACCAGGTGCCAGCTCAGCCTCCCAGGCTAGGGACCAGGTGCCAGCTCAGCCTCCCAGGCTAGGGACCAGGTGCCAGCTCAGCCTCCCAGGCTAGGGACCAGGTGCCAGCTCAGCCTCCCAGGCTAGGGACCAGGTGCCAGCTCAGCCTCCCAGGCTAGGGACCAGGTGCCAGCTCAGCCTCCCAGGCTAGGGACCCCGGTGCAAGCCCAGCTACCCAGTCTAGTGACCAGGTGCCAGCCCAGCCACCCACTTTAGGGACCAGGTGCCAGCTCAGCCACCCACAGCAGGGACCAGGTGCCAGCTCAGCCACCCACAGCAGAGACCAGGTGCCAGCTCAGCCACCCACTGCCGGGACCAGGTGCCAGCTCAGCCACCCACAGCAGGGACCAGGTGCCAGCTCAGCCACCCACTGCCGGGACCAGGTGCCAGCTCAGCCACCCACAGCAGGGACCAGGTGCCAGCTCAGCCACCCACAACAGGGACCAGGTGCCAGCTCAGCCACCCACTGCCGGGACCAGGTGCCAGCTCAGCCACCCACAGCAGGGACCAGGTGCCAGCTCAGCCACCCACTGCCGGGACCAGGTGCCAGCTCAGCCACCCACTGCCGGGACCAGGTGCCAGCTCAGCCACCCACAGCACGGACCAGGTGCCAGCTCAGCCACCCACTGCCGGGACCAGGTGCCAGCTCAGCCACCCACAGCAGGGACCAGGTGCCAGCTCAGCCACCCACAACAGGGACCAGGTGCCAGCTCAGCCACCCACTTCCGGGACCAGGTGCCAGCTCAGCCACCCCACAGCAGGGACCAGGTGCCAGCTCAGCCACCCACAACAGGGACCAGGTGCCAGCTCAGCCACCCACTGCCGGGACCAGGTGCCAGCTCAGCCACCCACAGCAGGGACCAGGTGCCAGCTCAGCCACCCACAGCAGGGACCAGGTGCCAGCTCAGCCACCCACAACAGGGACCAGGTGCCAGCTCAGCCACCCACTTCCGGGACCAGGTGCCAGCTCAGCCACCCACAACAGGGACCAAGTGCCAGCTCAGCCACCCACAGCAGAGACTAGGCGCCAGCTCAGCCACCCATTGCTGGGACCAGGTGTCAGCCACCCACTGTAGGGCCAGGGACCAGGTCCTAAAGCAGAAAAGATGATGAAGCAGAAAAGGCTTGCATATAAAATTCCTTTTAAATTGGAAGTAGTAAAATATGCTAAGGAGCATGGGAACAGAACAGCGGAGAGACATTTTGGACCACCTCCAACTGAAAAAATGATAAGAGAGTGGAGGAAACAGGAAGATCAGCTTCAAAAAGCAAATAAAAGTAAGCACACTTTTCGCGGGCATGCTGCAAAGTGGCCACAGTTAGAAGTGGCCATGAAAGAATGGATCACACATCATCGGAATAATGGCTTCTCAGTCTCTACAAAAATGATCATATTTGAAGCCAAACGCCTTGCTGTAGAGAAAGGCATTAAGGATTTTACGGGATCACCATCTTGGTGCTACAGATTCATGAAGCGATGTGACCTTGTTATGCGCACCAAAACGAGAATTGCGCAAAAAATGCCTAAAGAGTACGAATCTAAGATTGTGTCTTTTCACAAATTTGTGATTGATTCTAGAAAGAAAAATGGTTTTGAAATCGCCCAGATTGGGAATATGGATGAAGTTCCGCTAACATTTGATGTCCCATCTAATAGGACTGTTGATATGAAAGGTGCAAAAACCATAACTGTCAAAACGTCAGGACATGAGAAAACTCATTACACAGTTGTGTTGTCCTGCTGTGCAGACGGCACCAAATTGCCGCCCATGCTAATTTTCAAAAGGAAAACCTTTCCAAAAGAAGTGATTCCTCGAGGAGTTGTTGTACATGTCCATGACAAAGGATGGATGGACGAAAATGGAATGAGAGTATGGGTTGAAAAAGTCTGGTCCAAACGCCCTGGAGGGCTTCTGAAAAAACCTGCCTTATTAGTGCTTGACCAGTTTAGAGCACATATTAGCGAAACGACAAAAAAGTGCTTTAAAGAAGTGAAGACTCATCTAGCTGTGATTCCTGGGGGTCTTACCAGCCAGTTGCAACCTCTCGATGTTTCGATCAACAAACCATTTAAAGTGTTTATGCGAGAAGAGTGGAACAAATGGATGGCTGCTGGTAATCACGATCTGACACCTACTGGACGAATGAAGAGGCCCACTATCACTCAAGTTTGTGAATGGGTGAAAACATCATGGCACTCAGTTAAGGAGGAAATTGTTGTACAGTCCTTCAAAAAATGTGGCATCAGCAATGCCTTAGATGGAACTGAAGATTGTATCGTATATGAAGATAGCGAAGAAAGTGATGTCAGCGATTGCGAGCAACTGAGCTTCATAAATTCTGACACTAGTGATGATGAGTTCTTGGGGTTCTCAGAAAACTAGAAGAGTGCTCAAATCTTAAAGTCTCTCCTTATTTGTTATTTGTTAATGACAGTGATGATGGTTCTTAATGTCATTGTTGACTGCTGTTCACTTTACATGGTTGAAATATAATTCTGTTAAATTTTATTAAATATTTCAGTACAACATTTGGGTCAGAATCTTTTTTTTCAAAATTTTCTCCTCTAAAATCTAGGTGCGTCTTATGGTCAGGTGCGTCTTATGGTCCGAAAAATACGGTACATATTTTGGCCAGCTAATGCGAAGATGAGACTCATTGAAAAATATCCTTATGCTTGGGAACATGGAAGGAAAATAGAGAAGAAGACGACACAAAACAAGATGGATAGATAGCATCATCAAAACAATGAACATGAAACTAAGCAAGCTCCAGGAGGCATTGGAGGTCAGAAAAACCTGGTGCAGTAACTGACCATAGATTTCCCTTATTTAAATAGGGGGTTGATTTACCGAAAAGAGTAGAGCATGGTCACTTTGCAAGATACATTTTAACTTTGTAAAGTGATTTTTTGTAAAGTCTTGGACAGTACTTTTTCCTTTTTTTACTCAGCCAATTGCCTAAGCTAAGTGAAAATTCACATTGCAAATGTAACATGTTTTACTATAGTAAATCAACCCTGTTGTGTGACTGGTTAAAAAACTTCAGTAACATTTTCCTGAAAGTAAACAATGTAAATAAAGGGTTACACAATCTATCTCCTATCTATCCACCCATCCAGTTTTCTGAACTGTGATTATATAGAGAGAGATCTAACACAAGAGTTTCTACTAATAGAAGGCAGTGTTGGCAACCCCCGGTTATCTCAGTCCTGAGGGTACCCGCAGCTTTCACACAACTCTTCATCACTTCCTAATCTGGTGAGTGTAATGTGCCAACCTTCCAGGCAAATAAAGATGTCAGGGAATATGAAGCGGCCCAAATATATCAGACAATAGTATATGCCAATAAATAACTTGTGTAATTCAATAGCTGCCAGTCTGAGACATGAACCCAACAAGCCCATCGTCTCGTAAATGACTTGAGATATTTTAATGTCAATGAATCCAAACAGCAGCAAAGAATTCATCAGTCTTAAGAGCTGCATCTTTTAACCCGTTCTTTTTTATTAGCAAGTCTGGCAGGATGAGGACGGCACACCTGGGAATTTTGTGGGTTAGTTAATTACTGTTACAGTTCAGTGCGTTCCATCTTAACATGTCAGACAATGGAGAGTGCCGCTCTGACAAACAAATTGATGTGTATTAAGTAGTGTAGAAGGGAGAATTACAGACGCTGATGGCTAGCTAAAGGTTGGCAAGGTTAGACAAATTTGGCCTGATGTGAAAACTTGTTGACTGGTCTCGGAGGGTTGTGATTGCATTAAACCGTAAAAATCCTCAGTTATTTTTCCAAAACTCTTTTCAAAGGTTACAGCTCTTTTAGGCAGCATTTGCACAGGCGATTTGGCCCAGTGCGAATTGCAGCGATTGAAATCTTCTGATGCTAGCTGCAGCCGCCAATCCCGCACACTATAATGACAGGTCACTTGTGGCTGCAACTATTTGTGGCTGTCTGCAGAGCCTGCAATTAGCTGCAGGAAGCACAAAGTATGATCACTGCAGCGATCAGTGCAGGTAATCACTAGGTTCCAAATTCTCGTAGTTTTGCATAAATGCCAGCGGGACGTAGTGTATCCTATTTACGCTATGCCGCCGCAACTTTGGACACAAGTGCCGTATTCTCAAAGCACTTGCGTCCTAAGTTACGGCGGCGTAGCGTAAATGGCCTGGCGTAAGCCCAGATAATTCAAATAAGGAAAAGGTGGGCATGTTTTATGTAAATGTGTTGTGACCCCATGTTTTTGACGCTTTTTTTGAACTGCGCATGCGCCGTACGTATCCCAGTGCGCATGTGCGAAATCACGTCGCAAATAGTTAATGCTTTCGACGTGAACGTAACTTACGCAAATCCCTATTCGTGAATGACTTACTTAAACGACGTAAACAACGTAAAAATCGACGTCCATACTTAACATTGCATACGCATAGCAGGGGTAACTTTACGCTTATGCAAACGATGTAAAAAACGACGACCGGGCGCAATTATCTTCGGGAATCGGTGTAGCTAGCTCATTTGCATATTCGACGTGGCTAATCGACAGAAGCGCCACCTAGCGACCAGCGTAAATTTGAACGAACACACCAGCTGCAGCCGGTGTCTTGGGTTCTGATTGGATAGATTGATCGCAGCACAGCCATTATCTCCCACTGCTGGCAAACAAAACCAATGACGTGGGAGGCTGGGCTGAGTCCTGCTGCCTGTGTGAAGAAATGTTTGCCACAGACGCAGCACGCCAAGGGAGCGTCCCCACATGGGTGTCCCGAGGGAGAGAGCTTCTCCAACAGGGCACTCAAGAAGAGGAGGAGCCAGGGGCGCCACTCAGGGACCCCAGAAGAGGAGGATCAGGGGCACTCTGTGCAAAACCAACTGCACAGAGGAGGTAAGTGTGACATGTTTGTTATTTAAAAGAAAAAAAAGGTTTAGTTATCCTTTAGCCCAGGTTCACACTAGGCTGCAGGAGTGAAGCCGCGCAAGTTCAGCTGAACTCGCACATTTTTACTCCCGCTTGTCAGCCCCAATTTCGGCCATGATTACAGAGACATCTGTGCAGTTTCTGCACAGATGTCAATGTAAATCGTGGGCCGAAATCGCAAAAAGTAGTACAGAAACTACTTTTTGAAATCGGCGCAGTGTAGCAGATGTGGCGTTGCACCGATTAGGAAGGTGCCATTGTCAGCAATTGCCGGAAAATACCGCTGATTTGACATGTCAAATTGCACCAGGGTGAACCAGGGCTGGTTTTGACTGAAAGCGTTTATGTATTTTCATTAAATGCTCATTTTGAATTGAAGAGTTTTGGTTTCCCTTTAAATACCAATAAATATGATTATTGGTGCTGACATATAATCACACACAGAGGTTGGACTTGATGGACTTGTGTCTTTTTTCAACCTCACCTACCACAGAACACCCCCTCCCCTCGCTTCTCAACTTTCTTTAATGTGACATGTCACTGTCGTCAGCGCCCCACCGCTTTTCATTTTTAATGTGCTATGTCATTTTGCTTAGGGCCCCAGCGAGGTCAGGATCGGCACTGCTTGTATCTCATTCAGATTTCACATAAGGCCCTTGTTGGCAACTGCTGCTGTGTAAAACAAAGTGTACAAACCGCATAATGTTTTGCGCACTGATTGCTTTAGTCCTAGCTTAAACAACTCACTGGCTCGGAAAGCAGGCCATCAGTTTATTTACTCTGCATTTTATAGATCCAACATTAACCTGGAATAATTAACAAATACAAGGTCACTGTTTTGTTCATTTGTAGCTAATTCTCTCGCAGCCGTTGTGTTGCATCCCATAAAGCCGGCCCACACTGGCATTTATCGTAGCAGCCAACATTGCACAATCAGATTATGCCAAAAAGAATTTAACAAAGTCATAATAATGAACACATACCAAATGTCAAGTGCGCTGATCTCTAGTGGCACATCCTGCCAGCCAATTTCACCTCCCACTGAGCAGCAGTTGTTGGCTATTGAGAAGCAGCACAAAGTATTTCTGAGTGGCTCGGCATGGCACTGTTCTCCTCCGCACAGATTGTTTACACATTGTGATTCATCATAATAATCGCCAAGCCCTGCGTGCTCCCTTCCCCAAAGTCAAAAATACCCCCCGCGTACCAAAAAGACTAGAATGCCACAAGTTACCAGTTCATTGAAGGGTTTTGTTTGAAACAAGCTCCAGCTTTCCATTCCAAAAAAAAACTAACAAAAAAAACAGCGAAAGTAAATACGGTCCAAGTATTTTTTCTCAGATTTGATAGTTACTCCGCTTACAATCCCATTAGCGGTAGGGCTGCTTTTCAAGGCTTAAGCGTTTTTTTTCTCTCCTTTGCCAACCAGTTTCTGCGCTAGCATCTCTGTTGGTCAGTTTTGGTCTAATAAGGTTAAAGAGCCAATTTGCTGCTCAACACACACAACATTGAAAAACAAAAGTGAAAATTAGTCCTGAGGGAAAGTGCTGAAGCTCATGCTAAAAAAAATAATAATAACAACTTAATAATAAAAAAAAAAAAAGGTTTTGAGTACTAGTAGCATTGATATGTTTTAATGATTTAACACCATGCTTCAGTAAGCAGTTAGATGACCATCTAGAATAATGATGAGGTTTTTATAGATGTCGATCTCTTTGAGCCTTTAGAATATTTGCAGTAAATACCTTGCAGACCTGGACAGGCTAATTGGCATTTCTAACCTTTACTAAAAGATCTGGTGTACCCGAGAATACTTGGAGGCTGCTCAGTTGTATGTAAGCTGTGGAAGAAGGACAATAAGTTCAGAGCACATTGAATGCAATGCATGCATGAATTGCTACACTGAAGCTTTGCGTTTTTGCTAAAAATAAAATTAAGAAATACAAATTACTTGATTAAAAGAAAAAAAAAAAAAATCTTCCCAGTTTTGAAAATTTTAATTATGACTTTCAGTACTCATCTCCAGCATTGACTCCATGCAGAAGTTCTAATACGCCCTTCTATGTCCTGCCACTGCTATAGCTCTTCTGGGTTGAATGATGCCAGCCATTATTTAGCCCACTTCCTGGGATACCAGGGGAAGAAAGAAACTGCTACCTGTAGGTAGAACATCACTGTGGCCCAGGCATACAGCACTGCTGTACTGAAGAATGCTTACATGTAATTATGAGGGCAACTTTCAGTACAGAAGCAAGGAGACCCCTTGCATCATGTGATCAATGATAATACAGTTATGCCACGTACACACACGATCGGATTTTCGGTCGGAAAAACCTTGGATGGTTTTTCCAACTGAATTCCGCTCAAGCTTGGCTTGCATACACACGGTCACACAAAAGTTCTCTGAACTTTCGACCGTCAAGGACGCGGTGACGTACAACACTACGACAGGCCAAGAAAATTAAGTTCAATGCTTCCGAGCATGCATTAAATTGTGTCGGAATTTTGTGCGTCGGAATTGCTAGAGACGATTGGAATTTCCGATCGGAACTTTTTCCATCGGAAATTTGAGAACCAGCTCTCAATCTTTTGTTGGCGGAAATTCTGACAGCAAAAGTCCAATGGAGCATACACACGGTCGGACTTTCCATTCAAAGGCTCACATCGGACTTTACTTGTTGTAATTTCTGATCGTGGGTACGGGGCATTAGAACAAGGTTGGTATACCAAGTCTAAGGACTGTAAGCTGCAATATACTGTATTTATTGGCGTATAACACTCACTTTTTTACCCTGAAAATAGAGGATAAACTGTGCCTGCGTGTTATACGCAGGGGGCTATGGGATGTTTTTTGCCTGAAACTTCCCTCTTAAAGTTAGGGTGTGTGTTATACACCTGTGCGCGTTATATGCCGATAAATATGGTACTTGTAGGCAGGTGCAGTCTACTTTCTCCTCTGCAGGTGGTGCTCTTCTGCAGCGTCACTGCGGTTGAAAAGGAGTCAGGAGAAACATGGTTGCTCTAAGGTTTCATGGGTCATTGGGGAAGCTATCCTATTGGATGCTGTCACTCCATGTGACTCTAGCAGCCATATGGTGTCAGGAAGAGCCTTTTTAAGGCTCTGGCTACCAGATTTGGCCTGCATTTTGCGAGTTGGAAAAGAAGGGGCATGTACTCCGCCTGGTAAGGACAGAACTAGTGGCAGGGAAAGGTTTCAGATGAGAAGAGAACGCTTGGGTTTGCAACTTCACTGGATATCTGCTCACTCACCAAATCTCGAAAGCATTTATCCACTCCATTGAGATATACAGGACTAGTCACTGCAGACCCCCGCCTTTGCTTTTTTCCTTCATAGTGGCTTTTGCAGCATACGTCACATGCATGGTAGAATCCTATTTATATTACCTCTGAGTTGCTGACAAAGCTTACTGTTGAACTAAGCTGCTCTCACTCTGTTGCTCTTACCCCCCTTTCACACTGCCACGTTTTTCAGGCAGTTTAGCGCTACAAATAGCGCTGCTATACCGCCTGAAAAAATTGTGCCCTGTAGTTTTTAATGTGAAAGCCCGAAGGCTTTCACACTGAAGTGGTGCGCTAGCAGGACTGCTCCAAAAGTCCTGCTAGCCGCATCTTGGGAGCAGTATAGGAACGGGGTGTTTACTGCTCCTATGCCGCTCCTTCCCATTGAAATCAATGGAAAACCGTGGTAATACCACTGGCAATGCGCCTCTGCAGAGGCGCATTGCGGGCGGTATTAACCCTATTTCGGCAGATAGCGGAGGTTAAAACCACACCACTAGCGGCTGAATATCGCGGTAAATACGACAGTATAGCGGTGCTAAAAATTGCGCCGCTATACCATCACTGCACCTCCGCTGCCCCGCGTGAAAGGGGCCTAAGCAAATACCTGTGTGCGACCATATTTGATATGTAAATACATTGGGGTGAAAAAACTACTTGTTTAGCAATAGTATATACAGTATCTCACAAAAGTGAGTACACCCCACACATTTTTGTAAATATTTCATTATATCTTTTCATTTGACAACACTTAAAAAATTACACTTTGCTACAATGTAAAGTAGTGAGTGTACAGCTTGTATAACCGTGTAAATTTGCTGTCCCCTCAAAATAACTCAACACACAGTCATTAATGTCTAAAGCGCTGGTAACAAAAGTGAGTATGCCCTAAATAAAAATGTCCAAATTGGGCCCAATTAGCCATTTTCCCTCCCCGGTGTCATGTGACTTATAAGTAATACGAGATCTCAGGCGTGGATTGGGAGCAGGTCGTTAAAGTTGTGTTAAAGTTGGTGTTATCGCTCTCACTCTCTTATACTGGTCATTGGAAGTTCAATATGGCACCTCAAGGCAAAAAACTCTCTGAGGACTTAAAAAAAAAAGGACTGTTGCTCTACATAAAGATGGACTAGGCCAGTGATGGCAAACCTTGGCACCCCAGATGTTTTGGAACTACATTTCCCATGATTATCAAGCACTCTGCAGTGTACTGGACCATCATGTGAAATGTAGTTCCAAAACATCTGGGGTGCCAAGGTTCGCCATCACTGGCCTAGGCTATAAGAAGATTGCCAAGACCCTGAAACTGATCTGCAGCACGGTGGCCAAGAGCATACAGCGGTTTAACAGGACAGATTCCACTCAGAACAGAGTGATAAAGGAAAAATAGAGGGCGCTGGGGTATAAGGGTGGTTATACTACAAACACGCTAGAATGGGTCTCCAAACGATAATTGAAAGTATTAAATAACCCAAAAATGTATATATATGGTGAAGCAATGAAATCAAAAATGTGCAATACAATATTGGAACCAATTATGGTAACTGGTATATCATATAACGTGTACTAATATTGACCAAACAGTGCAGTCCTTAAATTCCAAAGGAAAGAGAGGTGAAGAAATAAAAAAGAAGAAATTCTTCAAAGAAAATCCACAGTTCCTTCACCAGGCAAGTTGAATCACCCCAATCGTGCTCAAAAATAAGGATCCGCTTACCAGATGGTCATGACCTCTTACCCAAAAGAAGGTCAATCTCGCTTTATGCAGGATTATGCCTGCATTCGTTTAGAAGAAATTTTTCACCACCAAGCAGAAAAAAGTTTCACTCCATAGAGAGGTACATGGAATAAATGGACAAAGAAAATGCTCCCATAGCGCGATCAATTTAATTTAAAAATGGAATAAAAACAAAAACAAGCCAAATGGCTACTTACAAAAAATGGTGCCCTATCCCGGCACTGAGGCTGCAGGCAATCAACAAGCTGGGGGTCAGTTGGCACACTCACGTGTGGCGGCCTCGCTGTGATGCGTTTAGGGAGCAGTAGTTCCTCAGAGGACCGTGGCTGTGTGAGTAAACTCCGCGTTGTGACAACTCGTGGTGCGTCTCTGAGACAGACGCCGGGAGAAGGACACAGGGTGTGCATGTGCCCACTCAGAACAGGCCTCGCCATGGTCGATCAAAGAAGTTGAGTGCACGTGCTCAGCATCATATACAGAGGTTGTCTTTGGGAAATAGACATATGAGTGTTGCCAACATTGCTGCAGAGGTTGAAGGGGTGGGGGGTCAGCCTGCCGGTGCTCAGACCACACTGCATCAAATTGGTCTGCATGGCTGTCGTCCCAGAAGGAAAGGAAAGATAATTCACAAGAAAACCTGCAAACAGTTTGTAGGCAAGTGTGTCTTGCCTACAGTCAAGCATGGTGGTGGAAGTGTCATTGTCTGGGGCGGCATGAGACAACAAGACACCTCCAAGGAAACCACTGCCTTGCTAAAGAAGCTGAGGGTAAAGGTAATGAACTGGCCAAGCATGTCTCTAGACCTAAACCCTACTGAGCATCTGTGAGGCATCCTCAAACGGAAGGTGGAGGGTGCAAGGTCTCTAACATCCACCAGCTCTGTGATGTCATCATGGAGGAGTGGATGAAGACTCCAGTGGCAACCTGTGAAGCTCTGATGAACTCCATGCCCAAGAAGGTTGAGGCAGTGCTGGGAAATAATGGTCGCCACACAAAATATTGACACTTTAGGCCCAATTTGGACATTTTCAAAAGGAGACTTGAGTATAAGCCAAAAAAATTCTTCAGAAAAGCGCTAAGGCACAGACAAATGCAGGAAGTCCCATAATCATGCAAATGTAAATTTATTAAAAAAAGGGGGATAGTCTGATGAACAATATATATGTTTCCGAGAGTCCCAGCTTTGTGATGCAAAATATATAGTATGCAGTATGAATGATCCCAATACATATGCTTCACTAGACCATAGTGCACAGCGTGATTGTAGACACAGAAAAACACTCCTATGGAGTGAATGTCTTTCCCTCAGGCATGCAGTCTCACTGTGGGAGGAAAGGATCCAATGCTGGATGGCATCAAAGGATGTCTATACAATTGCTCTTACCATGTCCCAGATGGAAGGACGGATATTCAAGAGAGTGATGGCGATGGAACGGCCAAGGGTGAGGGGGTAATCACCTGTGCTCTGTGAATAGTCTAGACGCGCGCTCCGTTCAAGCCATACAGGACGTCTCACTGACGCTGAACAGGAGGGGTAGAGACACGACACAGGAGGAACTGATGCTGGATTGGATGGAGGCTTGGCAGGCTGGGTCCGTGTGAACGTAGTGGGAGGGATCCCAGAGTTGTAAACAGCAAACGGAATGTCAGTGGATCTGTGAAGATCTGTGAAGTCTGCTGGTCAGCGATGCAACAACGAACTGGAACTTAGGGCTTGGGGCAGCTACAAACTTGGACGACATGTATCGGGTCTTAACCCTTCATCAGGTCATGAGGATGTAGCAGTATAGGGACTATTTAAAGGAAACTGATGCGTGTGGGATGAGACATAGCAGGGCAATTATATGCTTAGAAAACTATGCTAACAACAACAGCAGATGCATCCTAATAAAAACATTTTAATAACACACATTAATGAAATAGAGGGGACAGTGGACAGGGATGGGAAGGATAAGAATATTGGTAAAATGTATTGTGTATATATATATTAAAAAATGTTTGTAAATAAAAACAGTGTTATAATACACAAACTGAATGGTTAATAAAATCACTAGATAGAGAGGAAAATGAATTCTATGAGAATATATTTGTTATACTATATGTCATAAATAAAAATAAATATAAAATATAAATAAATATGTATATATATGTATATATATATAAAAAAACGGAGAGTGGGAACCGGAAAGGAATTCTTATAAAAGATTACTGATTTCAAGCCCCTCGTTGAGGCCATTGGGGGATAAAGATGTTTTTATTAGGATGCATCTGCTGTTGTTGTTAGCATAGTTTTCTAAGCATATAATTGCCCTGCTATGTCTCATCCCACACGCATCAGTTTCCTTTAAATAGTCCCTATACTGCTACATCCTCATGATCTGATGAAGGGTTAAGACCCGATACATGTCGTCCAAGTTTGTAGCTGCCCCAAGCCCTAAGTTCCAGTTCGTTGTTGCATCGCTGACCAGCAGACTTCACAGATCTTCACAGATCCACTGACATTCCGTTTGCTGTTTACAACTCTGGGATCCCTCCCACTACGTTCACACGGACCCAGCCTGCCAAGCCTCCATCCAATCCAGCATCAGTTCCTCCTGTGTCGTGTCTCTACCCCTCCTGTTCAGCGTCAGTGAGACGTCCTGTATGGCTTGAACGGAGCGCGCGTCTAGACTATTCACAGAGCACAGGTGATTACCCCCTCACCCTTGGCCGTTCCATCGCCATCACTCTCTTGAATATCCGTCCTTCCATCTGGGACATGGTAAGAGCAATTGTATAGACATCCTTTGATGCCATCCAGCATTGGATCCTTTCCTCCCACAGTGAGACTGCATGCCTGAGGGAAAGACATTCACTCCATAGGAGTGTTTTTCTGTGTCTACAATCACGCTGTGCACTATGGTCTAGTGAAGCATATGTATTGGGATCATTCATACTGCATACTATATATTTTGCATCACAAAGCTGGGACTCTCGGAAACATATATATTGTTCATCAGACTATCCCCCTTTTTTTAATAAATTTGCATGATTATGGGACTTCCTGCATTTGTCTGTGCCTTAGCGCTTTTCTGAAGAATTTTTTTGGTTTGTCTTCCTCATTTCACATCACTCCTGATGTGTCTATTCTTCTAGCAGCTCATTCACTCAACCCTTTACCATTCAGGGTACATTTATGTATTAGCACCATTTGGTTATACCCCCTTTTTTGTGTTTATACTGTCTTACTACGGTTTTGGCGCTGTCTTTGTTTTGTTTGTCATTGAGTATAAGCCGAGGGGGGCATTTTCAGCACAAAAAAATGTGCTTAAAAACTTGGCTTATACTCGAGTATATATGGTAATTTAAATTAATTGGGAACGGGCTACCCCCATATACAGCTATAGGACATTTAAGCATTTGGAAGGTTGTCTGTTGTTGGCTAATATAGTTCTTTAATTAGTATTTAAAGAACATAGAAGCTGTTTGCAGAGATCAGAGGGTTAATCAATATAAATAGCACTATTACAACAGGTCTTAGCTATCATCTTAATGCATTCGCATCCAAAGGTACTTAAGCAAAAGGTTACCAACTGTGGGTGTGAAACTCTCCAAAGCGAAAGCGGAGGCCTGTTACATTTGTGCTATTTATCCCAACAAATTCTCCAATTACTGTAAACACATTCATGGACCATCCTCTCATTCTTTGAATGTGTTTTGTAGCCACAGCAAGTCTGGGGAGCCATTGAGCAGAAGCCGTTGTGTAGAACTTGGTTTCCCTAGCTGCAACAGTGCTTTTTCTTAATGTGTCATTTTTATTTATTTTTTCAAATAAAATACTTGGTGCTGTAAACAGGTGACAGTTCCAGGAATCACATTTTCCACCTCGAGGTCTCCAAAATCCTGTGCTTCTAAGCAGAGAAAGCTGAAACTTTTTTTTTTTTTTTTTATTCCAAAAAAACCTTTATTGTATCATTGGTATTATACAATACAAGTGAAGAAACAAAATCGAAACATGACTATTTACACAGGAAAAAATAAAACAGTGCAATGTATACATTGAGTTTAACATAGATTGTGTTAGTGAATCCTCTCCCATCAGATGCAAAACTCACCAACTCAAATTGCCTTACATTCTCGTGTTCGGCGTGTAAACATGTACAGTACAAAAATACCTCACTGGTAGGTATAGCAGATATCCCAGTTCAAACCAATTCACTGCCAGAAAGCTCCGCATGTAAATAAAATAAGTGCTCAAAATAGCGTGATACCGTAAAATCAGTTTATTAACACACTTAAATCTTCAAATATAGCACTCACATGAATCTCAAAAAAAATAGAACAATACACTGCATAGCAAAAACTCATTTAGAGATAAAAGTAAAACCGAGTAAAAACCGAGTATATTGGTCGCGGCGGACCCAAGGTGTCCACTGATCTCTCACCACCTCCCCGCTGTTCCTTCCTGGATATTCGCTTCCTTTATCTGCCTTGATACTTCACATGTTCATTTCAGATGGTTGCCACACAGCTAAGCCCCGACATGTTTCGTCATAAAAGACTTAGTCATGACATTGACTTTCAAACCTGCCTTCATAGGGTGGTTGAGATAAGATCAAGTTTTTAGAGGTTGTCTAAAAGTGAACCTAGCATGCCCATGTACTGGTGGTGAATTGGGAGAGTTTGTTATGGGATATACTGTTTTCATCAGCTGACAACTTTTTAAACAAAAATGTTGACCCTTATGCCAGTGTGGTCACAATGTGGCTCAGCAGGTGGGCACATGCCTTTTGGGTCTTGTGCATGAGACTAGTTTGTACGCACATTTTATATATCCAATTTGTAATCAACCTGCAGGAAGAACCAGGCTGTAATATGAATGTTTGACTTTAATATTAAATGTCGTTTTCAGTTATTATTAAACTTTCCACCTGTTGCTCTTGAGATGATTTGCTCTAAACACCATTTCCACCATGTAATTTACTTCACGCCTCTGCAAATTCCCAATATTTTGCAAAATACATATCTTGCACTTAATGCTTTCAATTCACAACTCCCGGTAGGCTTTTGTATGGAGACTGAGCTGTCAGACGCATTTCCATATAATCCTGTCGTCTGCCGGCGCTCCACTCGAGTGTTTAACCAGTAAGGTTTTCAAAGCAAGGGGAACTGCGTCTCTGTTTGTATAACTTCAGCAGATCTTATCCTAGAATTAACAATGTTCCGTTGTATTAACACTGTTTGTACATTATAATGAAAAAACATTGTGCAAACAATGGCTTCTGTATGGTAATAAATAAATATTCTGCTAGGCAGAGTACTTATGGCCTCCTAGTTTATAAAGATTTGTTTTTTATTATTAAATTGGACCCATGCACAAATTAAGATTAAGCTATTAAGGTTTGTTGGCGGGGATGCTGATTGGTCGGAAGGAATTAAATGCCCACCACACCCATGCATACAAACATAAATGTATGCATCGGATGCACACATGTACGTATGACTATTGTGAAACACACATTGGGTATTACTATGCATGCTTGGACTGAGAGCAATAATTCTGCAGCCATCGTCCGCAGTTAACTCTTGATGAGCTCTAAAGGCCTTTAAAGAGTTTTCTCCAATACTTGTCAATTTTAAGGCTTAACATGTGGTATTAGACAAAAGGAGTTGATTCCCCCAGGTTGGGACTTTAGAAGCCAAACAGCGTTTAAGTATAAAAACTTGATCTTTAATAAGACAAAAGGTGTACACAAATAGGCACTTGATAAAAGCACACAAAACGTACCTTGTGGTGCATACAGAGAGCAACTAATGTATAAAATACGAGAACAATGCCACCAAATTAATACATGAGCCAAAAACAAATGGTGGAGAAAACAAAACAAAAACAAAACAAAAAAGCACTCTCCTAGTGGGTGATGTGAAAAAACCTGACGCGTTTCTGGTTTGACAACCGTCATCAGGGGCCACGAGGGATGAGTAGTGTAGGTTGTAGTTCAAGAAAGAGTGGTGGACCAGGTAAAGATACCCTTTTTGGATGTGGTTCAGGAGTAGAGTGGGAATGGAGCAGCGTCCGAGCGTCCCTTATTAACCAGGGAGGGATGGGCCCAAGACATCCAGTGCTTGACTAGAAGGAAGATGTCCTACCCAATTTCAAAGGCTTGCAACTGCCTATGTCCCGACCACAGGGGAATCAACTCCTTTTGTCTCATGTTACTTAGGGATGTGGCCAATACAACAGTGATTGGATCTGTGAAAACATATGGTATTAGGTATCTAACTTGACACAACTTTTAATTTCCATATCCCAAAAAATAGGGATCATACAATGTTTGTGTGCACTAAAATTAATGTGAGTTTATTTTGTACTGAAAGTCTGGACTTCATAAATAGCGCAATTATCACATGACATAAAAAATTAAAAACTACCAACATATTTTTCTACAGGGTCTTTACTTTCAAAAAATATATAATGCTTGAGGTTTTAAGTATGTTTTACGTCAGGGATGGCCAACCAGTGGCCAGCAGAGCCCTCTGATGTGGTCCGTGACCTCCTTCTCTGGAATGGCAGGTTGGCAAGCCCAGATCTCAGGTTGTCGATCCGCCATACCACAGCATCAGTGTTGTGAATGAAGCTAGTGGTAGAGGAAGAAAGCAGCTGCGGAGCAGAGCCATATAAGCTGATGCTTCCTCTACAGCGTCGGCTTTTGCCACAGGCGGAATCTATGGCAAAGCTCAGATAACTCGCAAGATAGACACAGGTACAATTCGCTGTACCCACAATGTGGGTAAAACGCAACACATCAGTGTGAAAGCAGTCTTAGGCCGTTTTCACACAATCAGCCCGACAAAACGGAACCCTCAATTCACCTTTACAGAGCGACAGATGTAAACAGACTTTTGTCCGTTTACACCCGCCTACCTCCAATCTGAGCCGCTAAAGAAAAAAAAAACAGAAGGGAATTCATCCCCTTCCATTTGGGCGGATCCGGTCAGAGGGCCTATAGAGTAGCTGTGACCACGACTGGTTACCAAATTGCTTAAGTGGCCCTCGCACTTCAAAAGGTTGGGCACTCCTGTTTAAGTACATCATATGCAGTTCAGAATGTGTGCTCCTCAGAGATCCATGCTTGCATAGAAAAAAAGGCCATGCACTGTTGGGATACATTTAGATGGGATGGTCTTTTTAAGTGAATAAATGGAGATTCTTTAAAGACAAGAACAGTTCAGGTCACCTCTTTAATGTAGCAAATCAGAAGTCTCCAATTGCGTCCATCTCTTCCTCCATAGTGAATGAATGAATGAATGAATGAATGAAAACTTATATAGCGCGGCACATGCAAACTGAATCGCCTCTGGGCGCTTGTTGTTCCTGTCTCCTTTGGTATCAAAAGAGATGAGTCTTGATCTTTCTCCTGAATGCTAGGTAGTTCTCCTCCAACCGAATACTGGTTGGCAAAGCGTTCCATAGTCTGGGACCTTGGACCGCGAATCTTCTATCTCCTTTGGATTTGTATCCAGCTTTCGGTATCTGCAGGAGATTTTGATCAGTGGATCGCAGAACGCGATTGGGGTTATGGGCTTTTATTTTTTCGCGTAGATAATGGGGGGCATTCCCATGGATACATCTATGCGTTAGACAGAGTGCTTTAAAAGTGATTCTGTCTTTTACTGGCAGCCAGTGAAGGGATCTCAGTGAAGGTGAGATTGATTCCCAGGGTTTTTTCCCAGTCACAAGTCTAGCGGCCGTATTTTGAACGACTTGTAGACGAGCGATTTGGTACTTAGGGAGTCCGAGGTAAAGGGCATTTGCATAGTCCAATCTGGAGTTAACAACTGCTCCCACCACGACCGCTATGTCTTCTTTGGGGATAAAAGGGATAAGCCTGCGTAGTAGGCGCAGCAGATGGTGAGATCCGCTGACTACTGACCCTATTTGTGCGTCCATAGTCATGTAGGAGTCGAAAATGACCCCAAGGCTTTTGACTTTGGCGCTAGGGGTGATGATTTTGCCCAGAATGGGCGGGGGTGTCCAAGTTGTTGCAGGTAGATTCTTACGTTTGGAGTGAAACAGAAGGAGTTCTGGTTTCGCTCCGTTGAGTTTTAGATAACTCTTTGTCATCCAGTCCTCTATCAGAGAGAGGCATGTCTCTAGATTGAGGTGGTGATCCTTTTTATTGCAAATGCGGAAATACAGTTGCGTGTCGTCTGCATATGAGTGATAGAGCAGTTTTTGACTGCTGATGATCTCAAAAAGCGGACGAAGATAAATGTTGAATAACACCGGCGACAGCGGGGATCCCTGAGGGACTCCGTATGATACCGTGCGTTTTTCCGAAAAGAAAGGTCCTAACTTCACTATTTGCGATCTGTTTTCCAAAAAAGAGGAGAACCAAGATAAATCGCCTTCTGCGACTCTGGCTACTTCAGCTAGCCGGGTCAATAAGAGCTTATGGTCTACTGTGTCGAAAGCTGCGCTCAGGTCTAACAGAACCAGAAGACAAGATTCTCCTTCGTCTGCGGCCTCGAGAGCGTCGTCCCATATCTTGAGCAATGCTGTTTCCGTCCCATGTCCAGGGCGGAAACCTGATTGAAATGGGTCGAGTAGGTTGTGGGTGTCTAGATGCTGTTGCAGCTGTTGCAATCCTAAATATAATATTGCCAAGGAGTTGACCGAGCAACCTCAGATAAACATCCTAGTGATACAAGCTGTGTATCATAAGAGTGTGTGGGCAGAATTTTCAGGTCAATCAGTTAGCTTATATGTATTCTAGCTTTGCCTTCAACTTTTAGGGCTTAGTCACATTGCTGACTCCCAAACCCACTTGTAATCCCTTCCTCGGGCTCTCCTGATGCTCTGTTGGAGCCCTCTCGCAATACTTAATGCATCTGGGATTTGAGGTAGCATGAGACTACCCCTAGGATGCCATGTTCCTTCCCAGCCAAACACTGTTACACGAGGACATCATTAATCTTCTGTAAGCTCTGACATGGAGCTTCCCTCAAAAAGGTGGCACTAGCACCCAATAGCTGATTGAAAAATCAGCTTAGGTGAGGGCACCCTTGGTTTCCTGTACAGGTAAGTGCCCTAATATTAAAAGTCAGCAGCTACAAGCTGCTGACTTTTTGGGGGGAAGCTTGGAGCTCCTCTTGAAAGTGGTTGTAAATCCTCACATGTACCCAATGAAGTGACTGGCCTCAGGTTATACACACAAATCCATGAATACATAAGTTGTACCTGTTTATCTACAGATTTTTTTTACCCTACAGCTATTCAAAGTGCAGATTTTACACAGGATCTCTCAGCTCTGAAAAAGCAGAGTGTGGGTCGCAGAGAGTGTGCTCCGAGCCCACCCAGGTGGGTTACAACAGCAAATCAATATTTGCTGTTGTAACACTGATCCTCCTCCTCGCTAATCAGGATGCAGGTTTTGACACCGGATGAAAGGACAAGCGATCCTAATGGACCCCTAGGAGGAGGAGGGAGGAGCCGCATGGTGGAAGCAGCCGTGATGCAGAGAGTACACAAGAGCCGCTGCCCACCGTCCATAGCACCTGCAACCGTTGGGGTAGGGGAGGGGGGTGCTGTCGGCCAGCCGACAAACCGGGGGGGTTGTTTGCCGCCCCCCAAAAAAACACCAGCCGCCACTGCCCATGACCTAGATGAGGTAAGTGTGGGAATCAATCGACTGGGGGGTGGTGTCAGATGGATTGCTGCCCCCCCCCATTAAAATATACCACCAGCCACCACTGGAACTGAAGTTACATCAGTGAGGAGATCTCTGATGGCTGATTAGAGGGAAGGGTCACACCCCCCTTCACACAGCACACAGGGCGCTCCCTCCCCCATCAACTTTTTTTCTCTTGGTGTCAGGAAAACGTGTCAGAAGTGACTCATGCTAACAGCAGAGGAAGGAAGCCGCAGACAGAAATGACACTTAGTGCTCTTAATTGAGACAAGTACACACTACAGTATAGAGGAATGTTGTTCATATTTAATGTTTGAGGTTTACAACCACTTTAAGTTTTAGCTCCGCCGTTGAGGGATGGTAAGCTGCTGCAAGGCCTAAGGTCCTCACTCTGCCATCATAGTCTTTTTTCCAGAACTGTGGTTAACAAATGATGTCTCTATCACTAGGTTAGTCAATTTCTGGTTTACAGTACGAAGTATTACTTTAAATTGGCGCTTTTCTCTCTATTTCCCTAGTGTCTGGGTCTCCATTCCTTTTCTCAGATTGAAGTAATACTGATTACCTGTACGAAGGAGGTGAAGTCAAACGCGACAGCTTGCGGATTCCCACCGATTGCCTCACGATGCTTGTCCTCTTATTGCTAATCTAAATGCTTCATGTTCAATCTCTCGCCATATAATTCAAACCAACAGTAGCAGGGTAGGTTCTCAGCGGAGTGAAAATAATGCGTGTCAAAAAATAAAATAGTGTTCTTATAATTTTCTTAGTAATGCCAAGTAGGCAAAATCTGCCGCAGGCAATGAATTCTTCATTAATCATCAAAGACACGGTGAGTAAATAAGGAATCTCAGGCGCAGAAGCAGATAATTCAGATAGCGTCCTGCCTTATCGTGAATGATTGGGGAGTGCTGACACAGGAGATAGGCTTTTTCTTCTTTGTTTTATTTATTTATTTCCTTTTTGGTACATCGCTGTAAATATTCTCAACGCAGTAGAGGTATTTGTCTTTCTAGTGGCATCAATCAGAACACTGTGGAAGGTTTATTTTTTCTGTGTTGTATGTTGCGTGCAGTGACATAGGTAATTTATTTAAACAAGGATGCTGCCTTAAGTTTACAGAGCAATACCAGAAAACACACAGTTGGCTCTTGCCAATTGGCTCCTGCAAATCACAGCCAGTGAGGAGGGAGCGGGGGCAGGGCCGAACCTCCGTTCTGTGTCTTAGCCACTTAAGGACGACCCCACATACATTTACCTGTACGTGATTCCTTCACAGGGGCCTGGGGCAGGTGCCACCAGAGACCCAATCCCACTGTGATTGGACACAGCGGGAGCTAGAGATCATTCGTAGAGAGACATAACAGCGTCAAGAACGCGGTCACGTACAACACTACGATGAGCCGAGAAAAATAAAGTTCAATGAAGTTCATTGAATACGAGCATGCATCAAATTGATTCTGAGCATGCATAGGATTTTTGTGCGTCGGAATTGGCTACAGACAATCGGAATTGCTGTTGTTGCAACTTTTGTTGTTGGAAAAATTGAGTACCGGCTCTCAAACATTTTTGGTCAGAAATTCCAACAGCAAATGTCCGATTGAGCATACACATGGTCGGATTTTCCAACAACAAGCTCACAACGAACATTTGTTGTCTGAAATTCCGACCGTGTGTACGCGGCATTAGAGTCTTTAAAAGACTTGAGACTGGAGCAGGACAACAACCCTAAACATACAGCCAGAGCTACAATGGAATGGTTTAGAGCAGGGGTCTCCAAACATTCTAAACTAAGGGCCGGTTTATTGTCCTTCAGACTCTTGGAGGGCCGGACTTTGGCCAGCGAGAGTAGACATTTTCCTGGCATCATTGTTAGTAAACATCTGGTATTAGGGGGAGGAACAGTGCCCCATTGCTGGTATTATAGGGAGTAATAGTGCTCTATTAGTTGTGTCAGTGGGAGAAATGATGCTCCATTGTCAGTGTCAGATGGCAGAATAGTGTCTCGTATCAGTGGGAGGGATTGTGCCCCAAGGGCCAGATAAAGGCAAGCAAAGGCCTGCATCCGGCCCTCGGGATGCAGTTTGGAGACCACTGGCTTAGAGCAAAGCATATTCATGTGTTAGAATGGCCCAGTCCAGACCTAAATCCAATTGAGAATTTGTGGCAAGACTTGAAAATTGCTGTTCACAGACACTCTCCATCCAATCTGATAGAACTTGAGCTATTTTGCAAAGAAGAATGGGCAACAATATCACTCTCTAGATGTGCAAAGCTGGTAGAGACATCCCCAAAATGAATTGCAGATGTAATTGCAGCGAAAGGGGGATCTATAAAGTATTCACTTGGGGGGGGCTGAATACAAATGCACGCCATGTACTGTATATAGCTTTTCAATTTGGGTAAGGCAAGACCAGACAATTGTCAGTTAAAATAACGCAGTGCGGTATTGCAAAAAATGGCATGGTCAGGAAGGGGGGTAAACCTTCTGGAGTTGAAGAAGTTAAAGCTGAAATCCAGGCAAATATAATAGACACAAAATATTGCATATATATATATATATATATATATATATATATATATTTCGTAACACAAGTTGTGTAAATACCAGTATTGATCTGATATCTTGCCGAATCTGTACAGCTGAGATCAGAGGGGTCAATCACATGCTAAGTGACAGACGTGATGAGCTCATCACTATGCTGCTTCTTCTTCAAAGTCCAATCACATACTAGGGAGTGGTCCATGACAGGCTGGGCTCCGAGGAAGTAGATTGGATAATGCTGGAAGACTGAGAGCATTAAGTGGCAAAATATACTGTATTTATTGGCGTATAACACTCAATTTTATACCCTGATAATAGAGGGTAAACTGTGCCTGCGTGTTATAGGCAGGGGGGCTGTGGAAAGTTTTTTTCTGAAACTTCCCTCTTAAAGTTAGGGTGCGTGTTATATGCCGATAAATACGGTAAGCAGGGCTCAAGTCCTGCGGGAACGCGTGGGAAAGGAGTTCCTGCCCATTTTTTCACAGCAGGAACGCAGTTCCCTTTGCAGGACTAGAGCAGCCGAGAGCAGCTGAGCCGCTCGAGCCAATCCTTCACTAATCGGTAATGCCCAGCTCGAGTCACTGTCAGGGGCAGGCGAACCTTAGTAATCCTTTATGTAACTGGCCGTTTCCTGTATATGGATTCATCGGGTAGTGTGCAGGTATTCCGTCACTTCCTCGATGCCGCAGTGTCTCCTGGGAGCTTTTGTTATTGTTCCCAGGACAGTGCGGAGGTCGTCTTCTTTCTAAATTCCACGATAACTCGCGGGAGACCTCCGCAATGTCTCCTGGGAACAATGACAAAAGCTCCCAGGAGACATTGCGGCATCGAGGAAGTGACGGAATACCCACATACTACCCGATGAATCCATATACAGGAAGCGGGCAGTAACATAAAGGATTACTAAGGTACAATGGATCAAAAGAAAAACATGCGGTTTAGTAATTATGCATATGAGCGTATCATTTTCTTTTTTTTTTTTCTGGTGGGGGAGTGGATCTTGGGTGGGAGTTCCCACACTTTTTTCCCCAGGACTTGACCCCTGATGGTAAGTATTGAAGTGGACCGCAGATTTAAAGATTGCAGCAAAATCTGCTTTTTAATTTCTTTAAATTGTCTATTTTTTTATTTATTTTTTACTTTTTGACTGGAGTTTTGCTTTACATTCACAGTGACTATGAAAACAGTACCCTTGGGTTCATAAACTCGGAATGCAAATAACAGTGCTTTGCACACCCAGTTCCAGTTGAATATTTGCTGGTGGATTGTATTGTATTTACAGTTGAGGATTATTTAAACCCCAAATTAGGCTGCTAGAAACTGAGCTTTTAAACTCTTTTAATTAATGAAGTGAATCCAACCTGATTATTGTTCTAAGTGAAGTCAACATGCACAGATTGTGCGGGCAAAGAAAAGATGAAGAACAATTAACTCTTTCATACCTGGATAAATAAACCATTTAGATCTGTGCTACACATAAGATATGAGTGCTGTACTAGCCTTAACATATGAACTGCAGTAATATTTGAAACTGAAATATAATTTGAACTCTTATGCCTTGTACACACAATCGGAATTTCCGATGAAAAAAGCACAACAGAATTTTTTCATATGATATTTTCCGACCGTGTGTGGGCCCCAACGGACTTTGTTCCGTCAGAGTTTAGAAATAGAACATATTCTATTTTTTCCAATGGAAAAAAATCTTATTGGAAATTCTGATCGTCTGTGTGGAACTCCGACGGAGAAAAAAACATGCATGCTCAGAATCAAGTCGACGAATGCTCGGAAGCATTGAACTTAATTTTTCTCGGCTCGTCGTAAGGTTTTACGTCACCGCGTTTTGGACGGCCGGAATTTGGTCTGACAGTGTGTATGCAAGACAGCTTGAACGGAATTCTGACGGAAAATTTCATCGGATTTTATCCTATCGGAAATTCTGTGTACAGGGCATCAGGTTTGTGTACAGGGTGAAAAAGCTAGATCCTTTATCAGGTTTGATTGATGTATTTTTCTACTAATTTGTTATGCATGAGACTAAATTTTGCTTAAAGCAGAATGACCCCCAGCCTTAAAGTGGTTGTAAATCTTTACATACTGTATACTGTAACGTGACTGGCCAGAGATGAAACAAGTCCTCCAACATAAGTTGTCTGCACCCGCCTCTCCTCTACAGCCTCCTAAAGGACAACTTTTACACATAATTTCTTAGCTCCAGAAGACATGGGGTGGGGATCTGATGTCACATACTGCATAACATAGAGCAGGTAGCTCTAGTAGAGACCTGAGTAGAGGGAAAGGACACATTCCCCTCTTCAGTCTTATATGGAAACATGCACAGCCAAGGTTCTCCATCATGTGTGGTGTGCTGGAGGGGTTGAGGACATCTTCTGGGATTGCCTGGTGTTGGCATAGACCTGCGGAAGTGGCTCATGCCGATAGAAGAAAAATGAGAGCACAGACAGAAATCACACTGGATGCTTTGGGAGAACAGAAGAATATGCTTTGTTTTTTTTTTTCATTTCAGGGGTTTATAACCACTTTAATAAAACTGACAACAGCAATGCAATTATAACTTAAAAAAATAAATAAATTAATAATAGTTAATAATAGTTATTTGCCTTCATTGTTGTATAATCAACACAGGGGTTTTAAGGTTTTTTTTTTTTTTTTTTAATAACAAACATGTCATACTTGCCTCCACTGTGCAGCTCGTTTTGCACAGAGTGGCCCCGATCCACTTCTTCTGGGGTCTCTCGGCGGCTGTCTCGGCTCCTCCCCGCAAAAGAGCTAACTCCCTTCATGGGAAGCGCTCTACAAAGGGGGGTTAGCTTGCGGGCGCTCTCCCAAGGCTATATCCGCCAACTGTATCACTCAGCCCCGCCCCCCGGTGCGCCACATCATTGGATGTGATTGACAGCAGCACAAGCCAATGGCTGTGCTGCTATCAATAAATCCAATCTAGCCAATCAACTGCTAGGGTGCATTTAGGTGAAAAAGACAAACCTTTACAGCCCCTTTTAGGATAGGTTTTCCCCTTACATTGGTGTCAGTGGGAAGAATGCTCCTTACATTGGTGGTCAGTGAATGAAAGAATACTCCTCACATTGGAGATCGGTAGGAAGAATGATCCTTATCTTTGTGTTCAGTGGAACGAATACTCCTTAGGCCTCGTACACACGATCGGACATATCCGATGAAAACGGTCCGCGGACCATTTCCATCGGATATGTCCGATCGGGAGTTTGATCCGATGGCGTGTACACACCATCGGATCAAATTCCCCGCCGCCGGACGGCGCGGTGACGCGGCGGTGACGTTGACGCCGCCGCGTCATCGCCACGTCACCGCACCAGGAAGTAAAACACTTCCGCGCATGCGCCGAATCCATTCGGTGGCGGCGCGGCGGCGGTGGGGGACGACATGTCTGCTGGTAAGTGTACTAACCAGCAGACATGTCGGGCGGACAGATTCCCACCGGATGGATTTCAAAGCATGCTTTGAAATCTGTCGGGTGGAGAAATCTGTCCGCTAGCCCATACACACGAGCGGAGATGTCTGCTGAAACGGTCCATCGGACCGTTTTCAGCGGACATATCCCCTCGTGTGTACGAGGCCTTACAGTGATGATCATTGGGATTAATGCTCTTTACATTGGTGGTCAGTGGGAAGAATTGTCCTTACATTGTTGAGGTCAGTGGGAAGAATGCGCTTTACTCTGGTGGTCATTGGAAAGAATGCTCTTTACTTTGGTGGTCATTGGGAAGAATGCTCTTTACTTTGGTGGTCATTGGGAAGAATGCTCTTTACTTTGGTGGTCATTGGGAAGAATTCTCCTTACATTGTGGAGGTCAGTGGGAAGAATGCCCCTTACATTGGTGATCAGTGAGAAGAATGTTTCTTACATTGGTGGTCAGTGGGAAGAATGCCTGTTACATTGGTGGTCATTGGGAAGAATGCTTTTTACTTTGGTGGTCATTGGGAAGAATTCTCCTTACATTGTGGAGGTCAGTGGGAAAAATGCCCCTTACATTGGTGGTTAGTGGGAAAAATGTTCCTTACATGTGTGGTCTTTGGGAAGAATGCTCATTACACTGTTGATCAGTGGAAAGAATGCCCTGTACATCAGAGGACAGTGGAAATAATAATCCTTAACTTGGTAGTCATTGGGATGAATGCTCACTACTTTGGTGGTCATTGGGAAGAATGCTTCTTACATTGATAGTCAGTGTTAGGAATGCCTTCCTTTATAAAATTATCATTGGTGCCAGTGGTTACTTAGCTAACAGAGGAGAAGTAACAGTTTAATCCATCACTGCTCAAGGAACACCTAACAATCTCTTGAACCCTAGGGTTCAATGGAACCCTGGTTGAGAAAGGCTATATCATTAGATGATGTACACCAGGAGTAGCCAACCTTTTGACTTTCCTGGGCCACATTGGAAGAAGAGGGATTGTCTAACAGTAAGGATAGTTGATAAGCAGAAAAAGTCGGGCAGATCACTGATGTAGATAATGTACCTGAGTAATAACATTTTTGTAATATTTTATGATTGTAAGGCCCCTTTTACACTGGGGTGGGGGCGGCGTTGGCAGTAAAGCACCGCTTTTTTTAGCGGCCGAGAAAGGTTAAAACCACCGCAAAGTGCAGAGGGGCTATAGCCGCGGCGCCCATTGATTTCAATGGGCAGGAGTGATGGAGGAGCGGTATACACACCGCTCATTCACCGCTTAAAAAATGCTGCTAGCAGGATTTTTTTTACCGTCCTGCTAGCGCACTGCTCCAGTGTAAAAGCCCACTAGAGAGACAGCAGTGGCTGTTTCAGGTCGCTTTGCAGGCACTATTTATATTGTTATAGCGCTTGCAAAGCAACCCAGTGTGAAAGGGGTCTAAAAGAGGGCAACATAAAGTTGTGTGTGATATTTGTTTTTGATAAACTAACACATTAATATCTGATTCAATGGATGTAGTAGCAATTCTCAATGAATTCTCAAGGTGCTCATCAGATATTTTGGTTCTAATTTTGCCCTTAGTGTGCTTAATCCTTGAAAATAACTGCTTACAAAAATACCTGTAGGTGCTGCTGAGAACTCATGACACGGTTAAGGAGTGATTCTGAAGAGTGGGTTATCCAGTAAAGAGACATGGTCAAAGTTTTTCCTTGCTTCCGCATTTGTTCACTAAGTATAAACATCTTTTTACAAAAAATTCCCCCCAAAAATCATTTTTTTCAGTAAGTTTATGATTATGTGTTGTTTTGGGTTGCATGTGGCCCATGGGCCTCAGGTTGGACACCCCTGATGTGCAACATGTTTCTGGAACATATACGATAGTTAATCCCTTTTCACCTTTTGAGTAGTGATGATACATTGATAATGCATCGCTATTTAAAGCGTGATTGATTAGGTCAATTTGTTATTTAAAAAAAAAATAAAAAATTAGACCCAGATTGAAGGAAGATTATTTTATAACCAGTGAATTGCTTTCTTATTTGAATACATTTTAAATGCTATTCTAGAAGCAAAGGCACGTGATCTAAAATTCTGATTTTTTTCATGCATTTCTATTCATCTCTCTGACAGATGTGTTTTTGTTAAAATACCGCTGGCAGCACTTTTAAAATATGCACTGGATGAAAATATGCATACGTATGAACAGTACTATTGAATATAATGGCACAGATCTCACCTAGCATTTAACGGTATGAAAAATGTGCAGCTCTGAATGGGGGCCTTAACCCTGCAGAGAAAATGGTTTACCTTTTGTATGTGTAATCTACAATATGAAATTGGTGCTTTTGGTAACTTTACCGGTCTGCATGAATAAATTCCTGGCATACATCAAGAGTATAATGCTGGAAGTGGTTCTAAAAGCAGAACGTTTTTACCTTAACCACTTCAGGCCCGCAAGGTTTTACCCCTTAATGACCAGGCCATTTTTTTGCGATACGGCACTGCGTTTTTTTAGCTGACAATTGCGCGGTAATGCGACACTGTACCCAAATACAAATTGTGTCCTTTTTTCCCACACATAGTGCATTCCTTTGATGGTGTTTGATCACCTCTGCAGTTTTTATATTTTGTGCTATAAACAAAAAAAAATGTAAATTTTGAAAAAAAATTACAATATTTTTTATTTTCTGCTATAAAACATGTCCAATAAAAAAAAATCTTCATCGATTTAGGCCAATATGAATTTTGCTACATATTTTTGGTTAAAAAATCATAATAAGCATATACTGATTGGTTTGCACAAAAGTTATAGCGTCTGCAAAATAAGGGATAGGTTTATTTAGATTTACTAGTAATGGTGGTGATCTGCATTTTTATCGTGACTGTGACATTGCAGCGGACAGATCGGACACTTTTGACACTATTTTGGGACCATTGACATTTATACACATGCGCTGATTGCTGTATAAATGTCACTGGCAGGGAAGGAGTTAACACTAGGGGGCAACCAAGAGGTTAAATGTGTTACCAAGGGAGTGATTCTAACTGTGGGGGGAGGGGACTGACTAGGGGAGGAGGCCGATCGGTGTTCCTATAAAATAGGAACACGCAATCTGTTTCATCTCCCCTGACAGGACATGGATGGTTTACACACACATATCCACACTCCTGCTCTATCACGAGCGATCGTGGGTACCCAGCGGAAATCGCAGCCCCCGGGCATGTGCATCGGCTCCTTGGTGACGTGGCCCACGCCCCCTATCCCTCCGGGAAGCCGAGGACGTCATATGATGCCCGCCCTGGATGGGAGATCCCATCTGCAGATGTCATATGACAATGGATGAGATGGGAAGTGGTTAAGCAGCTTAGCTCATTTCCTCCTTGCCCTTGCGTGGTCTATGATCTCTAAGACTACGTTCACATTGGGGCCGCAGCGTCATCAGCACTAAATCACTGCTCATTTTACTGGCAATTTATCGCTGTTTAAGCAGCACTTTTCGTCCGCTAGCAGGGCACTTTTAACCCCTGCTAGCTGCCAAAGAAGGGGTTAAAAGCACCTGCGCTGCAGCGCTTCCAAATCGCTTTTCATTCCAATGAGCAGGGGTGGCGTACGAGCGCTGTACACACTGCTCCCAAACCGCCCTGAAGATGCTGCTTGCAGGACTTTTTTCCCCATTTCTCAAGCGCACCGCCTCAGTGTGAAAACACTCAGCTTTCCATCTGGGGAGGCATGAGAGGCAATTTTCAGGCGCTATATTTAGTGCTAAAATGCCTGAAAACTGCTTTTGTGTGAAAGGGGACTAAGTGTTTCCTGCCTGTGCTCCTGTGTATGACTTTGCCTGGCTGACGTCCCTTCCGATTCTTGTTCCTGATTTTTGCTCCTGATTACGCTGACTTTGGGTTTCCTGACTTCTGTTTTTTTATTACGTTCCTGAACTATGTAATTTTTGCCATTTCATTCAGACTCCTTTCACACTGAGGTGCTTTACAGGCGTTATAGCGCTAAAAATAGCGCCTGTAAAGAGCCTCTCCTCTCAGGGCTTTCACACTGGAGCGGTGCGCTGGGCAGACGCTCAAAAAAGTCCTGCAAGCAGCAACTTTAAGGCGCTGTAGGAGTGGTGTAGCTATTAACCCTTTTTCAGTCATTAGCAGGGGTTAAAAGCACCCCGCTAGTGGCCAAAAAGTGCAGGAAGAACAACGGTAAAGTGCCACACTTTACCGCTGATGCCCGGTGCTGCTAGGTGTGAAAGTGCCCTAAAGGTGTGATTTTCACTGGTCTATGGTTCCTGACACTCATGTAGTTCTCTGCAGGCAGACTGTAGTAGGTGGAGCCTGCTGACCCCCTCCCTCAGCTCTGCTCTTTATACAGGCTATGTGCAGTCCAGTGATGATGTCACTGCTACGTTTCCAGGGCAATATCTGGGTTTGTATAGCTCCCCCCTCCCCATAATAATATAACCCAGCAAAGCCAGGAGGACATTGCTATATTAAAATGTTATTATCCATGTATTATCAATAGAGGGAAGTTGACTGACACAGAATGATAACACACAACATAAGAGCATGTTTGATCCTTACACAATTAGAGCAGCTGGTATTTCCTTGGATGTTAATTTCTTTTCCTGGGAAGACGTCTTTAATGCAGTAGTGACTTCATTGCAGGGCAGCACATGCCTGGGCAAGTAGGCAATGACAATTATACCTGGGTCATTTGGTTAATTAGATATTAATTGGGAGTTTTGGCCTAATGAATAAAGTAACTGTGTGTCACTTTCTTTATAACCATGTAATGATATCCAGCCAGGTATAGCTTGGCACTCAGGAGAATTTAAGTACAGAAAAAGATTGTTAGAAAGAAACTCCAGATGTTTATTGTTTTAAAGTAATTGTATAGTCGACACAACTCAAAAAAAAAATGGAAAAAGAACATATTTTTCTCCAATTTTTACAAATTATCAACAAATAAATCACAACACACCCTGTAAATTAACACATGCCAAATTTCCACATTGAGCATTCTAAAGCCTCGTACACGCAATCGGATTTTCAGACGGGAGTTGTGTGTTGACAGCCTGTTGGCATAAAATCCGACCGTTTGTACGCTCCATCAGACAAATGGAAAAAATATAGTTGCGCTGTGATAAGCTATATAAAAGAAACTGCAAAAACTGCAGCGGAGTGATGATAAAAAATGCAAATGGAGCAATAACCAATGTGTTAAAACATAAGTTCAGTGAAGTCCAAAGAAAACACAATTAAGATGAATTGTTCTGCGATTCAAAAGTAAGCAAATCCACCACCAAAAGTGAAGACACCATAAGGTATGCAGGCTTACCAGATGGCAAGCAAAGATAGCTGGCGGCTCTAAACCCCAGCCCGGGCCTTTAGCAGGGACTGCAGCACTCGCCAGTGGAGATGATCAATGGATCCTCAAAAGCACAGATGTCCCCAGGCAGATGAGATACCCAAAAAGTAATAGGACTCACAATAGTGAAATACCTTAGATAAAGTGTAAAATGTTATGAGATAAAACACTTACAAGAGAAAAAAAAAAAAAAAAAAGAACGATCGTATAAGCAGCATAAAAACAAAGCCGGCAGGCTAAGCGAATGCCTGTCCGCTCGGACTGTCACGCAATGACGTCAGCACGTCTCCTACAATTGTCTACGGAAAATTTGAAAGCCTGCCATCCAACATTCGTCCACGGAAAATCCGACAACAGTGCTGCCACAGCTGCTAAAGCATGTACATAGAGCCAGCGCTATCCGTTTCTTCGCCAATCTGCAACTCCACCACTTCTGGCATGTCACCTCTGGTGCAGCATATGACATCACTTCCGATTGCTGTACAGCCACCACTGACGCATTTCATTCTTATGACTTCATCAAAAGGAGTTGTGGATTGGGTGAGACGCCATTAGTGTCAGCTCGATGTACCTGCTTTAGAAGCTGTGGCAGCACTGACCAATGAATATATTGAGAGTCTGTATGATGAGCATATGTTGATTATATGCTTGTAAATCGTATTCATAACCTATTTTAATAAAAGGGTGTGCTTAACAATATCACACTATTGAGTATTCTTTGTTTCCCATCCCATCCATGGATGGTCCAGAGGAGATGTGGAGAAAGATATATACCTCAAAAAGTCATATACGCTGATCATATAATGAGGGGCATTTTGTGCTGATGAGTGGAGAGTTTGTGGGGAGGGGATAAGCTTTGAAGATCAAAGTCAACACAGAAGAAAGAAGTTTTAGGTTACAATTTATGGACACTAAGAATATTCATAGTGGACATTTGGCACGTGTTAATTCACAGGGTGTATTGTGATTTATTTACTGATAATTTGTAAAAAAAAATAATGGTTCACAGCACTGCCACTAATTGTTTTTTGAGTTGTATGGTCTATGACAGCCTTTTTCAACCAGGGTGCCCTGAGGTTTCTTCAGGAGTGTCTTGGCAAAATGCCCGCAAATTGTATACAAGCCAACGTGTGGATGAAGCCTGCCTTTTAGTTACACAAAGCCACAGGTTTTCATTGAGCACCATTACAACCTTCTAGCTGCTGGCACCCTAACGGCCTGTGGCATCATCAATTAATATGGAGGATGTCATTTGCCTACACAGCATCCTTGTGTCTACCTCTCCTGCCTCTCTCCATTAGCATTGGGGTCACATTATCTGTGTGAGGCAGAAGAGAAACATTGCAATACTAGTCAGTATTTGGAAGAATAAATCCCCTCTAACGTTGGGTGTCCTGCTTTGTGTGGATGTTGCTGCAATAAGTAAAACTATTAGAATAGTTTTTACAATTTAGAATACCGTGCCTCGAGACTGTCCATAATTTTTAAAGGTTGCCTCGAGATTGTCCATCATTTTTAAAGGGTGCCTTGACTGAAAAAAGATTGACAAACTCTGCTCTATAATATTAGGTGGCAGCAGTACCACAGATAAGAAAAGCACAATTATTTTAGTTGCTACTTCCTCCAAAGCGCAGTGTTATGCCGCATACACACGATCATTTTTTGTGATGAAAAAAAACGATGTTTTCTGTGAAGTAAAAAACGACGTTTTTGAAACGTCACTTTTCAAAGACGATGTTGCATACACACCATTTTTTTTTTCACAAAAAGCGAGGTTACGTTCACCACTCTTTTCCATTGAAGCTCGCTTCATAACTAGCTTCTGGGCATGCGCGGGTTGAAAAACGTAGTTTTAAACAACGTTTTTGCTACACACGGTGACTTTTTGTGAAACAAAAAACAACGTTTTGAAAAACGACACAAACAATTCAAGCATGTTTTGCCCACACACGATCAATTTAAATGACGTTTTAAAAAACTACGTTTTTTTTCATCGCATTATTGTATTGGGGCTTGTGGGCACAATATATTTTATTTTTAGTTTTATAGTCAAAACTTTTTTTTTTCTTACTTTTGGATAGAGTAGGGAATGATAGGGCAGATTTGGGGTCTTTGGTTCAAATATAATCCGGACACTATCTGCTAGTGCCTCATGAACCCTGGGCATGGAGCCCTAGTGTATGAGATTCTGGCTTTTTTGTGTGGGTGGAAGGCACAGGTGCACTGTCCAACTCTGCTATTGGCGGCCTGTAAAACTTCATGAAAGACTGAAAGCTAGATGGGGCTGGACAATGCACCAAGTGGTACTAATGTTTAGGGCAGTATGCACCCAGAAAAGAATGCCGGGATTGCAAGAAAACCATAAAGTTTACATGTTTGCTCCCACACTCCAAAGACATGCTGGTGGGATAATTGCCTTCTTTTTAAATTGGTCCTAGTATATGGGTATAAATTAGCTATACACATGTGTTATCACATTCTGCATTTCAAGCTAAGCAATTGAAGATGGGTATATAAAGACCTAGCAACCTACCTTATTAAAAAAATGCAAGTTTCCAAGCATATCAGATATGGTATAGCTGGATCATAGAAAAAAATGATTTGCATGAACTGAAATGGGTTTATTTATCAAAGTGCGAACAATTTAGTAATAATGGCTAGGTTACCGGGTATAGTTGGAGGAAGAACCTTTTAATTCTAACGTAAAGAAAGGGAACAGGTTGAACATATGGGCAACAATTAGGCAAACCAACGGTGTTTGGAAAAATCAAATATATGCATATTTGCAATGTATAACAGCCATTTCCAGTCTCTTTCGGAAGCCTGTGTGATGGGGTAACAATGCAATAGCACAATTGGGGGACAAGGAGAGAGTGTTATCACTGTATTACAGGAAGTCCATGATTAAAGGGTTAGTTCACCTTTACAGTTACTTTCCAAAAAATGACCTATGCATTCTAGCTTCTCTGATATCTTAAAAAGCAGACCTTGACTCATAAAAAAAAAATGTTTCTTGTTCAAGGTTTAGCTGTAGGCCATGCACAGTCTCTCCTAATCCTGTCCACAAAGCTCCCAGAGTGGGTGACCCATCCCATCCACTCTAGATGTTTTACAAACAAGCTGGGGAGAGACTAAACACTGCTTACAGGAATTGTGACAGGAGTCACTTTGTGTGGGGTGCCCAAGAACTCATTCTGATCTGTACTAGATGGACTCTCCTTACAGCTACACTGGAACCTTGTTTATATGTATATATTGTGTGTTGTTTCATGCTGTTAGATTGAGATCGTTTGGGGTGTGGTTGTATTCCATTGTTTTATTGTCTCTGTCTGCCTTGGCTGTTTATTGTCCCTGTCTGCCCTGCCCTGAATTCCAAAGGGGGGAGGGGAGTGATTGTCCTGAGTTGGATATCTGTTGTGTCCATGTGTGATAATGGTAAGTTTGATTTTTGTCACTCTACACTGTGTTACTTTTGGAATGACTTTATCACGTTAACTTTTATATGAGATTTTAGTGATGGGGTTTACAAGAGATCAAATTATTGGCCGGGTTGATAAGCCAATTACATTTTATTTAGGGGCATAATCACAGATCATGGGGCCCATAGCAACATTTTTGATGCCCCTCTCCCCAAAAGCTAAACACTATTTTCCCAGTAACTCCTCAGTTAGCATCATAAATCTTAGGGCCTCAATGTAAATGCTAAACCCTTCAACTCCCCACTGTAGGCAAGTGCTAAACAAGGTGGTGTGTCATTCAGTAAAGAGAAAACACAAATTGGATTGTAGTAGCAATAATAGTGAACATAAAAATATTTTATATTATGACATAATTGTGCACACAATTACATTATATTTCTAATGCAAACATTTTTAAACTGTGAGTTTTATTTGCCAAAATGTAAATCAGCTGATGAAGACTATGCTAGGCAACCAGGGTTAATTTCAGTGCTGGCTAGGATGACCAGAAGCATTAAAGGATAGACATTTACATTATCAAGACAGCTAAACAAACTCTCCTTACTGCACAGCCTGTAAAGGGGAACTATTCTAAAGATTCCTTTTTTTACATTTGATATCAGCTCTTGGAAACATCACAGGGGTACGGGGTCTGTGTCAATAGCAACCTCTGCAATACTTGATATTACAAAACTGGATTTGTGTTATATTCACATGCTCATGATTTTCTACATTTAAATTGCCTCGACAATTACCCTAACAGGATCCCCTTCCACCCCCAGGCCCCACAACAGCTGCATGGTCTGTTATGGCTTTTATTACACCACTGATTTTATTTTGTAAGTGCTGGTTTAGAACTTGCCCATTTGCGCTCTTAGATTTTTGGCTAGATTGAAAAAAGAACTCATCGTGCTTACTTTAATCTTCAATAATTGTTTATGACTTTGGTTTTTATTAGCCAGTATATTTAAAATGCTTGTTTACGCTCATGCTCCAGCTTCCAGAGTAAACCTTTTTCATAAATGTTTAAAGAAATTCAAATTTCATTACATTTCACTTTTCCCCACATCACTTTTGAAACTCATTTTCCAGAGATTTTTTTTCTTTCTCTAAACTCCTACTAACGTTCTTATTGAAATTTAATTTTGCTTAGTGCAATAGTAAGTTGTTTTTATAGAATTATAAAAATTTTACTGAACTTACATTGCAGGAGGAAAATTGGAAAAGGGGAGATGGATGGAGGCACTATAGATGCATAGAGAGGAGGTATAATTGTACAAGAAGACATAAAAAAAGAAAATTAGAAGGAACAACACTAGACTATTCACATGTAAACAGAATTATACAGTAATAAAAAAAAATGGATATTCCTATTATATTTCTCTTTGAGAAGTAGAATTGAAAGAGAAACTGCAAGCAATATAACAATTAACCATTCAGCAGTGATGCAGTAAAAGGCTAATACCAGTCAGGAAGGAACCAGTGACAAGTCACAAAGTCAACTTATAAATTAATTCATCTCTGGGCACAATTCGAAACCTATTCACTTAAAAAAAAACTTTCCTTTGCTTTAAAGCAACTTTGCTCTACTTAAAGCAAATTCTGACATCTACTACACTCTCTTCTATTCCACATCACCTCTTGAGAGAGTGAAGACTGGTGGTTCACCACTAAAGTCTGGGCCTTTGTTGTCCAGTCTTGAGGTCAACAAACTATTGAATATGAAGAAGAAAAAAGTCATGGATTTTTTCTTGGTACACCAAGAACAGAAAACAAACACTTAGCAAAATATCAAACTTTATTACAAAACTCTAAAAGGGTTTGTTTTAAACCACATAATTAAAATCAATACTACTTTTCTTTATTTTCGAACATAGTTCCCTATTTTTGATGGCCTGAGTCTCCTTAAAAGTGGACTCCACCCCAAGACTGTAGACCTAAGGGATCGCCTGAGTCTCCATAAAAGTTGATTTCACCCCAAGATTGTAGACCTAAGGGAACTACGTCTACAATCTTGGGATGGAGTCCACTTTTAAGGAGACTCAGACTGTCTAAAATAGGGAACTTTTTTACAAAATAAATGGAAGCTGTATTCATTTTAATTATGTGGTGTATAACAAACATTTTTAGAGCTTTGTAAAAAGAATTTAATATTTTACAATTTGTTTGTTTTCCATTTTTTGAGGTACAGAGAAAATCCATGGGCCAGATTCAGGTAGATGGGCGCATCTTTGTGCCGGCATAACGCAGCGCATATACGTTACGCCGGCGCAAACTAGTGAGGCAAGTACAGTATTCACCAAGCACTTGCTCCTAAGTTTGCGCCGGCGTAACTTAAATGTGAAGGTGTAAGTGGAAGTGGGTGTGACCTTATGCAAATGATGGTCTGAGCCTGGATCTGACACTTACGCCTGGCCTATCATCCACGGAGCATGCTCAGTGACCTCGGTGTCTGATCGCTTCCCTGTGAGCATGCTCACAACTACCCCGGCCCAACTTCCTGAGATATGCCGGCCCAAACCGGCTTATGCCGAGCCTAAAAATAAGCCCAGACATGTGCCCGTCTGGTGCAAATTTACCCCCCTTAGGGAAGGTACTTTTGTCTAATGATGCCGGCTACTGTAAATACAGGCAAGGAGAGGGGGAAAAAATACTTTAGCAAAACGAACCGGACCTGTTATGGACTTATGTGAATCGGCTCCATAGAGAGCCAGTCAAAATCTCCTGGTATTGCGAATTGGATGCAGGGATCCCTCATGTAATTCCAATATTGTGAACCCAGGCTTACTGAGGGGTCCACAGTAAGGAAAAAAAAGGGTATTTTGTTTGCAACCTATTAATATGAAATAAGTAACACATAAGGGAATACAATTGTATTCCTATAAAATAACATAAGGTGTACTGGATATAAAAAACAAAACAAAAAAACAGACATTTAAATTTATTAGGTTCCTAATCCCAACATGGCAATAAGCAAACAAGTATATACTCGCATTTCATAGATCAGCCATTCATTTCCACCTCCAATAAATTCTCCTTTCTAACAAGAGCAGATAAAGAGTTATTTATAGTGTTTTATTGATTTATTCCAAAAGAGGACACCGAGCGACAGATTTACGATTTCTGAGAATTTGGAGGAGGAATTTATAACAGAAGAACAAGGGAACCAAATGAGATATTCATTGTGCCAAAATAAGCTGGAGAAAATATCAGTGGCACTGGATGATGGAAAATAAATAAAGTCACAATAAACAAGGAACATTGTGATGCTGCTAACACAGTACTGTGCACGGAAGGAACGTCTTCACTTGGAGAGAGCGCTTACTATTTATTTAAATAATGATGACCAAGCTAGAGTTTGGCTCCCTTCCCTGCAAGAAGAGGAAAAAAGTTGTAGCAAAGCTAATAGGAAGTTCAGAATTGAAAATAAGAAAACCTACTGTGTCAAATGGAGAGGCATGCCTGTGGTGTGTCTATTTTAGATTCAATATTTTTAGCATTTTATATTCGGCTTCAGCAAAACTGAGCTCAAAATACCAGAAAAATATATGCAAAAACATAATTGATTACATCTGAAAAAACAATGAAATAGTAACTTAGCAACCTGAACTTATCCTTAAATAGACCCTGTCACTGACCTAAAAAATTGCCGGTAGAAGCACGTGAAAACCAGATTATATATACTGTGTGTGTGTGTATATATATATATATCTATATATATCTATATATATATATAGATATATATATATATCTATATATATATAGATATAGATATATATATATCTATATCTATAATATATTATTTTTTATTAATATTCACAATTTATTTAGCACCAACAGTTTACGCAGTGTTTTAGGCCTCGTACACACGATCGGACATATCCGATGAAAACGGTCCGCGGACCATTTCCATCGGATATGTCCGATCGGGAGTTTGATCCGATGGCGTGTACACATCATCGGATCAAATTCCCCGCCGCCGGACGGCGCGGTGACGTGGCGGTGACGCGGCGGTGACGTTGACGCCGCCACGTCACCGCCACGTCACCGCACCAGGAAGTTAAACACTTACGCGCATGTGCCGAATCCATTCGGCGGCGGCGGTGGGGGACGACATGTCTGCTGGTAAGTGTACTAACCAGCAGACATGTCGGGCGGACAGATTCCCACCGGATAGATTTCAAAGCATGCTTTGAAATCTGTCGGGTGGAGAAATCTGTCCGCTAGCCCATACACACGAGCGGAGATGTCTGCTGAAACGGTCCATCGGACCGTTTTCAGTGGACATATCCCCTCGTGTGTACGAGGCCTTACAGTTCATATCAATACCAGAAGGTACAGGAGGGCCCTGCTCGTAGAGCTTACATTCTAAAGAGAGGGGGGGTGGTGTGGTACAATATATATATATATATATATATATATATATATATACAGTATACT
This sequence comes from Rana kukunoris, assembly GCA_029574335.1. NCBI lineage: Eukaryota > Metazoa > Chordata > Amphibia > Anura > Ranidae > Rana > Rana kukunoris. Next base: position 54,253,689 of record CM056050.1, read on the forward strand.
ATATATATATATATATATATACAATCATGGCCGAAATTGTAGAAACCCCAAGTATTTCTCACAGAAAAGTATTGCAGTAACACATGTTTTGCTCTACACATGTTTATTCTCTTTGTGTGTATTGGAACAAAACAAAAAAAAAAAGCAAATTGGACATAATGTCACACAAAACTCCAAAAAGGGTCTGGACACATTTTTTGGCACCCTTTCAAAATTGTGGTTAAATAAGATTGTTTCAGCCATGTAATGCTGCTTTAGGCTGGGTTCACACTATACTACACGACAGCAGTACAACTTTCATCCTACTTTGCTCTGCGACATCTGTCCTACATTCATCCTACATTCATCCTACATTGGTCCTACATCCATCCAACTTTCATGAACAGGATACTACTTTGAACCGACTTTGTGATAGGCTGGGTTTACACTACACTACACGACTTTCATCCTACTTTGCTCTGCGACATTTGTCCTACATTGATCCTACATTCATCCTACATTGGTCCTACATCCATCTTACTTTTATGAACAGGATACTACTTTGGTCCTACTTTGTGATAGACTGACTTGTTCTTTGACCAATCAAAACAATCCCAGAGTGAGATAAATTCCTTTTACTGGTGCTGTAATCGCATGTCAGATGGCAAAAGTCGGATGGTTAGGACAAGGCTCCTACTTTGGTCCTACTTCAATGATATTCAATGGGCTGAAGTAGGATCAATGTAGGACCAAAGTAGTACAGGGAGTAGCTTCAAAGTCGGACCGACTTGTGTAGGACCAGTTAAAGCGGAGCTCCAGCCACGGTAAAATTTTTTTTTAAAGTCAGCAGCTACTAACAGTGTAGCTGCTGACTTTAAATAAAGACACTTACCTGTCCTAGGCGCCCGCGCTGATGGGCCCCCCGATGCCGGTCCCACGATCGCTCCGGGTCCCGCGCCGCCATTCACAATATGGGAAACAGGCAGTGAAGCCGTACGGCTTCACTGCCCGTTTCCTACTGCGCCTCCGCGAGTCTCACGCTGGCTTGTGAATGGGCGCGCTGCTCTCTGAGAACACACACAGTTCCCAGGAAGCAGCGCGCCCATTCACAAGGAGAAGGAGAAGAAGAAAACACACCGCGGATTAGGAAGAGGCAGATTACGGACTTCCGCATAGCAACAGCTATTTCGGGTGAGTAATTTTTTTTTTTTTTTTCAGGTTTTTTTTTTTTTTTTTTTTCAAACAACATTGTAAAATGTTGTTACACTGGGTGGAGCTCCGCTTTAAGACAGCTCTCATAGGGAAACATTGATTTTCACACGTCATGCTACATGAGCTCCCAATGTAGGAGCGTTGTCGGAACAAGTGTGAACCCAGCCATAGTCTGACTTGTTCTTTGACTAATCAAAACAATCCCAGAGTGAGATAAGTTCCTTTTACTGCTGCTGTAATCACATGTCGGATGTCTGATAAGGACAAGGCTCCTACTTTGGTCCGACTTCAATGATATTCAATGGGCTGAAGTAGGATGAATGTCGGAGCAAAGTAGTACAGGGAGTGTTTTCAAAGTCGGACCGACTTGTGTCGGATCAGTTAAGACGGCTCTCATAGGGAAATGTTGATTTTCACACGTCATGCGACATGAGCTCCCAATGTCGGAGCGTTTGTAGGACAATTGTGAACCCAGCCTTAAACTCACCTGGGGCAAGTAACAGGTGTGGGCAATATAAAAAAAATCACACCTGAAAGCAGATAAAAAGGAGAGAAGTTCACTTAGTCTTTGCCACAAAATGATTTGATAGGCTGTAATCACTTCTATAAAACATCCAGCAAATTTGCTATAGTCCTGGGAGTTTATATTCCAGCATTTCTGCTAACATAATTATTATGTTGCTGGCAGTGAAAGCTTTGAAGGATATTTAAACCCAACAACATTTTTCAAACTTACACTCTTTTTAGTGACTACTAAAATAATACTTGCTGATATTGTCAGTAATGCAGTGTCCTGTAACTTCCTATGATCTGAACTGAAAGCGCAATGTTATCTTCCCTTTGTAAACCATCTATCCCCCCATGTAATGGAGAAGAAGGCTGGATTCACACCTATGCATTTTTAGTGCTTTTTTCATTTTGCAGATTTGTTCTACAGAACGTGTTCCATAGGCAACCATGTTAAATGGACTGTAGTGCAAATCTGCAAAATGCAAAAAGCACTAAAAATGCATAGGTGCGAGCGTTTTGATAAACACCATTTATTGACAGTTTTTTATGATGTGGGTGTAGTGAGATTTTAAAGTACAAACACACATAAACGCGCTAGCGACAATGTGCATTTGACATTTCCCCCCCCTCTCCAAACTCTCCTTTCTCTCTTGCTTCTTCCTCTAAGTGCCTGTAAACTCCTATGTGTGCATTGGCTCTTAGGCTAACATGGGGAGGTGGATTTATAGGCAGAAAAAATGTCAAAAGCCTGTAAAAATATTTTTTTTAAAAGCCCTGTGTGCATTACGCCTTAGGGCTCGTTCGAACAGACAAAACTTTTTATTTTGGTTATGGATTGAGTAAAGAGTGATTTGAAGCCCTGTCAGTTTTTTTTGCTGTCTGTGGTACTGCTAAGGAGATTCCCCCTCTCTATTTATCCTGTTTACCCTTATCATTGAAAGTGAAAGGAAAATACATTTTGAGTTGTCCCCAGAAAAGTAAGGGGAATCTTCCAAAGGGGACACTCCTTCTGGTGACCTAGGGGTCCCCAAGAGATTCCCTTAATTTGCAGGGATTTCCTCTCACTTCCTGTTTTGAATGTGGAACAGGAAGTGAAGGTAAATCTTCCCAATGGCAAAAATAAACCTTAGGCCTCGTACACATGACCGAGGAACCCGTCGTAAATGAAACATCGTTTTCCTCGACGAGTTCCTTGTCAGGCTTGTCGAGAATCTTGACAAGCTTTCCTTGCGTACACTAGGGATGAGCCGAACACCCCCGCGTTCGGTTCGCACCAAAACGTTCGAACAGACCGCCCGTTCGATCGAACATTTAGAACCCCATTGAAGTCTATGGGACTCGAACGTTCGAATTCAAAAGTGCTCATTTTAAAGACCAATATTCAAGTTATTGTTGGAAAACGTCTTTGAGAACCCGGGTCTTGCCCGACGGAACATGTATCAATGGAAAAAAAGTTTTAAAAACGGTTGTTTTTTCAGGAGCAGGACTCCTGAAAAAACGACCGTTTTTAAAACTTTTTTCCATTGATACATGTTCCCTCGGGCAAGACCCGGGTTCTCAAAGACGTTTTCACAGGCAAACTATAGACACCCAGCAGGTACAATATTTAAAGGAATTTTTAATTGTGTTTTTTTTAACTTAAACATTATTAAAATCACTGCTCCAGGAGCAGTGATTTTAATGATGCTTAAATAAAAAATAAAACAAAGGAAAAATTCCTTTAAATATTGTACCTGCTGGGTTTCTATACCTGTGATAACGTCTTTAAATAGCACAATCACCTGCCTGCCGTGTAAATTAGGAAGAACTGATCTAGCTAAGATATACAGTGTATAAATATATGTACAACTCCTAGGGATGTATATATATCCTCTACACACTGTAAATTAAGCTAAACTGACTAGCCTGTCTGCTCTATCTAGCTATATAAAAAGACTATCTCTCTGTCTCTCTGACTGATATCAGTTCAGCGCTGGAACACACTACACGAGGCCGCCCAGCAGGCGGCCTTATATAGTGTGGGGCGTGTGCTAAAGCCCTGAGCCATAGTTGGCCAAAGCAACCCTGGCTTTGGCCAATTATGGCTCTCCGTTTTTTGCGCGCTGTGATTGGCCAAGCATGCAGGGTCACAATGCATGTTTGGCCAATCATCAGCGCGCATTGCCGCAGTGAATTATGGGCCGTTGCACGTCACTCGAATTTGGAGCGAACGACCCGTTTTGTTCCAAATTCGTGGAACGTACGAACAGACAATGTTCGAGTCGAACATACGTTCGAATTGAACGCAAAGCTCATCCCTAGCGTACAGACTGTCATGACAAAATCTCGTCGTTCTCAAACGCGGTGACGTACAACACGTATGACGAAACTATAAAGAGTAAGGTTCCATTCCACTGGCACCACCCTTGGGGCTGCTTTTGCTAATCTCATGTTACTGCGTGTTAAGTAAAAGTTTAGTGAGAGACGATTTGTACTTTTCAGTCTGTTACAGAGTGACAAATGTGCAATCTCCATTACGATCGCTACTTTTACCGAAGGCGCGCTCTCATCTCACACTTTATTCTGAGCATGCGCGGGTTTCTAAGCATACACACGAACGTGTTTCTCATCGTAAACCAGCCCGACGAGAAACACGACGAGGAAATTGAGACTCCTGACGAGCAAAATGAGAACTTGTTCTCTTTTTTTCTCGTCGAGTTCCACGGCAGTTTTCTTGACGAAAAACAAACACACAACCGTTTTCCTTGGCAAACAAGCTCTGCCACCAAGTTTCCTGATGGATTCTGTTGAGGAAAACGGTTGTGTGTACGAGGCCTCACAGGAGTTATAACCCTCCCTTACCCTATCTAAAATGAAAAAAAAAAAAGTTTTGCCTATAGTCCTACTTTAACTTACTACCTACTATCGTTTCCATAGAGAGCTTTTTATTTTAAAGGAAGCAATGTATCACTGAATATGTGAATAACTAGTTGTCCTTTCTTTAAAGTTAAAAGCCATCTGTTAATTTGTTCAATCAGCACAATGTTCTTTGCTTGAGTCATTCAATTCTACTGTATGGCACACTACACAGTCCCATTGTGCGCCGACAACAGGTGCACCTAGAAGGAAGAGAAATGTCAGAATACAAAAGCGTTGCCGAAAATGTAAATGTTTTCCCGCTATGTATGAAAATATCAGCAGCAAATTTTACAAACCCCTAAAACACATTAGCTCAAAATGAATGATCTTTTGCTTTAGTGTTTGTAAAGTGAAAACAAATTGAGGGAATAAAGTATCAGACATATGTCACAATTGTCCTTGCATTGCCTGTGTTTTGCTGCAGTTATATGGTGTTCAAATTGCAGTTACAAGGTTTTTGTTGTAGCCATGCAAATAGGAACTTTTCCATTTCACTCATTTCCCTTCTAGATTTCAGCCCATTAAGTTAAAAGTGGCTCATTTTATGTTCTCATTTGCATTGCAGTTTGCAGAAAGGATCATCTTCCATCCCAGGTTTAAACGTACCAACAGCCTTAAAGTGTATCTAAACCCAGGGAAAGGAATGTTATATATTGCAGCATACCAGTCCTTAGATGTAATGGCTGCTATCATTTTCTTCTTTTTAGTCTTTTTTCTTTATTTGTTCCCTCAACGTATCTCAGTATCCATATCAGTGCGGGATATATCAGCCCTTAAAGTAGAAATCCAGCCTATTCTTAACTAAGCTTAAAGTGGCTGTAACCCTAAAAAAATAAATAAGATCCTGTTCCTTTAAGGCGTGATCTGTACCAGTGTTCCATAATATATGCCTTAAATCCTCATTAATAATAACAGAATTTGCAGCACTCCTCAGGTATATTCCACCTTGTGTGCCTATAAATATTCTGGAGTAAACTACACCATTTGAGTCCTAGAGTAGTTCACACCACTTGGGTTTAGTAGGGGATAATACACCAGACACAGTCCATAAATCCCATTAACTACACCTCGTGAGAACCTCCCCCTTTGGATGATAAACTCACCAGATCTTCATACATAATATGCCTGAAATACAGTTTTTTTTCTCCCATAAGGATCCTCTGTGTGCAAGGTCTTCCTCCCATCATAGTCTCTCCTCTGCCGCCACTTCCAGTTATATCTCCTCTCTACTTCCTCCTGACTCGAGGAAGACCTTGCACACAGAGGATCCTCATGGGAGAAAGAAACAGTATTTCAGGCATATTATGTATGAAGGTCTGGTTAGTTTAATATCCAAAGGGAGAGGTTCTGACAAGGTGTGGTAACAAGATTCATGAACTGAGTCTGGTGTATTATCTCCTACTAAACCCAAGTGGTGCGAACTACTCTAGGACTCTTGGGGGCAGATTCAGATACAATTAGATTATCGTAGCGTTTCCCAAATACACTACGCCGTCGTATTTTACCTGGCTCTACGTGGAATCCAGGTAGATTTTGTCCAGTAAACGACGGCGGCGTAGTGTATTTCTCCCGGCGCAATCCATCTACGCGATTAGGGGGCGTGAAGCATTTAAAATAGGCGCGTTCCCGCGGCGATCGGACTGCGCATGCTCCGTTCAAAATTTTCCCGCCGTGCATTGCGCGAAATCACGTCGTTACGTCATTTTTTCTTGAGTAGCGTCGTTTACGGAGATTCCTATTCCCGAACGAGTTACGTAAAAAAATATATATATATATTTTAAATTCGACGCGGGAACGACGGCCATACTTAACATGGGCTACGCACCATTAGACCAGCAAAAAGCTGGTCTAACAGCACGTATAAAAAAATAGACGAAAGCGATTGCGAAGACCGCTCGTATCTTCGTGGATCGCCGTAAAAACTCATTTGCATATCCCGACGCATGAAAACGACGCAAACTCCTCCCAGCGGCCGCAAAAATATCGCAGCGTAGATCCGAAGGCTTACGAAGATGTAAGCCTCTCGGATCGAAGCCCGAAGCCGCCGTATCATGGTTTGAGGATTCAAACTAGTGATACGGCGCGCAAAATTTGAAATTACTCCTGTCTAACACCAGTTAGACAGGCATAATTGCTCTGTGAATCTGGGCCTTGGTTCTTTAGGTTGGGGACCTTAGAATCAACTTGTCTATACTCTAGGACTTACTCTGGATTATTTAAAGGCACACAAGGTGGAATATACCAGAGGAGTGCTGCTAATTCTGTTATTATTGATGAGGATTTAAGGAATATATTATGGAATGATGGATATTACTCATAGCAGCTACTGATATTGTAATTAACTTTTTGCTTAACAATATCTGTATCTTGTGAGCGCTGGGAGAAAGTTATTTACTTGATTTGATTGTGTTTTGGGATGATCTATAGCATAGTGCTTGTGTTGTGTAATTTGTCCTTTCCTATGTTGTAATTTACCCGGTTGATCCTGCCTGTGCCTGTGTCCCCTTGTCTGAGCTGACCAAGGTAATCATGGCTGCTGATCCATGATACCGTGGTCAGTTTGCGTTCCTCTGTCATCCCACTGTCTGCTTTGAATCTTTCCCTTTCCCTTCCTGCCTGTCAGAGTGAGAGTGGCTCTGCTCCTCGCCTCTCCCGCTGCTATTTAGCTGAAATAAGCAGCAAAAATACTTGTACTATAGTGTGTGTGTGTGTTTTTAAATGAAAAGGCTAAATACCTTTTCCCACACCGTCACTGTGCAGTCACGTGAGCCCTCTGTGCTGGTCAGCTGATGCCACAGAGAGATCTCAGCCCCTCCTGCTTCTCCCGTCCAGTCACATGATCAGCTGTAAGCGGCTACTTGAGGGTAGAACCAACAAGGGTTGCCCCATTGTAAGCCTATAGGTGACATCAGCATCATTAAAAAAATTGCAGCGTGACGTGACCAATGTGCTATCTCCATTACGAACGCTCGTTTTACCAGACCGAGCACTTCCGTCTCGTACTTGATTCAGAGCATGCGTGGAAATTTGTGTGTCGGAATTGTCTACACATGCTCGGAATTTACGAGGACGGATTTTGTTGTCGGAAAATTTAAGATCTAGCTCTCAAGTTTTTGTTGTTGGAAATTCAGACAGTTAATGTCCTATGGAGCCTACGTTCGGTTGCAATTCCCGACAACATTCTCCCATCGAACATTTGTTGTCGGAAATTCCGAGCGTGTGTATGCGGCATAACAGTTGTTACTGCCCACCCTCGTATTTACAAGGGAGTTCTTATACCCCATCAAATCTGTGGTCCCCTATCTCCTCTGTTGCAGTATCGCTGAGCTCAGAACTACTGTACTGCAATAGGGGAAAGAATTGTCTGGGAGTGTCTTACCAACAGCCTAGCAGCAAGGCACGATAGGAGGATGCCATCTCTGGAAGTTTTTTGGCCAGGCTTCAGGAGGAAAATAAATGACCTATGTGATAGACTTACCCGGGACAGAGGCTTTTGGAGGGGAATGCTAGCCTCTTACCTACTGACTATGGGCCCTGGCCTTTAAGGGAACACTACTCTTTGTGACCTGTATATCTGGGGACCCACGGTGTATTGTTACTTTGGATTCAAGTCCATGTCTCCTCAAGACACACAGACTCTGGGATCCATGTTAAGAGCCTAAATGCCACATTTCCAGCAAGGACTGCTTCACACTGTGGGACTGATAGAAGATGCTGATATCATCAGCAAGCCACCTGTCTGGGGTTTTCTGATATAATGTGTTTATTGCAAGTTGGTCTAGTGTGCCTCCTAAGGGTCTTTCACCCATTGTTATTTGTGCTAATTAACTCAGCTATTGTCTAAAATGTGTTCTGTGTTTATCCTACGTCTGAAATCTTCTGGGGTTACTATGTTATCTGAGAACAAAATAGGCAAACCACCCAACATTTTGAGGTCAGATGAAGGGACAAGTAATGCAAGAGAGAATGAAAGTGGGTAAGCAGTACTTAAAGTAAATAAAGACACACATGGAACAATTAGCGTGACATAAAGTGTAGCTAAACCCAAGACCAAAATGTAATACTCTATATTGCAGCTTAAGAGTCCTTGGATGTCTTGGTTACAATAGCATTAACTTCCTGTCTTAGGGTGACAATGTTCTTCAATTGTACTGTATCTATGGAGGTGCAAAGTTGTCAGCCTAGACTGCTCGTTCTTATCTAGACAGCAGAATGCCTTCTGCCCTTCTCACCTCTATAACATAAGTGTGGTGGGGGTTGTTATGTAGGTGAACTGGTTACGGCTAATAACTGCTTGAGATGTGACTGCACAGTAAAAAAACTTCTAAGCTCACTGGATTTCTGGCAGGATCGACAGGTATTTTGTTGTTCTTATCGAACAGATATAATAAAATGCTTTCAATGGCTATTAATTGGCTTCTGTGTATATTGGTCCTAGTATGCATATGCATGTGCGGTAGAGACTGTAGATTGTAAGCTCCTTGAGGGCAGGGACTGATGTAAATGTGTAAAGTGCTGCGTAAGTAGTCCGTTCTATATAAATGCCTGTAATAAATAAATTGTATATATAAAAAAAAAGGCTATGCATTCCCTTTAAAATCATAACATTACAAAATGATACATTAGTGTGAGTTAAACTTATAAAAATAGGGGAGGAATATATGACTTTATTTCTGTATTACAAATATGGAGGCCACTCTCAGGGGAAACCTGTGGTCAAATGTTAACAAAGCCATGAGTATATCACGTAGGGACACGTAGGCTTCCTGATATAAGATGAATATTTTGACAGGAAAGTGATGACCCACACAAGCTTTGTAAGTGTAGATTAGACCGGAGCCCAGCGCTGGGGTCTCGCACTGAACGGATAAGCACATGACGGCTGAAAACTGACAGGCATTGTAAAGAATCCTTGTACTGAATGGAGAAATCTTTTTCAATTCACTGGCAGCCACCTCATTTGTTAGCTAAATCACTTGTATTTCATGGCCGACTGCCACTTGCTCAAGTGCCATTTTGCCGTACTGGAATAGAAAATCACTATTTCTTTATATATTTATTTCTACTCAAGACACAGTTCTGAATAATAGTGAATAAATATGTTGATATCATGCATGCACACTTCTAAAAATGTTTCAATAGAAAGCAGATGGAGGGATCTCTGCGCCAGAAATTCAAGCGTAGGCATGTGCCATAGCCATTATGCAGGGAGAAAGGGGTCTTAAACCTCCTGTTGAATTGGCTTTTGACATTATGTAACCTTGGAGTCCATGAATGATAATAGGAGAATTTATTTTCAGTGCATTCATTTTCATTGCTTGGCACAAAGCTCTTAGAATAAAGCTTTTAGCACTGTGAACAAGAGTAAATGGCACTGTTCCCCTAATTGTCTGTATGTTGCAAAGTGGCCTTAATACTATAGCACCCTTAATACTTAACCCTCCCCCTCTAAACCTTTAGGGTTAGGTTAGTTTAGGAATTTTGTTGCTACTAGCAGCAGAATCACCTAGCTGAGGGAACCTGATGAAATTGCTCACCAACTGGCAAGGAATGCTGTCAACTTTGTTGATAAGGGGGGCCTCAAGTGTGGCCTCAAGTGTGGCCTCCAAAATAACATAAACAATTCAGTGAATATTTATTATTAGAGTCAGCAGACACACAACAGAATATAGTGAAAAACTATGGACAAGACACAAGAGATGATCAAAGACTGTGGACATAATACAGGAGATGGTCAGAGATTGTGGACATGATACAAGAGATGGTCAGAGACTGCGGACATGATACCGGTGATGTTTGAGACTATGATCATAATACAAGTGATGGTCAGAGACTATGGACATAATACAGGAGATGGTCAGAGATTGTGGACATGACATGATACAAAAAATGGTCAAAGACTGCGGACATGACACATGTGATGGTCTGAGATGGTGTACATGATACAAAAGATGGTCAGAGACTGCATGCATGATACAAAAGATGGTCAGAGACGGTGGTCATGCTGCAGGAGACTGTCAGGTTCTGTGAACATGCTATATGAGTTGCTGGAGGGGGACATGCTTCATGAGACAGTCATAGACATGAGATTGCTAGAAATCACTACTATAACAGGGTAATAGGGAAACACAGATTAGTGCCTGCAGGGGCCGCCAGGCTGCAGGTTGGGTACCAGGGCTGCAGAATCTCACTCATTAGGAGGAAACTGCAAGGGAGAGACAACTGGTTCAAAGGGAGTGATGCCATAGGAAAAGGTAAGCTGTCTAACAGCTATCCTGTTACCAAAGAGTTTTTACTAGCCAAAGAGTTTTTACTAGCCACATAATTGCTCATCTGATATGGCCCTAAGCTTTCTATCATTGAGCAGAAGGTTTGGAGCTTAAGTGATACCCTTTATTGCAGGGATATGCAATTAGCGGACCTCCAGATGTTGCAGAACTACAAATCCCATGAGGCATAGCAAGACTCTGACAGCCAGAACCATGACACTCAGAGCCAGAAGGATGATGGAAATTGTAGTTTTGCAACAGCTGGAGGTCCGCTAATTGCTTATCCCTGCTTTATTGGCTAACTTAAGGTATTAAAGATGCTGGACTTGTTATCTTTGTTTCAGTTACCCCAATAACATTTTAAAACTGACCCCTATTTCTATAGCCTAACCCTTTGCAACAGCCTTTAATACCTAAGGCCTTGTTCACACTTGCATTGGAGCCTACAAGCAAGTCAGCATGTCCAGCAGAAAAGTGTGTATACATTGCCACCATCGCTTTGCAATGTGGAATATTTTAAAGAGCATTTGGCAGTTGGTAGGGGATGCCACTTGCCAAACGTGAACTATTCAAGTCAATGGGATCACACAACAACTGCATCTAAGGCATTGTTAAAAACAAAAACAAAAAAAAACAGATGTTCAGAAGACGCCATATTGCCCCCATGAAAGCCTGGCAACTGGTTCTAAAGGTTTCCAAACCTGACGTGCATGTAAACGAGACCTACGTGTGTCAAGAATAAACATATTTATATTTTAATGTTCCTCCTTGTAACCCTGAGTATAAGTAAGTAGGTTTCAGAACCATTTTAGGCAATGCATTAAGCCTGAAGAAGGGATCTTGGACATGCAAAAGATTGCATCTATAACAACTTACATTAGCCAATAAAAAGTATCACTATAAACTAAACTTTTTTTCTTTACAGATATCACAATGTTCCTTCTCTGTCTTTGATAACATTTACTAAAACAACAACAAAAGTAAGAGTGTGTCCACAAACAGACAGCTACACTTTTTCATATCTTCTATTGGCTCCCAACACTGAACACCCACTGGAATTTTGCTTGCCAAAGGTATAGGACCACGCAGGTCGGTCTTATTGCACTCAGTGCCAGTTATCCTCCAGTGTATCCAGGGCCGTTTGAAGGAATTTGGGGGCCCCAAGCAAAATGGGGGCCCCCAAGCACCCCCCCCCCCCTTGCATGCAAAGCCTACGTTGGTGCTACACTAAAAAAAAATCTATTCTTACCCTTCTTCCCTGTAAGCAGCCACTGTAGCGTGGCCAAGCTCCTCTTCCCTCTGCCACTTCCCCAGTACCCTATCAGATAGTGCCTGGGCCAGGCACCGTGCGGTACAGGAGATTCAGTTTCCTGTCTTCCCGGCCGAACTGAAAGGAAGTGAGCACTCAGTGTGCACTTCCTGTCAGTCCGGCCGGGAACAGGAAACTGAATCTCCTGTACCACATGCGGTACCATCCAGACTGACAGGACTCCAGGTGGAAGGAAGAGGAGCTCGACCACGCTACATCCTGGAAAGGGGAAGTTGGGGGCCCCAGGCCAGCTCGGGGCCCCAAGCAATTGTTTGTTTTGCCTGTCCTGTAGCGACGGGCCTGAGTGTATCCAATGTGTAAGTCTGCTCCTCGATATCACGTAACCCTCATTGTTGTCTCTTAATCAGTAGTGCTACATTGCAGCTACTGTACCAGCCAACCTTCATTTGTATATCATGGATTGTTGAGTGAGAAAATAATAGCATGGTAACATTTCCTCATTTATTAAACTGTTAAAAGCATAAAAGATATAAACAACATCACAACTGGTGATGTGCAGCTGCTCAACTTGTTTTATCAAGAATTCCTTAGTGTATTTGTTGCTAGGAAAAAATGAATGTCAGTCGGTGAATTATCTGTGTCCTGTATATCCCTTTGCAAGGGATTTGTAAATAGCTACAGAATCATTAGCTTCAGTAGCTACCCATGTTATCCAATGGAGCAGCTGATGATCATTGCATGCCAGCAATTCAAAGCTGCCTAGATAGGCTCAGAAGTCAGCATCAGCTGCACGCTTGTATCCAGCAGTAAATCATCAAAGAAAATAATCAGATATCTGTAGCTGCTAAATAGAAAGTTACTAGTGTGACATGGACCTTACTGCATATCCTGTTTCCAATACCTTCCCTTAAGGTTCCATGCACACTAGCATTTTTTTTAAGCTAATGCTAATATCATCTTCTAGAAGCTTAAAAAACTGCTAGTGTGCATGGAGCCTAAAGCGGAATCCATAAACATTGGCAATCGTGTGGAAAGAGAAGACAGTGGGAGCTAAGCACAGATGTGGCGGTTGGGAAGGGGGTCAGTATATGATCTCAAGTCATAGGCCGCGTACACACGATCGGTCAAAACCGATGAAAGCAGACTGAAGGTCCGTTTTCATCAGTCCAAAATGATCGTGTGTGGGTCCCATCGGTCAGTTATCCTTCGGTCAAAAAAAAACTTGCTTTAAAATGTAACCGATGGATTCCTAACCGATAGGTTAAAAAGCCGTGCATGCTCAGAATCAAGTCGCAGATGCTTGGAAGCATTGAACTTCATTTTTTTCAGCACGTCGTTGTGTTTTACGTCACCGCGTTCTAACACGATCGTTTTTTTAACCGATGGTGTGTAGGCACATCAGACCATCAGTCAGCTTCAGGACCGTTCTCATCGGATGGACTGAATCTGTGTATGTGGCCTTAGGGTGAGAAAGGAGGTCGCAGGAGGAAACATATGGGGGGAAGAGAACCTTGGGCTAAAAAATGTAACGTCCCACACTGAAACATTTATAGACTGAACTCCCCCTTCCTCTATACAGAAATGACAATATAATAGCCATTCTAGTGATGGTGATGGAGGTACAGATTTCTGCACCAGTCATTACACATTGAAGAGGTCAGGACTTCAAAGGAAGGAGGTGTGGACTCTGGCACTTTTATGAAACATTGGGAGACCAATATTACACAGCGTTTAGAAGTCTGACTCCAAAATGTGCTGCCATACATGAGCTGTTGAATGAGGTTCATATGAATAAAAGATAATTAAATAACACTTTTTTATGTGCCTAAACCTGCAATGGACCTATGTACAAAAAGTCAGGAGACTCAGCACCCCATAACTACGGTGAGGGAGGAGATAGAGATAGCAAGGCCGCTATGAGACATACAGTCGATACAGAAGACATTGAACCAAAAAGTTTAGAAGAGGCACACCTGCAAAAATATTTGGTAGAAGGACAGAACAGGCATGGAAAAGGAGGGCATGGAAAAGGAGAGCAATGACAGTGAGAAAAGGGATGCCAAGGGTCAAATTGCAGATTGAGAAAAGAGCAGGATAGTAAGAACATTGAGGAGAAGAGTGGTATAGAAATTCACACAAGAAAGAATGGCCATGGAGCAGAAAAGCAGAGATATGAAGAGAGTCACTAAATGAACAGTAGAAGGGGTCAATAAGGATGAGCACAATACTGAGAATAGCAGCTAAGATGGATTGAAGGTATCAGAGAGTAACATTTAACCCCTTCAGCCCCGGACCATATTGCTGGTCAAAGACCAGGCCACTTTTTGCGATTCGGCACTGCGTCGCTTTAACTAACAATTGCGCGGATGTGCAACGTGGCTCCCAAACAACATTGGCGTCTTTTTTCCCCACAAGTAGAGCTTTCTTTTGGTGGTATTTGATCACCTCTGCGGTTTTTAGTCTTTGCGCTATAAACAAAAATAAAGCGTCAATTTTGAAAAAAATAAATATTTTTTACTTTCTGCTGTAATAAATATCCCCAAAAATATATATATAAAAAAAAAATCCTCAATTTAGGCCGATACGTATTCTTCTACATATTTTTCGTAAAAAAAATCGCAATAAGCGTTTATTGATTGGTTTGCGCAAAAGTTATAGCGTTTACAAAATAGGGGATAGTTTTATGGCATTTTTATTAATATTTTTTTTTACTAGTAATGGTGGCGATCAGCGTTTTTTTTCAGTACTGCGACATTATGGCGGACACTTCGGACACTTTTGACACATTTTTGGGACCATTGGCATTTTTATAGCGATCAGTCCTATAAAAATGCATTGATTACTATAGAAATGCCACTGGCAGGGAAGGGGTTAACACTAGGGGGCGAGGAAGGGGTTAAGTATGTTCCCTGGGTGTGTTCTAACTGGGGGGGGGGGTGGGACTGACTTGGGGAAATGACAGATCGCTGTTCATACATTGTATGAACAGACAATCAGGCATTTCTCCGCCTGACAGGACTGGGAGCTGTGAGTTTACACACACAGCTCCCGGTTCTCGCTCTGCAACGAGCGATCGTGGGTGCCTGGCGGTGATCGCGCGTCGGTGTCAGGGGCGATCGGGGGCGGGCGTGCGCGCCTCCGGCGGCGTGCGTGGCCCTATTGGCTGCTCGGCGAGGTGACGTATATATATGTGATCTCGCCCAGCAGAGCCGACCTGCCGCCGTAAAACTGCGGTGGCTGGTCGACAAGCGGTTAATGTGTAAGTAAACCCCCCTATCATTTCCAGCCAAAGAAGCTGCTATTTGGCCACTGTTTAATCTACTGCCATGATGCTGCACATGTGATCTGTTATGACACCAGCCATTGGATGGTTTGTCAGTTTGGTTGAGAGCACAACCAACGGGACTGCTGCATTTTCGGCACGTGCCGGAAATGAAAATGTTTCATGGATGGGTTTACTTCCGCTTTATTTATTGAACCTTGAGGAGAAGAACAGAGAGGCGTATCCTCCTTGAGGGTAAAAATCCTCATCTACTGCTAAAAACAGAAAGTGCTGCTTCAAGATTTAAATTTTAGAGGGAACCAATCTACAAGTCTATAGAGCATGTTATAATTCAAAGTGATCACCTTCTAATTAATTACGGCATGCTTGCCCCATAGCATATGTCACTACTGAATGTAAGTTACAGTAACATGGAAATTTACTGTGTAAATATTCAGGCATCAAGCTCCCTATGTATTCTCTTACCCAGAAGTAATACACAAATGATAGGAAATATGCTGTAAATACATCTGACACATCATATTTTGTAAAATTCAATGCAATTCACAATGCTGCTACTTAGTTTACCAGTACAGACCTGTGTGGGCTGCCATTCTCACAACTGTGCAGAACACATGTCAAGGATTTTATTTAGCAATTATGTAAACTCTCAGGGGAGGCCTCGAAATGTACAGCCACTCACAAAGAGCATAAAGACTGTCTGACTATACGAGAAAACATGCAGACGCTTATTTATTTCTAACATCTGGGATTTCTTAAAGGGAAATTACAACTTGTATGCTGTTTTCCCAGTGGCACAAAAGTGCCTATTCTACCACACTGATATATATATATATATATACAGTATATGTTATAACTTAGGGTCCTTTCACATGAGCATCACCAGCTCAGGTGCATAAAATCCTGTCTGGGGCTGCTCACCTGCTTCTGCATGCTGGTTACATAAGGGTGAGCAGTTGTGTCTGTACAGCCGCTGCATTCCCGTACTTCAGGTGGCTCCAGCCTTTTATTTCAAATCTTTTTATTAGGAGTTTAAACAACTTACAGCGTATAAAACATCCAGATATCATCATGTGATACAATTACATCGAGATTGGAGAAAAGTAAACCATCGTGTGACATAGATTTAACATAGATTTAACCATCCAATTAGCGTGACTCAGGTGCGAGGACCCCCCCAGACACCCCTTCGGGAGCACACTGTGTCCATGGGAGAGAACCCCACACCCGCCACACTTCTTATCAAGCGTTTACATAATGTTTATTCAAAATTATACTCTTTAGAGACTGTACTTACTGGATTAAGTCAGCTTTGAAAAATTGACATAACAAAAGGAAGAATTAAACTTAAATAAAAGGTATCAGAGCAAGAGATATTTGCTTACAAAAATAAAACATAAAATAATACTATAAGAAAATAAAATAATAGGAAAAAAAGGAATGATGAGCAACACAGCATGGTTAGTATCTAGTTTGGCCTTTACTGGGCCCCAGAAAAAATAGTCCATAACGACCAATCGGACTCATATTTTAAGAGATTACCATCTTTATTGGCCAAAATTTTCTCATATACAGCTATCACTCCTACTTTCACTGACACATCGATCAACCTGGGGATATTGCTAGATTTCCATCTACCCACTATAGCTGAGCGTGCGGCCATTAGTACATGTGCAATTATGGACCTGAATTGAGGAGGGAAATCTGTCATATTTAGGTTTAGAATAGCAAGTTCAATATTAGGTTTAATAAAGATACCTGTCAGTCTTCATAATAGAGAAAACACCTCCTTCCAAAAGTCACGGATCAAAGGGCAGGCCCAGACCATATGAGACAAAGTTCCCACTTGCCCACAGTTTCTCCAACAGAGGTTGGAATTATCTTTAGAAAATTTAGCTACAACGTAAGGAGTAAAGTACCACCTCAAAAGAAGTTTTTGATTTAGTTCTTCATAGTTTGAACATCTGGAAAACTTGCAATTACACTTAATTGCTTTTTCCCATTGAAGGTTTGAGAATTCCCGATCCAGTTCTTTTTCCCATTTCAGTAAAGGGCTATACTTAGTAAAGACATCTTTAGAATTGAGGGAGTTATATATCATAGTAATTCCCTTCAACATGGAGTTATGGGAGCAAAGAAAGTTCCACACTTTTTCAATAATAGAAATATGAGTAACCTTCATTTTCCGATAGAAGGAGGCTATCTGACTATACGTAAAGCTTTCCGTAGAAGGAATGTGAAATTTTTGCTGAATAGATGTAAAGGGCATAATTTTGTGATCTACCGTTCTATCTGCCAAGGATAGTATCCCATTTTCAATCCACCGGTGTACTCTCAAGTTAGGGATCAACCACCTAATAGACTCCAAAGGGATGGGAACCCTGACCGTTGGGTAACATGCACTTCCCTCCACGTTAACTTTGGGCCAAGCTTCACATGCTGCTTGAATAGTAGGGTGGTCCTCAACCTGTACCTCCGTTGATAAAGCGGAGGCCACAAGAAGAGAAAGTGGTGAAAGGGCATGAAGCCTAGCAAGTTCTAGCTGGCACCAAGGTTTAACCACTGGTTTATTAAACCAGTGTTTAATCTGGTCAATAACAACTGCTGTAAAATAGTCTTTTAGTATTGGTAGACCCATACCTCCTGCAGATTTATGTTTGGTTTGTATGTGAAGAGAACATCTGGCTCTGCTCCCCCCCCCCATACGAAGTTCGACAGTTGTTTTTGCATTATGTTAAAGAAGGAAGGAGGTACCTTAATGGACAGTGCTCTAAAGACGTAAAGCAATTTCGGTAATAACAACATTTTGTAAGCTGCTAATCGGCCAGACCAGGACAAGTAATACCTTCCAAGACGTGAGATTTCTTTTTGAAACTTATCGATGAGTGGCACATAGTTTAAATGGAATAGATTTGCTATAGGAGAGGTGAGTTCAATACCCAGATACGTAATAGATTTTTTAGTCCAGGGGTATGGGAGTAACTTTTGAATCTGTCTCTCTACTTCCCTAGGGATCGAAATACCCAATATATTTGATTTTGCTGCGTTGACCTTATAGTATGATGCTCTACCAAAGTCCTGGAGGACATTGTGAGCTGCAGGCAGGGACACTTTCGGATTAGAAAGTGACAAGATCACATCATCAGCAAACAACGAAATCTTGTGTTGATGCGATTGCGAGGATATACCCTGAATAAGGGGGTCAGATCTCACCCTTTCTGCCATAGGTTCCATTACCAATGCAAAAATTAGAGGGGACATAGGGCAGCCCTGTCGAGTCCCATTTTTAATGTGAAAACTTTTAGAAAACATGCCCTCTGTATAAACATAGGCCGACGGCGACGAATACAGCGCCAAAATTGCATCTCGCATCGGGCCAGAGAAGCCAAATTTAGTCAGCACTCTCCCAAGGAACCCCCAGTGGACTCTATCAAAAGCCTTCTCCGCATCTAATGTAAGAAGCAGAGAAGGCTCTCCCCTCTTTTCGGCTATATGTTGAATATTCACCATTCTCCTAGTAGCATCCGTCGTTTGTCGGCCCGAAACGAAACCTACTTGGTCATAATTTATCAGTTTGGGTAGCACATCTGACAATCTGCGCGCTAATAGTTTGGCATACAGTTTCACGTCCACATTTAATAGGGAAATGGGTCTGAAGTTTTGAGGCAAATTAGGCTCCTTACCCGGTTTTGGTAGGGTGATTATAGTGGCTGTAAGCATCTCCGATGGTAAAGATACTCCTGCTATTGCGGCGTTAAATACTTGTTGAAGGTGTGGAGATAAGACATTGCCAAAAAGTTGATAATACTCTGAAGTGTAGCCATCTGGGCCTGGGGATTTATTATGTGGGAGATTTTTTATTATGTGTTCTATGTCCTGAGAGAGAATTGGTAAATTCAATCTGTCCAAGTCAATTTGTGAAATGGTGGGCAGGTCAATGGATTCAAGAAAGTCCGAAATTATGGCGTCCGTAGGTTGGGGAGTATTGGGATCATCTTTAAGGTTATACATGTCTTCGTAATATTCACTAAAGGCATCCGCAATCTCTTTGGGATTCGTAACTCTAGTTTTACTCTTGGGATTTAAGATATGAGATATCTTCTGTTTAGTAACCTTTTCTTTTAATTGGTTAGCTAGCAATTTCCCTGCTCTATTCCCATATCTATAGGATTGGGCTTTTAGGGAACAAAGTTGATAGTCATGTTGAGACACCAAGAGCGCTCTTAAATCATGTCTTGCAGTAAACAACTCATCCCTTATTGTCTGAGTGGAATGTTGCTTGTTAATAGTTTCCAATTGGTTAATAGTAGTCAATAAGTCATTAAGCTTTTTCGATTTCTGCCGTTTGAGCCTAGAGCTCATCTGAATAAGTAGACCCCTGATATACACTTTATGAGCATTCCATAGCGTGAAAGGATCGCTAACCGAAGGGCCATTAATAGCAAAAAATTCAATGAGAGATGTGCGTATTTTTTCTAAATTTGCTGGTTTGGACAGTGTGTGAATGTCCATACGCCATCTGTTAGCCCTGGTTTCGGTCCGACGATCCCCCGCCACCATGGAAATTGGGGCGTGGTCAGACCACGTTATGCAATGAATGCTTGAGTCAACAATATTCTGCAAAATAAACGTATCCACTAAAAACAAATCTATGCGAGAATACGTTTTGTGCATGTTAGAAAAAAAAGTGAAGTCCCTTTCCGAGGCGTGCTGGCACCTCCACACATCATACAGGCCTGAGGACGAAATGAAGCAGTTCAATGAGGCTCTTTGATGTTTAGATTTAGTCCCACTAGATAAATCCATATCTCTGTCAGGAATCATGTTAAAGTCTCCACATAAGATAATTGCACCTTGTTTCATAGAAGACACCTTCTTCCATATTTTCTGCAAAAATTTCAGTTGCTTTGTATTAGGAAGATAAACATTGACCAGAGTGAAAACGGTATTCTCAAGTTCACAGATTAAGATAATGTACCTGCCCGCAGTGTCTGTAAATACATCCAGTTCTTTAAAATGTATAGAGTCTCTGATAGCTATTGCTACCCCTCCTTTTTTAGTAGGGCCGTTTGCAGTATACACATGAGGAAACATGCAGTGTTTGAAAGTAGGGGGCTTAAGTGAGCAAAAGTGTGTTTCTTGAATGCAAAAAACTTCGCTTCTTTCCATGTCATTTGCCGCTTTTGAGGACTATTCAGTCCTTTAACATTGAGAGAAGATATATTGATGGGCATGGCGAAACAAGAATAGACTGCGAGAATGCAACAAGTAGGTACGTGCAGGAATAGAGAAGGTTACCTGGCAGTAGATGAAACGTTGGGTATCCCCCGGAAGTTAGATCCTTTATAATTGGAGTCACAGTCTGTTGAGTTTGGAAGGTAGGTCTGGTGTATCCTATACAATTACCCTGCTGAATTCCTCCAAAGAAAACAAAAAGAAAAAAAAAAGAGAAAGTGGCAAGGATAAAAAATAAAATAAAAAATAAAACAGAAGGACACCACAAGTAAAGAACAAAATGCGATTCTAATCAGAACCTGTGCGGTAGAACAACCGCTCAACTTTGGGGGTCAAGAAAAAAGGGACAAATAACAGAGCTATCCCCTGGACCGATCGAGAGACTGGTAATTAGATCATGAAAACTCAAAAATTAGCCTGCCTCGGCATCCGAGCAGTCTCTAGGTGAGGTAGGTGTCCCAGGATGGGTTCCTCCCGCATTGCCAGATGGAATAATTTGCCAGTTTCGCAAGAGGCGCAAACCTTCCTTGACACTAGAGATTGTGTGGGTAGTGCCATCTTTGGTTATCAACAGTTTCGCCGGGTAGATCCATCTATACACTATTTTGTGATTGAGCAGCGGCTTCGTAATATTAGCCAGTTCCCTGCGCCGTTGCATAGTGAATGCAGATAGATCCGTAAAGAATGAAAGTTCCTGTATGTCAGATGGTATATTATCGCGGTCTCTGACCGCAGCCATGAAATGATCTTTAACGTGGAAAAAATGTATCCTGACAATGGCATCCCTTGGTAGATGTGAAGCAATGTGTTTAGGCTTAGGAAGTCTGTGGATTCGATCTATAATTAGGTCATCCAAAGGAGCTTCAGGGAGTACTGCTTTCATGACATTAAGAAAGTAGTCCTTCAGATCAGGAGGCTTGATTGTTTCAGGGATTCCTCTTATTTCAACATTATTTCTCCTAGACCTATCTTCTAAATTTGCCAGTTTTTGTTGGATCTGTAAGATCTCCTCATCTCTATCATTATGGGCATCAACCATGTCATTAAAAGTGGAAGCAAATTCACCCATTTTTGTTTCAACATGATAAACTCTCTGATTGACTGCGGAAATTTCAGATTTGAACTGGCTGGTTAGTGCAATAATGTCAGCATGCAGTGTAGATCTTAGTGATACCAACATATCTTTCAAAGTGGTGTCCATGACTGGCCTATTAGCAGTGGGAAAGTCAGAAATGGAATCCTGCAACTCCCTGGTATCATCAAGGGACGAGTTCAGGCTTACCTCCAGGCCTTCTGCTTCCGGATAATCCTGCAGCTTCTGTTTGCTTTTGGCTGGGCTAGAGGATGCCGATAGAGGTTGTGGTAGATGGCCTGTTTTCCCCTGCTTGGTAGTGTTATGGCCGGGTGAAGAGGTAGAGAGCGACCCTCGCTGTACACTAGAGCCGCGTGCGTTCCCCCATCGCTCGTCGCCGCCATCTTGGCTTGTGTAGCGGCGCTGCCTGGCGAAGAAATCGGGCATTTTACCCAGTTGTTTGGTCTCTTTTCTCTTGCGGGCTGACATCCTGAGGGTCTCCCAAGTCTCCCGCAGTCTTCGGTGCCAGAAACGAGGCTTTTAGTCGCCGATTCAGTCTCTCGTTGGTCCGTCGTGGAGAGGAGCTGCGTTACACAGCAGCCATCCGCTCCGCCGGCTAGACACGCCCCTCGTGGCTCCAGCCTTTTAAGTACCCACTATATTATATATTGTTTGTTTTTTTGCCTTGAGATACACTTTAAAATGTATTAGTCACTGGTCTGTGGACCAATAATTAGCTGTGGAGTAGAGATGTGCACAACTCAATTTTTATTTTATTTTTTTTCCATAACGGATTTGTTTGTTAAGTTAATTATTTTGATTTGTCATATATATTATGACAAATTGATGTGTTTTTATAGAACTCATTTTGTATATTCGGATTCATTTAATATATTTTCAAATTGATTCAAATTTAGAAATTTAGGAAGACCGCTATTATCTATCATGTGCTATTCTATTCCTTTATTTTTCTATTCTAGTTTATTATTTTATTTTCTATTCTATGCTATTCTATTTTATTCTGTTTTTTTTTATTTTTATTGTAGCTCTGGTCTCCCAATGAGTAGGTGCTATTATACATTTAGGGGTGTCTAAACCATAGTTAGGCTCAGACTTTACTAATTTCATTGAAATTAGCCTCTGTTCTAGCTGTGGTTGTGCTCAGTAGAAGTTTCCCCTGTTGCCTGTAGGTGGTGTTACCACCCCAGGCCCCTGTTGGAACTTGGGCGAACCATGGTGTGTAAAGTGATCCTTCTCGGCAGCAGCCCAGTGGGAGTGGTGCCCCACTGTGCAGGCTGGGAAGGGATACTTAAGGGGCAGACAACGTTTTTCAGGGGGCCTTCGCCTCGTGGCCCTTCTGGCACGAGGAGTGTGTGTGTGTTTCCAGACTGGGACCACAATGTTCCGAGCCTGAGTTCATGCTGTGTAGGCCCAGCTATGCTAGCTGGGGCCTATGGTTCTAGAAGGGATCCCAAGCTGTCCATCCAAGTGGGGGGAAGCTTCTTAACAAAGTAGACCAGAGGAGGATCTGCCCTGGAGGAGACCAAGCAAGGCAAGCTGATGTCTGATGATAGGCCTGGTGACCTCATTAACTAAAGGGATCCACCAACTAATTTGTCTTACAGTCCGCCGGATCGGCTTAAAAGGCTCTTTGGCTGTAAGGCAGGAAGTTCGGGACTAAAATCATGTGGCAGAGGATTCCTTGACTATCCATCTTGTGTTCTCAGATGGTCTGTGGCAGAGACTATTTCCATACTGTCAGTACATCACTCTGGCTACTAGGCCATGTGAGAGGGGTCTATCCGGGTGAGCAATACTTACTCAGGAGAGAGTGGTGAATACTGGAACTTTACATACTTTATGTGCATTCTGCACCACGTACCTGAACCTTCCCCTTCTCCTTCTCTTTATACTCTCTATTTCCTTCACAAGTTTTATGCAGTGAAAATAAAACCTAACAGTTGAAGGTTTTACATCAGGGGTCTCCAAACTGCGGCCCAAGGGCCAGACGTGGCCCTTTGCTAGCCTTCACCCGGCCCTCAGGGCTTTATTCCTCCCACTGATATGAGGCACTATTCTTCCCACTGACTCCAACAAGGGGGCTCTTTTTCTTCCACTGATACCAATGATGAGATACAATTACTCCGACTAATAGCGGCACTACTCCTTATCCTACTGATCACAAACTATGAGGCCATATTTATTCTCACCAATGCTGGGACCGGGGCTTTTTCTGCCCCCGCTGGCCACAATCCGGCCCTCCTAAAGGCTGAAAAACAATAAACTGGCCCTTTGTTTGAAAAGTTTGGAGACCCCTGTTTTATATCTTGTGTGAACATTGCAATTTCTACAGACTTTCCACCCTAGACAACAAACATAGAGGTAACATGCAAAACCCAAACTAAACCAGCAGATCATTTGGTGGTAGTGCTACACTATTGTATCCTATTCTATTCTATGTTGTTTTATTCTATTAAATTCTTGTATAATCTATTCTATTAAGCAGCCTAACTAAGAATCATCATCCTATTTCACCTTTATACCTTACTACATTTATTGTAATATGTTTCCATTTCAAATTCAAATTTATTTTGAATTTGTATAATTTGTTTTATTGTTTTTATTTTGATTCATTTCTATTGTGATTTGGAAATTCGGATACATCCAAATAACAAAATTGTTGTCTGAATTTCAATTCGTAATGAACGCTTCATCTAGTGTGGAGTAAGGTGCTTTTAAATAAAAATGTATTGTATTTTTACATTTGCTTAGATGTATGTGTTTTGGAGAAGAAGATTCAAAACAGATATTCTATATTATAGAAATGGTAAATGCACTAAAAATTAATGACTTCTGTGGATCTACTTAGACCCCTTTCACACTGGGGCCGCCCGAGAGTTAGCGATAAAGCGCCCACTCATTTTAGCGGCGCTTTACCACTGTTTAAGCTGCACTTTTCGGACAATAGCTGGGCGCTTTTAACCCGCTCTAGCGGCCGAAGAAGGGGTTAAAAACCCCTGTGTTGCGGTGCTTCAGAATCGCTTTTCAGGTGCTTTGGAAGCGCTGCCTATTCATTTCAATGGGCAGGGTGTTTCGGGAGTGCTGTATACATATAATCCACCCCAATGGTTTCAGTATATATGCCGCAAAAGCGTACCGCCCAGTGTGAAAAGTCACACTGAAAGTAATGGGAGGCGGTTTTCAGGCGCTTTACAGGCACTATTTCTAGTGCTAAAACGCCTAAGAGTCGGTTCACACTGGGGCGACTTGGGATCCGACTTGAGGTCACCTCAAGTCGTCCCAAGTCGCGTTGTAAAGAAAAATGTTAGTGAATGGGAGCGGTGTTATTACACACTACTCATATCGCTCCGACTTCAGAAAAGGTTCCTGTATGACTTCAATCCGACTTGTCGCCTCAGAAGTCTGATCACTAGCTACTTTCCAGATAAGATAACATACATTTCTTAGGCAAACCTCTCCCTCTCCCTCCCCCTCCCTCTCCCAGAGCTGATTGTTGTTTTATTGGCCACTGGATTGTCTCCTGTCTTGGAGATGACTTCAAGTCGTGTTGTAAATCTCCCCAGATCGCCCTGTGGTTCATGCTCAAGTCGTGTCTGAGTCGCCTCTGAAAGTCGTGCTGGAAGTCGTGTCGCCCCAGTGTGAACCAACTCTTAAAGTTGCCTCAGTGTGAAAGGGGTCTTAAATGTTCTGAATGTGCAGAATACAGTCATTTATTAAAAATATGCTACACTGCATATTATATCGGTGGAATTGATTTAGAGTCGGGTTCACACAGGGGAGGCACGACTTTGGGGGCGACTCGGCAAGGCGATCTCAAGATGACTTCAGAGGTGACTTGCAAAATGACTTCTGTATTGAAATCAATGCAAGTCGCCCCGAGTCCCCCCAAAGACGTACAAGAAACTTTTTCTAAGTCGGAGCGACTTGAGTCGCTCCTATTAGAACGGTTTTATTGAACGGAGCGGAGTCAAAGCTTTATTTGAACAAGCTGAAATTAGAAACTAATTGGCCATCATGCACAGCTGCACTATATTTTGTAAATTAACCCCACTATAGTGTTTTTCCAGCAAGTATATCATTGCACTATGCGACCTGCATGCAATGTTGACAGCCTCCATAGGTGCTGCTACTATTGCAGTGCCTGGCTATGTCTGCAAGCAGAAGAGATATGAGTGGGGACTTCCTCAGGGTGGCCATAATTCTCTATGAGCCAACCTGAGCCAGACCCCACCCACTTGTATTTAGTAGTGGTAGAGTGGCAGTAGGAGCAATGCTGGGGTAGTCAGGGTGTACGCTATGCAATCAGACACTTACAGAGGCAATGAAATGCCAACTGTTTATGTTTGCAAGGTTTCCTAATGTCAACTTGGGGTTTGTTGTACATGTATTGGTAAGTGGTAATGAGATTTTAATTAAATGAAAAGATTGGAAACAGGGGAATTGTTATACAAGATGTGCACACAATGTAGCTCTGCAGCTAACTGGTAGAATAATTGGGGCTGATTTACTAATGAATCTGCGCTGCGCCGGTACATGCCTTAATTAGTGCGCTGGATGAATCCCTAATTAGGCGCATGAACCGGCGGCAGCAGCAGCGCGATGTGATTGATAACTAAAGCCGCCGCCGAACTCCCTGTATAAGTCTATGGGGGGAAATCTTAATAGTGAATTTTAAAGGCTAATCTGCAAGTTTTGTCCTAAAAAGTGTTTGGGGACCTCAGTCCTGCCCCAGGGGACATGTACCAATGCTTTTTTTATTTTTTAAAACGGCCGTTTTTTCGGGAGCAGTGATTTTAATAATGCTAAAAGTGCAATAATAAAAGTGTAATTTTTCTTTAAATTTCGTACTATGGGGGGCTCTAATGTCAGCATGTGAAAAAGCGCATGTTTCCCGTGGTTAGAACTGTCTCTGCACAAAATGTCATTTTTCAAAGGAAAAAAGCCATTTAAAACTGACTCGCGGCTATAATGAATTGTCGGCTCCCGGCAATTGCAGGAGAATTCATTCATTAAAAAAAGGGAAAAAAAAGCGTGGGGGTCCCCCCAAATTCAATAACCAGACCCTTTAGGTCTGGTATGGATATTAAGGGGAACCCCGCCGTCAATTTTTTAAAAAAAATGACGTGGGGTTCCCCCCAAATATCCATAACCAGACCCTTCGGGTCTGGTGTGGAATTTAAGGGGAACTCCACTCCAAATTAAAAAAAAAATGGCGTGGAGTCCCCCCTAAAATCCACACCAGACCCCTTATCCGAGCACGTTGACCTGGCCGGCCGCAGAAAAGAGGGGGGGACAGAGCGCGGCCCCCCCCCTCTCCTGAACCGCACCAGGCCACATGCCCTCAACATTGGGAGGGTGTTTTGGGGTGCCCCCCAAAACACCTTGTCCCCATGTTGATGAGGACAAGGGTCTCTTCCCCACAACCCTTGCCCGGTGGTTGTGGGGGTCTGCGGGCAGGAGGCTTATCGAAATCTGGAAGACCCCTTTAACAAAGGGGCCCCCCAGATCCCGCCCCCCCCCCTGTGTGAAATGGTAATGGGGTACCTTGTACCTCTACCATTTCACGAGAAAAAAAATGTAAAGGGTTAAAAAAGACAAGAGCCGGTTTTTGACAAGTCCTTTATTATCTTCTTTCTTCTTTTCTTCGGGTTTCTTCTTCCTCCTCCTTCTTCTTCCTCTGCTTCTGTCTTGGGTCTTCTATTCCCGCATCTTGCCCGGCGTGTTCTTCCATCTTCTGTTCCTCCCGCTGTCCTTCTCGTCCGCATCTTCTTCTCCTTCTTCTTCTTCGCCGGAGGCGCCGCTTCCAATTGAAATCCCCGCTGTCTGCCGGACCACGCCCCCCCCTCTGACGCCACGGGCAAGCTCTTAGGAGTGTGCTGCAAGTGCGTCAGAGGAGGGCGTGGTCACATGTCAGAGGGCGGGCAATTCAATTTGAAGCTCGTGCGCGGCTTTTTCTTTGCCAGAGTCGCCGCTTCCAATTGAATTGCCCGCTTTCTGGAACATGTGACCACGCCCCCCTCTGACGCACAGGCACCACACGGGGACTTTCCTAAGAGCTCGCCCGTGGCGTCAGAGGGGGGGCGTGGTCCGGCAGACAGCGGGGATTTCAATTGGAAGCGGCCGCTCCGGCGAAGAAGAAGAAGAAGAAGATGCGGACGAGAAGGACAGCGGAAGAAGATGGAAGAACACGCCGGGCAAGATGCGGGAATAGAAGACCCAAGACAGAAGCAGAGGAAGAAGAAACCCGAAGGAAAGAAGAAAGAAGATAATAAAGGACTTGTCAAAAACCGGCTCTTGTCTTTTTTTACACTGACACTTTTTTTTACTCGTGAAATGGTAGAGGTACAAGGTACCCCATTACCATTTCACACAGGGGGGGGGCCGGGATCTGGGGGGCCCCTTTGTTACAGGGGTCTTCCAGATTTCGATAAGCCTCCCGCCCGCAGACCCCCACAACCACCGGGCAAGGGTTGTGGGGAAGAGACCCTTGTCCTCATCAACATGGGGACAAGGTGTTTTGGGGGGCACCCCAAAACACCCTCCCAATGTTGAGGGCATGTGGCCTGGTGCGGTTCAGGAGAGGGGGGGGGCCGCGCTCTGTCCCCCCCTCTTTTCTGCGGCCGGCCAGGTCAACGTGCTCGGATAAGGGGTCTGGTGTGGATTTTAGGGGGGACTCCACGCCATTTTTTTTTTAATTTGGGGTGGAGTTCCCCTTAAATTCCACACCAGACCCGAAGGGTCTGGTTATGGATATTTGGGGGGACCCCCACGTCATTTTTTTTAAAAATTGATGGCGGGGTTCCACTTAATATCCATATCAGACCTGAAGGGTCTGGTTATTGAATTTGGGGGGACCCCCACGTCATTTGAATAATTTTTTTTAAATTCGTACCATGGGGGGGGGGGGATGTCAGCAGGTGAATAAAGCGCACTTTTCCTGTGGTTAGAAATATGTCTTTGCACAAAATGACATTCTGAAAAAAAAAAAAAAAAAAAAAAAAAAGCCATTTAAAACTGACTCGCGGCAATAATGAATTGTCAGCTCCCGGCAATTGCAGGAGAATTCATTCATAAAAAAACGAAAACAAAAAGCGTGGGGGTCCCCCCAAATTCAATAACCAGACCCTTTAGGTCTGATATGGATATTAAGGGGAACCCCGCCGTCAATTTTTAAAAAAAAATGACGTGGGGTTCCCCCCAAATATCCATAACCAGACCCTTCAGGTCTGGTGTGGAATTTAAGGGGAACTCCACTCCAAATTTAAAAAAAAATGGCGTGGAGTCCCCCCTAAAATCCACACCAGACCCCTTATCCGAGCACGTTGACCTGGCCGGCCGCAGAAAAGAGGGGGGGACAGAGCGCGGCCCCCCCCCTCTCCTGAACCGCACCAGGCCACATGCCCTCAACATTGGGAGGGTGTTTTGGGGTGCCCCCCAAAACACCTTGTCCCCATGTTGATGAGGACAAGGGTCTCTTCCCCACAACCCTTGCCCGGTGGTTGTGGGGGTCTGCGGGCGGGAGGCTTATCGAAATCTGGAAGACCCCTGTAACAAAGGGGCCCCCCAGATCCCGGCCCCCCCCCTGTGTGAAATGGTAATGGGGTACCTTGTACCTCTACCATTTCACGAGAAAAAAAAAGTGTCAGTGTAAAAAAAGACAAGAGCCGGTTTTTGACAAGTCCTTTATTATCTTCTTTCTTCTTTCCTTCGGGTTTCTTCTTCCTCCTCCTTCTTCTTCCTCTGCTTCTGTCTTGGGTCTTCTATTCCCGCATCTTGCCCGGCGTGTTCTTCCATCTTCTTCCGCTGTCCTTCTCGTCCGCATCTTCTCCTTGTTCTTCTTCGCCGGAGCGGCCGCTTCCAATTGAAATCCCTGCTGTCTGCCGGACCACGCCCCCCCTCTGACGCCACGGGCAAGCTCTTAGGAAAGTCCCCGTGTGGTGCCAGTGCGTCAGAGGGGGGCGTGGTCACATGTTCCAGAAAGCGGGCAATTCAATTGGAAGCGGCGACTCTGGCAAAGAAAAAGCCGCGCACAAGCTTCAAATTGAATTGCCCGCCCTCTGACATGTGACCACGCCCCCCTCTGACGCACTGGCAGCACACTCCTAAGAGCTTGCCCGTGGCGTCAGAGGGGGGGGGCGTGGTCCGGCAGACAGCGGGGATTTCAATTGGAAGCGGCCGCTCCGGCGAAGAAGAACAAGAAGGAGAAGAAGATGCGGACGAGAAGAACAGCGGAAGAAGATGGAAGAACACGCCGGGCAAGATGCGGGAATAGAAGACCCAAGACAGAAGCAGAGGAAGAAGAAGGAGGAGGAAGAAGAAACCCGAAGAAAAGAAGAAAGAAGATAATAAAGGACTTGTCAAAAACCGGCTCTTGTCTTTTTTAACCCTTTACATTTTTTTTACTCGTGAAATGGTAGAGGTACAAGGTACCCCATTACCATTTCACATAGGGGGGGGGCCGGGATCTGGGGGGCCCCTTTGTTAAAGGGGTCTTCCAGATTTCGATAAGCCTCCTGCCCGCAGACCCCCACAACCACCGGGCAAGGGTTGTGGGGAAGAGACCCTTGTCCTCATCAACATGGGGACAAGGTGTTTTGGGGGGCACCCCAAAACACCCTCCCAATGTTGAGGGCATGTGGCCTGGTGCGGTTCAGGAGAGGGGGGGGGCCGCGCTCTGTCCCCCCCTCTTTTCTGCGGCCGGCCAGGTCAACGTGCTCGGATAAGGGGTCTGGTGTGGATTTTAGGGGGGACTCCACGCCATTTTTTTTTTTATTTGGAGTGGAGTTCCCCTTAAATTCCACACCAGACCTGAAGGGTCTGGTTATGGATATTTGGGGGGAACCCCACGTCATTTTTTTTAAAAATTGATGGCGGGGTTCCCCTTAATATCCATACCAGACCTAAAGGGTCTGGTTATTGAATTTGGGGGGACCCCCACGCTTTTTTTTTGGTGTTTTTAATGAATGAATTCTCCTGCAAATTCCAAGAGCTGACAATTCATTATAGCCGCGAGTCAGTTTTAAATGGCTTTTTTCCTTCAGAATGTCATTTTTCACATGCTGACATTACACCCAGGGCCGCCATCAGGGGGGTACAGGCAGTACACCTGCAGGGCCGCCATTAGGGGGGTACAGGCATTACACCGCCCGGGGGTCCCCAGGGGCCCCCAGGGGCCCGGATGGGAACCACCCTAAAACAAAAAAAACAATTTTTTTTATTTTTTTTTGTTTAAGGGCTCCGAAGGTCCCCAGGGGCCCGGAGGCCACTAAGGGCCCCAGATGGCAAGCCCTTTTTTTAAAATAAAATATATATATTTAAAAAAATATATATATTTTTTTAATATCTTTTTTTTTTTTTTTTTAAGGAAAGGGCCCAGAGGTCCCCAGGGCCCTGGAAGGCTACCCCCTTGTTTTTTTACTTTTTTTCGATAAATGTTATATTTAAAAAATATATATATATGTATTTTCTCTCTTTTGTATTTTTATTTGATAAAGAGCACAGAGGTCCCCAGGGCCCCGGATGGCTACCCCCCTTTTTTATATATATTTTTCTTTATTTCTTATTTCTGTCAAAATTTTTGTAAAGGGCCCCTCCGCTCCTCAATTTGTGGCACCACCCCCCCCCCCGCTTCTCAATTTCATGCGGCAGCACCCCCCCCCCGGTTCTCTGCTCCAGGGGGCCCATGCCTGAAGCTGTGTAAGGGGCCCCAAAATTCATGATGGCGGCCCTGTACACCTGTAAGGGGCCCGGGGGTCCGGAGGTGCCCAGATGCCTGGAGGCCCCCCAGCGCCCCAGATGGTAACCCCCCTCTTTTTTTTTTTGTATATATATTTGTTAGTTGGTTTTTGTAGGATTTTTTATTAAAGGGCCAATTTTTGGAATTTAATATTTTTTAGCAGTCTGGAGGTCCCCAGGGCCCCGGGTGGCAACCCCCCAAATTTTTTGTTATTAAAGGGCCAATGTTTTGGTTTAGGGGTCTGGAGGTCCCCAGTGGCCTGGTCCCCAGTGGCCCGGAGATCCCCAGGGCTCCAGATGACAACCCCCCACCTTTACAAAAAAATCAAAAAAAAAACATATGATATATTTTTTGGTTATTTTTTAAACATATATATATATATAATATAATTTTGAAAGCTCCCAGAGGGCCCCTTTTTGCTTCTAAAAATGTTATAAACATTTTCCCCAGGTTTGTTACTTTTTACTTTAATTTCTTTTTTAAAGTGTATTTTGTGCGTGAAGTCGAGAGAGAGGAGCTGGACTTGCAATCGCCATCCTTCTCCATGCCCCCGGTGGCAATGGTGGGTGTGAGGGGGGCCTCACCCCACCTGCTACACTTGGGAGCCCAATGGGACAGAGGGACTCCCCCTATGAAGGAGTGTAGCCCACCCAGCCAGCCCTGTAGGTCCTTCACCTCCCTTTATTTTAGGAGACCTCATGGCCAAAGTGTGTGCAAGTGTGGTGTTTTTTTTGTGGGGGGGGGGGTGGTTATACTAAGCACAGGCGTACCTTGCATAGCACACCCACCGGGAGCTGGGCTTGACACCACCAAACTCAATTCATATGTAGCCGAGACCGGGATCCGAACCCTTGGCTGCAGAGGTGAACGGCTTGTCAGCGCAGTGCCATTCACGTTGAGCCACCACAGCTCCCACCCAATGTTATTTTTTTTTTAGATTTTTGGTAGTTTTTTTTTATTAAAGGGCCCAGAGCTCCCAAGGCAACCCCCTTTTTTATTATTTTATATATGTAGATATTGTAATTTATTTTTCATTAAAGAGCCCAGAAGTTTCTTTTTATTAAAGGGCCCAGTGGTCCCCAGGGCCCCCGGATGGCTACCACCCTTTTTAATATATATTTTTCTATATGTATTTTTTAGTAAAGGAACCCCCCGCTTATCAAATTGCGGCAGCCCCCCCCCTTCTTAATATCAGGCGGCACCCCCCCCCCTATTCTCTGCTCCAGGGGGCCCATGCCTGAAGCTGTGTAAGGGGCCCCATAATTCCTGATGGCGCCCCTAATTGCCTCCCCCCCCCCATGGTACGAAATTTCAAGGAATTTTTCACTTTTATTGGTGCACTTTAACCACTTCCATACCGCGCCTATTCTGGCACTTCTCTCCTTCATGTAACAATTATATTTTCTTCCTTGAAACTTACTCAGGACCCCCAAACATTATATATATTTTATTAACAAACACCCTAGGGAATAAAGTGGCGGCCATTTTTTCGGACACATTTCCAACAGTATTTGTGCCAAAAATTTTCTAACGTTTTTTTTTTTTTTTGGCTTTCCAAAAAAAAACCTGTTTCATGAATGACAAAATAAGAAAGCAGTAAAGCTAGGCCAATTTTTAGGGATAAGGTAAAAGATGATGTTACACCGAGTAAATAGATACCTAACTTGTCACGCTTTCATATTGCGCACACTCATGGAATGGCGCTAAACTTCGTTATTAAAAATCTCCATAGGCAACGCTTGACTTTTTTTCTCAGGTTACCACTTTTGAGTTACAGAGGAGGTCTAGTGCTAACATTATTGCTCTCGCTCTAACGCACGCTATGATACCTCACATGTGGGGTTTGAAGGATGTTTACATATGTGGGTGGGACTTGCATGCGTGTTCGCTTCTGAGTGCGAGCTACTAGGGACAGGAGCATTTAAATTCCTTTGTTATTTTATTTTTTTACTTAATATTTTATTTTTTGCACTTGTTTGTCCCTTTGTTTGTATTATTTTTCACTTTTCTTCCTATTACAAGGAATGTAAACATCCCTTGTAATAGGACTAGTGTGTGACAGGTCCTCTTTATAGAGAAAGGCGGGGTCAATTAGACCCCACATCTGTCCTCCAGGCTGGAAATCATGGAATTGGTAAAAAAAAAAACATCTCATGCTTTCAGCTGCAATCATGTTCGTTCAGCACAGTAGCGTAGTGTGTAGCATGTTCACCTAGCAGCAAAAGGGTTGCTGGTTCGAATCCCGCCCGTGACACTATCTGCCTGGAGTTTGCATGTTCTCCCTGTGCGGGTTTCCTCCCACAATCTAAAAACATGCTGTAAATTGGATCCTGTCTAAATAAGCCCTAATGTGCAGTAGGAGATTTAGGTTTTGTGCTGCCCTAGGCCTGACCAAATTTTGGCACCCCCCTAATAGAAAAATGACCCACCCTTCCTGTCAAGGCCACACCCTGTTTTTTTATGACCCACCCAGGAATTTTCAGGGGACACACACAAGTTCTGTGGGGGGGGACTTGGGGGGGCCCTTAATTTGCCTACTTTTTCGATCACTTCCTGTTTGGCTATGGGGCAGGAAGTGAAGGCCAATCTCCCCAAACGGACAGGGATAATACAAAATAAACTGACAGAGCTTCTAACCCCCCCCCCCCCCCACCAACTCTATCCAAAATGAAAGAAATCCAAAAAATAAAAGTGATGATTATTGTTCCAGTTTAACCCCAAATTTCAGATCATTTTATTGAGAGGCTTAAGAAAATATAACCATGCCAATAGGCCACGATCCAGCGTTGCTAATATGTATGAATGTGTGTTAGGGACCCCCACAAACACCACCCAATGTTAAATCAACTATTTTCATGTTTGTTTTGGGGATGCCTGCACCCCTGATAGGGTAAAGACACCTCACAAATGTTGTCACTTTCTACTTAATTCATTCACTTCCTGCCACACAGCCAAACAGGAAGTGAGGGAAACACCTGAGTAATGTTTTGTTGGGGACACACAGATCAATATAAATAGTTTCCCATTTTGGAAATGGCATTTTGCTGTGTACACCCCAAATTAGTAGGAATCTTGGACTTTGGGGTCCATTTACTAAAGGCAAATCCACTTTGCACTACAATTGGACAAGCAAGGAAGAAAACTCAAAACTTGGCGGGATTGGAAGTAAAAACCATCAGTGCTTCCCTTCTGATTTTCATTGCCTACGCTTCTACTGCAGAGCGGCTTTGCCTTTACTAAACCCCAAAGTAACTAATCATTTGGGGTGTACACTGCAGTGCAATTTGCTTAATGGTGACACTAGTTAGATTGACCTGTGTCCCAAAGAAAAGACCATTGGTAGGGTTTTAACCTCACTTCCTGTTCAGCTGTGTGACAGGAAGTGAAGCCAATTTTAGGAAAAGGGACACAAAGCCCAACCTAAAAACACTAGCAGGGGTTCTAACACTCAATTGGCTTCCCTCAAACAACCCACAATTAGAATAGGATTGTCTTGTGCTAGTTTCAAGCACAGCGCTGTAAATCAGCACTTCAAGCCTGTCCACCAATACACCACCCCCCCCCCCCACCTCCAACAGGCCCTGTTTGCAGCTTTTCCTACATCTTGCACATGTGCTTTAAAAAGTCAGTCTGGACATCAGTTCTAGGAAACATTACTTACCGCTTTGTCCTTCCTTTTCTGGTGACTAAACATTTCATGCATACACACCAGGAAAGATCTTAGAGACAAATCACACTTGATGGTTTAGGCCCAAACTATTTCAGCTGCAGCGGTTGAAATCCATAGCAGGAAAAAAATAATCACAAAACAAACTTCAAAATTTGAAAGTAAATTTTATTGGTCCACAAAACAAGGAAAGCAAAACAAAAAATTACAAATAAACACACCAAAAATATATAAAAACACCTAAAAACAAAAAAGACCAACGTTTATTTCACAGTCATTGGAAAATAAATCATGCTTTTGAAATAACAGGATAGACCCACAGGATTAAAACATTAGTCATTAACATCTTGAGAAACATTTAGCAAAATTATGTAGCAGAGAAAACATCAAAAAATACAAAACTTGCTCCAAAACATCTCTGTTTCACTCCGCCATTCCTTCCAGCCAGCAAATCTGCCCCCTCTGAGGGGCAGCTGACACGTGCAGTATCCACGCTTTTTATAACATGTGTGCTAATGAACCAATTGGAAACACATGAAGAAATGTCAGCCTCTAGTTTGTGTGCACTTGGAACTGCTTACACCTGTTAAGGATGTCCTTAAATTACTAAGCCAAAAAAAGAGCTTTCTGAGCATGCTCAGAAAGATGCAAGTCATTTTCAGGATGAAACTTCCAACTTCTTTTTCTAACTGTTCGAGCATGCCCAGTTCACTCGAAATGCAGTACCAGAATCAAATCTGCAATGGCGGATGAAAGCATTAGAGGTGTTAAATTTTTTTTTGGTCCCCCTGAAGTGATGCTTTACAAGCTGAACGGGAGGTCTTATAGAATTTTTACGTAACAAACCTAAATAGTAATAATTTAAACGCCCCTGTCCCTAGTAGCTCGCAGTCAGAAGCGAACAAGCAGCATTTTTATTGTTTCCGGTTACCAGTTTAGATTTACAGATGAGGTCTAGTGCTATAAATATTCCTCTTGCTGTTACGCACGCTATGATACCTCACATGTGTGGTTTGAAGAATGTTTCCATATATGGGGGCGGGCCTTAAATGTGTAAGCCCCGCCCACATATTGAACCCCCGTTCAAACCCCACATGTGAGGTATCATAGCGTACGTTAGAGCGAGAGCAATACTTTTAGCACTAGACCTCCTCTGTAAATCTAAACTGGTAACCTGAAACACATAAAAAAGCGTTGCCTATGGGTATTTTCAAGTACTGAAGTTTGGCGCCATTCCATGAGTGTGTGCAATATTAAAGTGTAACATGTTGGGTATCTATTTACTCGGTGTAACATCATCTTTCACATTATGGCCATAAATTGGGCTAACTTTAGTGTATTCTTAATTTGTAACCACTTGAGCCCCAGAGCATATTACTGGTCACTGACGGGGCCATTTTTTGCATTTCAACACTGCGTCATTTTGACTGACAATTGCGTGGTTGTGCGATGTGGCCCCCAAAAAAATTGGGCGTCCTCATCCTCCCCCCCCCCCCCCCTAAAAATTTTTTTTTTTGTTTTGTTGGTGGTATTTGATCACCTCTGCGTCTTTTCTTATTTTTGCTTGACCCAAAACTATAGCGACAATTTGGTAACTAAAAAAACATCTTTTTTACGGTTTGCTATAATAAATCTCCCCCAAAATATATTCAAAAAATGTTTGCCCTCAGTTTAGGCCGATAAGTATTCTTGGACATCTTTTTGGTTGCAAAAAATCACAATAAGCGTTTGATTGGTTTGGGCAAAAGTTCTAAGTAGGGGTTGGTCTTATGGGTTTTTTTGGAATAATTTTTTGTTTTACTAGTAATGGTGGCTATCATTGTTTTTTCTGTCTAATGCGACATTGTGGCGGACACATTTTTGTGAGATTTGGCATTTTTGTAGCGAGCAATGGTATATCAATGCATTGCTTACTATAAAAATGACACTGGCAGGGAAGGGGTTAACACTAGGGGCGCGGAAGGGGTTGAATATGTTACCTGGGTGTGTTCTAACTGTAAAGGGGGTGGGACTGTGTAGGGGAAATGACAGATCGCTGTTCATACATTGTAGGGACAGACGAGCAGGCATTCCCCCCCCCCCCTGACAGGACCGGGATAAAGGGGAACTCCACCCCAAATTACCAAAAAAAAACGGCGTGGGGGTCCCCCTTCTGGTGCACAACAGGCTCTTAGATTTGATCTGGAACATAAGGGGTTAAACCCACGCCAAAAAACGGCGTGGGGTTCCCCCTCAGATCCAGACCAAACCCTTCTCCCAGGCACGCAGTCTGGCCGGACAGGAATGGGGGTGGGGACGAGCGAGCGCCCCCCCCCCTCCTGAGCCGTACCAGACCACATGCCCTCGACATGGGGGAGTGTGTGCTGTGGGGGAGGGGGGCACTGCCCCCCCACCCCAAAGCACTCTTGTCCCCATGTCGAAAGGGACAAGAGCCTCTTCCCGACAACCCTGGCCGTTGGTTGTCGGGGTATGCGGGCGGGGGGCTTATCAGAATCTGAGAGCCCCCTATATTAAGGGGGCCCCCAGATTCTGGCCCCCCACCCTATGTGAATGAGTATGGGGTACATCGTACCCCTACCCATTCACCGGGTGGAAAAGTGTAAACACAAAAAAAAACACACAGAAAAAAATAATTTATTAGTCAGCTCCGGGGGTCTTCTGCTGGGACCCCCCACCACCAGCCCATTGGGCCCCGGGCTTCGCCGTCTTCTGCCGGGGGGGGACACCCACCGATGATCTCCGCCATGTCCAGCCAGGCCCCCACCCCAAAATTAGCTCTTTCACATCCGGGGGGGGCCGGCCGAAAGAAGCAGAGAACAACGGGGGCGGAGCCCCTCGGTCTTCCAGACGTTTTCTGCCGGGGGGGCTCCAGCCCCGCACCGGTCTTCGCCGCCGCCTTCCGCCGGGGGGGGACACCCACCGATGCTCTCGGCCATGTTCGGCCAGGCCCCCTACCCCAAACAAAGCTCTTTTACATCCGGGGGGGGCCGGCGGAAATGGCGGAGAACAACGGGGGGCGAAACCCCTCCTCGGTCTTCGCCTTCCGCCGGGGGGGTACACCTACCCCCCCCCCGGTCTTCGCCGCCGCCTTCCGCCGGGGAGAGAGACACCCACCGATGCTCTCCGCCATGTTCGGCCAGGCCCCCTACCCCAAACAAAGCTCTTTTACATCCGGGGGGGGCCGGCGGAAATGGCGGAGAACAACGGGGGCGTCGCCACTCCTCGGTCTTCTAGCCGTCTTCTGCCGGGGGGGGGAAACACCCACCCATGCTCTCCGCCATGCTCGACTGTGCCCCCACCCCAAAATGAAGCTCTTTTACATCCGGGGGGGGCCGGCCGAACACAGCGGAGAACAACGGGGGTGTCGCCCCACCTCGGGCTCCTCCCAGGGCTTCTTTCGCCGTCTTCCGCCGGAGGGCGCCACTCTCCGGGCTTCTCGACGTTGTCTTCCGCCGCGGGGGCCAGGCCTTCTTCTTTGCCGCCCCCTTCGATTTTTTCGGCCTGGACGGGGGTCGCACATCCCATCCAGGACTTGGACGTGGCGGGCTTCTCGTCGCTCTCTTCTGCCGCTGCCCCCTTCACCACGAAGCTCCGTGCTTGTTTGATGAGGGCAGCGGGCTTCCGTCGTCTTCTCCGGGGCGAGGGTCGTACATCCCACCCCGGATTTCGTCGCCGTCTTCTGCCGCTGCCCCCTTCACCACGAAGCTCCGTGCTTGTTTGATGAGGGCAGCGGGCTTCCGTCGCAGTCTTCCGCCGCGGGGTGACACTCGCGGGCTTCTTCTTCCATTCGATGTTGACACGGCGAGGTCCGGCGCTGAAATGCCTTCTGAGCGGCGGGCAAGGACTTATATTGGCATTGGGCGTGGGCGTGGTTATGCCAACATGTGACCTCAACCCATGTGACAGTGATGTGACGTGACATCACTGTCACATGGGTTAAGGTCACATGTTGGCATAACCACGCCCACGCCCAATGCCAATATAAGTCCTTGCCCGCCGCTCAGAAGGCATTTCAGCGCCGGACCTCGCCGTGTCAACATCGAATGGAAGAAGAAGCCCGCGAGTGTCACCCCGCGGCGGAAGACTGCGACGGAAGCCCGCTGCCCTCATCAAACAAGCACGGAGCTTCGTGGTGAAGGGGGCAGCGGCAGAAGACGGCGACGAAATCCGGGGTGGGATGTACGACCCTCGCCCCGGAGAAGACGACGGAAGCCCGCTGCCCTCATCAAACAAGCACGGAGCTTCGTGGTGAAGGGGGCAGCGGCAGAAGACGGCGACGAGAAGCCCGCCACGTCCAAGTCCTGGATGGGATGTGCGACCCCCGTCCAGGCCGAAAAAATCGAGGGGGGCGGCAAAGAAGAAGGCCTGGCCCCCGCGGCGGAAGACAACGTCGAGAAGCCCGGAGAGTGGCGCCCTCCGGCGGAAGACGGCGAAAGAAGCCCTGGCCCCTAGTAGGAGCCAGGCAGAACCCGGCGACGAAATCCGGGGTGGGATGTACGACCCTCGCCCCGGAGAAGACGACGGAAGCCCGCTGCCCTCATCAAACAAGCACGGAGCTTCGTGGTGAAGGGGGCAGCGGCAGAAGAGAGCGACGAGAAGCCCGCCACGTCCAAGTCCTGGATGGGATGTACGACCCCCGTCCAGGCAGAAGAATTTGAAGGGGGCGGCGGAAGACCCTCAAAAGTGAAAACGTTCACCAGGTGAATGGGTAGGGGTACGATGTACCCCATACTCATTCACATAGGGTGGGGGCCCGAAATCTGGGGGCCACCTTATTAAACGGGGCTCCCAGATTCTGATTGGCTCCCGCCCGCATACCCCGACAACCAATGGCTAGGGTTGTCGGGAAGAGGCTCTTGTCCCGATCGACATGGGGACAAGAGTGCTTTGGGGTGGGGGGGCAGCGCCCCCCTCCCCCAAAGCACACACTCCCCCATGTCGAGGGCATGTGGTCTGGTACGGCTCAGGAGGGGGGGGGCCGCTCGCTCGTCCCCACCCCCATTCCTGTCCGGCCAGACTGCATGCCTGGGATGAGGGCTTGGTACGGATCTGGGGGGGAACCCCACGCCGATTTTGGCGTGGGTTAACCCCTCACGTTCCGGACCAAGCCGGAGAGCCTATTGTACCCCTGGGGGGGAAGCCGCGCCGGTTTCACATTTGAAATTTGGCGCGGAGTTCCCCTTCAGTGTCAGCGCAGCCCGAGAACAGCTCGGAGCTTGCCGTGCGCCGCTCCAGGCAGTGCAAACACTGCTACGCCGCCTGGTATTTACCAAGGATTTCCCGGCGTACTGAAGAGGCGCGCGGTGAGCTCCGATTTTTCCCTCTGCGCATGCCCAGTATGCAAGTGAACCTTCCGAGGTTCTAGCGTACTTTGCAAGGGCACGGGGATCGGGTCCCAAAAGTCACTTTCCCTTTCAAATCGGCCCGCCACACAAGTTGAAACACATGTCACTACACTTCCCCTGCATCACCCCCCTCCCTCCCCTCATAAACTCCCGCCCGAATCCCCGATGTTTACATTACTAAATGCCGCACGCCAGCTCTGTACTGGCGTGCTGTGCGCCCTCTTCTGGGCGCATTAGGCACTTTAGTAAATGAGGAAACACGCTGCACTGGCAGCGTGTTTCTTTTGTAAATGTCAAAAACAGGTTTACTCCTGCTTGTGCACCATGAGTCTTGGCGCACAGGCTTGGTAAATCAGCCCAATTGTCTCTTAAAGTATACCTGTATACATAAAAAAAGCCAAACAATGGCAAGCACTTATATAGCTCCCCACCTCTCTGCACATGTTGCTGCAATATTAAAATAAAATAATCATCTCTATGTACTTGTAAATCTTTTATAAAGCAGTGCTCACATGCGGTCCTTGTACTCTTCCCTCCAGTGGCGGGCTGTTGCTAGAGTAGAATGATGAAGTGATATGTGCTGGTGTTAGTGCAACCAGAAACCTAAGGCACACTGCGTGATGATGGCACTTCTGTGCAACAGTGGGATGTGGCCAGGGCCCAATTTATTTATTTATTTTTTATCCCCTCTTACCCTTTTTGCAGAGTTTCCCTCTTTTAGCCACATGCTGGGTCACGTGCCACCATCTTCTTCATGCCATTAGGACCTGGCTGTCTCTTCTCTATATCCCTGCCACTGCGGCCTCCTGCAATATGTGGCAGTGATACCCTAGGAGGCTGCAGGAGCCCAAAGCAGGGCCGATCCACCTCAACTGGAGTGTTCAGTTTGGAGCCTACCGTCTGTCAGTAAGGTGTGCAGCAGACGCTCTCACCTTAGTCTGCTCACCCTAGGGACAGTGAGAGCAGGACGCTCTCAAACGAGTCGGCTCTCCCCCAGGGACAGCATCAGCTAGGCAGGCCGGATTATTCATCCACCATCACCTCCTCCCGCAGGCATCCCTGCGCGTCAGCCCCTTCAGCCTCACAGGTAAGGCTGTTCCTCCTCCACATCTCCACCCGCCGCCGTTGGGACAGTATGCGGCCGTCCTTTTCAGGATAGGCCGCGGCTGCTCACGGATAGGCCGCGGCGGCTCACGGATCTCCCCTGCTCCTTTCCTTTGTCCCCTGTGCTCCCACACCTCCATCGCTATCAGGGGCACCCTCCTGCCACCCCCCCGCAGAAATTCGGCCATCCCAGGGCTATTTTTTAAAACCCGCGCCAGAACTGCACTAAATCGCGGGGCCGCGATCTAGGAAAGACCGCGGCTTCATTTGCGGCCTAACGCCGCGCCGCTCTGCACGCCCCAGGATCCCCACCAAGCCATCCAGGCAAACCACCCTCACCCCAGAAGGACAGCAACTCCTCATAGGGTTACCTCTCAGCCTCCCCAGCATTACAGATCCACCCTGTCAGCCCGAGACTATACCCTACTGCCTGTTTAGGCAGCTATCAGCCACACCACACCTACAACACGCTCACCGCTCATCCCCAGTCCCCCCCGTCTCAACAACAAGCACAAGCTTGATCCAGGGGTTCCCCGATCGCCTTGCACGGGGTCAGGAAGGAATTTTTTACCCCTACCGGAGCATATTGGCCCAGCACCGGCCAGGGTTTTTTTTGCCTTCCTCTGGACCAAGCCAGGAGAGAGGACTTAACCAATTCCTCTCCCCATCGCCCCTGGTGTATTGGCGATCATGGCATGTCGGCAATATTCTGCCGAAACCATTTGGAGTTTGAGGCAATGCGCCGCAATACTGCCAGCCATCACCAAAAAAGCCCTAAGAATTGAGCGACTATTGAGAATCGAGCATAGATCGACAGTCAGACATTTCAGCCATTCACCCCAGCTCAAGCACATATCATGTGCTCTGATTAACACAAGATCAGCAGTAAAACACCGACTAGAAATCCGCGACTTCATTCAACAAAATGATCTAGACTGTCTCTTTATTACAGAGAACTGGCTCACAGCCGACTGTAACACCATTCTAGGAGAACTGGTGCCAGAAAATTACCGTATTATCACGGAAAACAGAATAGGGCAAAGAGGAGGCGGCCTGGCGGTGATCCACAAGACTCACCTTGTGATCACCAAACCAGTCCGTCAAAACCCTCTTACATTCATGGAAACCCTTACTCTGCAACTGCAAGCAAATTCAAAGGAGACCGTCCACATTCTGCTCTGCTACAGGCCGCCCGGCCCAAAATCGCAGCTGCTACCATTATGGACGGATTTCTTCTCCACCCACACCCTCAACAGCAAACATCTTTTGCTGCTCGGGGATTTTAATCTCTGGGCCAACTCCTCACTAGACCCCATTGCCGACGCCTGTATTGATCATCTGGAAGGATTAGGATTACAGCAACGAGTATGTGGGCCCACACATGCTTCAGGTCATACACTTGATCTTATTTTCAGACATGCTCTGGAAATAAAAATTTTGGAAAATGAAAAGTTGCCATGGACAGATCACCATGCAATTATATTCAGTATTTCCACCATCCCCCCCGCAACAAAAACATCAAATCCAGTGACAACACACTGGACTAGATGTCAGAAGAAGCTCCACTCGGAACTCTTCAAAACTACTTTAAGGAAGAGAATAGAAACAACTCAGCCGCATCAAACGGCCGTTGAAACATTGGAAGCCATAAACTCGGCCATGCTACAGTCAGCCGACTTGGTAGCGCCGAAACGAATAACCCGCATTCGGAAAAACAACCGCAGCTGGTTTAACAACCAGCTGTCGTTACTGAAGCAAGAACGCAGAAGGGCAGTATCTGCCTGGAAAAGATGTTCTTCAGAACTAAACCTATCCATCTACAAGGCGACTACAAGAAAATACCACAAAGGAATTTTCCAAGCCAAGAAAAAGTATTTTTCGGAGGCTATCAACGGTGCCCTAAACCGCCCCCGCGAACTCTTCAAGATGGTCACCCAGACCATGAAACCAGGATGCATTGAAGCCCCCAGCTCGGACACACAAGAATTTTGTGATGAACTATCGGATTACTTCATTAATAAAATCGAGGCAATCCGTGAAAGCATTCAGCAAAACAATTCCCCACTTAGCCCCCCCTGCAGCCTCTCACACAGCACCCATAGTAATTCTCCTATATCAGGTAAGTTTACCCCGGGACCCATCTCCATTGAGACCACTAAGAATGTCATTGGCGCTTTGCGTAATGGCACAGCGCCAAATGACATTATCCCCACAAAACTGCTGAAGGAATGCGCCTACATCCTGGCTCCTCCCATCACGCAGCTTATCAACCAGTCTTTCTTGGAGGGCATAGTGCCCTCACAGTTGAAAGAGGTTATAATCCAACCCATCATGAAGAAACCCTCCCTGGACCCCAAGGATCCACTCCACCGCCGTCCCATAACAAGTCTCAACGTACTCTCAAAGATAATGGAAAAAGTAGTGGTACAACAGCTGCAACTGCATCTAGATACCTACAAGCTACTTGACCCATTGCAATCAGGCTTCCGTCCCGGACACGGAACGGAAACAGCATTGCTGAAAGTATGGGACGATGTTCTCAAGGCCGCAGACGAAGGAGAATCTTGTCTTCTAGTTCTGTTGGACCTAAGTGCCGCTTTCGACACTGTAGACCACAAACTGTTGCTGACTCGGCTTGCTGAAGTAGCCAGAGTCGCAGAAGGCGATTTATCTTGGTTCTCCTCTTTTCTGGAAAACCGATCGCAAACAGTGAAGTTAGGACCTTTTACGTCTGAGAAATGCACAGTAACATGCGGAGTCCCTCAAGGATCGCCTCTGTCACCAGTGCTGTTTAACATATATCTTCGTCCTCTTTTTGAGATTATCAGCAGCCAAAAACTGCTTTACCACTCATATGCAGATGATACGCAACTATATTTCCGCATCTGCAATAGACAGGATCACCACCTCAATCTAGAGACATGCCTCTCTTTGATAGAGGACTGGATGACAAAGAGTTATCTTAAACTCAATGGAGCGAAAACAGAACTTCTCCTGTTTCACGCCAAGCGTAGGAATCAACCTTCAACAGCATGGACCCCCCCGCCTATTTTGGGCAAGCTCATCACCCCTAGCGCCAAAGTCAAAAGCCTAGGGGTCATTTTTGACTCCTTTATGACAATGGACGCACAAATAGGGTCAGTAGTCAGCGGATCTCACCATCTACTGCGCCTACTACGCAGACTCACCCCATTCATCCCGAAAGAAGATTTAGCGGTCGTGGTGGGAGCAGTTGTAAACTCCAGGCTGGATTATGCAAAT
Organism: Rana kukunoris; assembly: GCA_029574335.1. Classification (NCBI taxonomy): domain Eukaryota; kingdom Metazoa; phylum Chordata; class Amphibia; order Anura; family Ranidae; genus Rana; species Rana kukunoris. The sequence continues at coordinate 54,298,551 of CM056050.1, forward strand.
GCCCTTTACCTCGGACTCCCCAAATACCAAATCGCTCGTCTGCAAGTCGTTCAGAATACGGCCGCCAGACTTGTGACAGGGAAAAAACCCTGGGAATCTATCTCACCTTCACTGCGAGCCCTTCATTGGCTACCAGTTAAAGACAGAATTGCTTTTAAAGCTCTCTGTCTTACGCATAGATGTGTCCATGGAAATGCCCCCCTCTATTTATGCGAAATAATAAAAGCGCATAATCCCAATCGCGTTTTGCGATCCACGAATCAGCACCTGCTCCAGGTTCCGAAAGCCAACTTCAAGTCCAAAGGAGAAAGAAGATTCGCGATCCAAGGCCCCAGACTATGGAACGCTTTACCAACCAGCATTCGGTTGGAGGAGAACCACCTAGCATTTAGGAAAAAGGTCAAGACTTTTCTCTTTTGATATCAAGGGAGACAGGAACAACAAGCGCCCAGAGGCGATTCAGTTCGCATGTGCCGCGCTATACAAGTTTTCATTCATTCATTCATGCATTCATTCATTCATTCATTCATGTTATTTTTAACTAGGTGAGAATTTAGGCAGGAGGTGGACTGGACTGAAGAATAGTCTATTTTAAATAGAATTGGGGTGAGGGTTACAATGGGGAAAATCCTTTTTTTTGTGAAAAGGACCACTTTAGGTCTTACCAAATTACAGCTATCTACATCACACTACACTATCTAGAACAGGGGTCTCAAACTGGCAGCCCTCCAGTTGTTGGAAAACTACAAGTCCCATCATGCCTCTGCCTGTGGGAGTCATGCTTGTTAGGGCCCTTTCACACGGGGCGTATCAGTATTGATGCGCTCTGTGTGTGTCCGTAAGCCCAGCGGGGATCATCCGTAAATCCCTGCTGAGCTGTCGGCTGACAGGGCGGTCTCCGCACACTGTGCAGGGACCGCCCTGTCTTTCCTCCGCTCTCCCCTATGGGGGGATCGGATGAGCATGGACCGTATGTCCGTATTCATCCGATCCAATCCGCCAGACGGAAGAAAAATAGGACATTCTTCCGTCTGAAAAATCGGATCATTGCAGATGCGGACAATTACGGGTGTCGTCGGATGTTCATCCGCCGACACCCGTAATCACATAGGGACCAATGTATGTCCCATTTTAATCCGCAAACGGATGGATGAAAATGCGGACATACGGTCCGCACATGTGAAAGGGGCCTAACTGTCAGCCTTGCAATGCCTCGTGGGACTTGTTACATAGTTAGTTAGTCAGGCTGAAAAAGACCATAGAGTTCAACCATAAATTTTTTTAAAATAAATAAAAATAATAATAATAATAATATGATACACTCCCATATACCCAATTCTATACCCACAGTTGATCCAGAGGAAGGTGGAAAAAAAACAGCAGAGCATGATCCAATTTGCTACAGCAGGGGAAAAAATTCCTTCCTGATCCCCCGAGAGGCAATCGGATTTACCCTGGATCAACTTTACCTATAAATGTCAGTACTCAGTTATATTATGTACATTTAGGAAAGTATCCAGACCTTTCTTAAAGCAATCTACTGAGCTGGCCAGAACCACCTCTGGAGGGAGTCTATTCCACATTTTCACAGCTCTTACTGTGAAGAAACCTTTCCATATTTGGAGGTGAAATCTCCTTTTCTCTAGACTTAAAGAGTGCCCCATTGTCCTTTGTGCTGACCGTAAAGTGAATAACTCAACACCAAGTTCACTATATGAACTTGGTGTTGAGTCGATTCAGTTCGCATGAGCCGCGCTATACAAGTTTTCATTCATTCATTCATTCATACATGTTGATCATATCCCCCTTAATCTCCTCTTCTCAAGAGTGAATAAATTCAGTTCCTCTAATCTTTCCTCATAGCTGAGCTCCTCCATGCCTCTTATCAGTTTGGTTGCCCTTCTCTGCATTTTCTCCAGTTCCCTGATATCCTTTTTGAGAACTGGGGCCCAAAACTGAACTGCATATTCCAGATGAGGTCTTACTAATGATTTGTACAGGGGCAAAATGATATCTCTCTCTCTGGAGTCCATACTTCTCTTAATACAAGAAAGGACTTTGCTCGCTTTGGAAACCGCAGCTTGGCATTGCATGCCATTATTGAGCTTATGATCTACCAAAACCCCCAGATCCTTCTCCAGTATGGATTCCCCCAGTTGTACTCCCCCTAGTATGTGTAATGCATGCATATTCTTAGCACCCAAGTGCAGAACTTTACATTTAAACTTGTAGTTTCGCAACAGCTGGGGGGCCACAAGTTTTAGACAGCTGATCTAGAAAAAGTCTTTCTTTCTATACTTGGCATCTGATTTTTTTTAATGAGCTCCTTAAACAGCATTATATTTAGAATGCTACCCTTTATGTAAGAGAGGGTTAGTATCCTTTTTAGGGTAGTCTTTGCTCTGTCTCCAGCCAGCCTAGGCTGGGCTTCCACTTCCTTGCTGGGGTATAAAAAGTAGGGGGAGGGGTTGCTAGTGGTCAGTGGTGTAAAGGAAGAGATAACCATGAAAGAATCCCATTTATGGTGGTAGGATAGTGACGTGTTTTTCCCTCTGTGGTCCCCTTGAGTGTTTCACTGCCGTTGCTCAACTTTATCGATCACGACTCTTTTATTTTGCTAAGTTTCTCTAAGTTTATGTTAAGTTAAAATAAATATACTGAAACTGTAATTCTTATTTTAGCATTGAACTGTTGTAAGAAATTGTGGCAAGAAGAGGAAAGACCAACTATATTCACGGCCACCCCTTCGTTCAAGTCTCTGGCTGTTTTCCCATTAAAAAAAAGTAGGTTGGCTTGACTACATTGGTTACATTCCAAGAAGGAAAAAAAAAAGGGTTATAATTATTTACTTAAAGCCCATCTTTTGGTAAATTCTGAACAAGCCTCATACTTCTAACCCATCCTGTTTCCACCCATTTCCAACATACAAAATAAAAACCTTCTAAAACTTTTGTAACTTCTCTGAGTACATAGTCCACATTCTGCTCCACAATACCTTTTCCATGGTGAACCACTGCTTTAACCTCCCTGGCGGTATCCCCGAGCGTGACTCGGGGTGGGTTTTTTCTGCTAAGAACGGTATCCCCGAGTCACGCTCGGGGTAGCCATGCAGAGCCTGCAGCGCGCGCTGGCTTACCTTCTTCCTGGATCCAGCGATGCATCCCCGCTGTGTGAGCGAGCGAGTGCTCGCTCGATTCACACAGCGTCCCCGTGTGCCGCCGATCTCCGTTTCCTGCGACGTTACGACGCACGGAAGCGGAGAACGGCGCCAAATTCAAAAAAGTAAACAAACACTTTACATACAGTATACTGTAATCTTATAGTGGTCTGTCCAGTGCCCTACATGTTCTTTTATAAAATAAAAAGTGTTCTTTCTGCCTGGAAACTGTAGATTGTCCATAACAACCAAAAGTGTCCCTTTATGTCAAAAATGGTTTTAGATCAGCTAGAAAACAGCGATAATAAATTTTAATCACTTGCAGAATTGAGTGATAGCGATTTGTGGGGAAATTCGTCATAAAAAAAAAAAATAATGACAGCGACAATTCTGCAACTGAGCAAATTTCAGTGTTTTTGAGTTGATTACATTATTTAATATTTTTTATTATAATTACATTATAATTTGTTATAATTATTTATAGTTTTTTATTATATAAAAAATTATGATTTTGTTTTTCAAACTTTATCATACCCGGGATGTCTTGTTTGGACAGATTTAAGCAAGTTATTCCTAAAAATTGCAGGCCTACAGTATAAAACGCCAAATTTCCATGCAAATAATTGTACCGCTTTTGGTACGTAATTCCAGACAGAATCATACCGCCAGGGAGGTTAATAAAGGCATGCTATTAGTCTTAGGCCCCGTACAGACGAGTAAATCTGTCTGTTCAAATCGGTCGGACAGACCGATTTGAACAGATCTGTCTGCTGGGGACGTATTGGTTTGATCGTGTACACACGATCAAACCAAAATCCCCGCCGGTAGACAGCGCGCTGACGTGGCGGTGACATTGATGCCGCCACGTCACCGCACCAGGAAGTAAAACACTTCCGCGCATGCGTCAAAACCATTCGACGCGTGTGCGAGAAGATATGTCTGCTGGTTAGCATACTAACCAGCAGACATGTCGGGCGGATGAGTTCCCATCCGACAGATTTGAAAGCATGCTTTCAAATCTGTCGGGTGGCCAAATCCGTCTGTTTGCCCGTACACACGATAGAATCTGTCTGCTGGGACGGTCTGGCAGGCCGTTTCCAGCAGACAGATTTGATCGTGTGTACGCGGCCTTAAGCCTGTGAGGATCCCACCAATGGACAGCCAATGAGAAGCGTCCATGTCACCAGAAAGTGACGTGGATACCTGAAGAAGGTCTCTTCAACTCTGCCGTTCAGAAGTAAGAAGACTTGATTGAGCTTGTCACATGACCTCATATTGAGGGAGGAGCTTGGCCAATTTAGCTTATTTATGTTTCTTATTCATTGGGGCAATTACCCAGGATGAGGTAAAGTTTAGAAGAGAAGGGGTCACTTGTGGGGTTTAGTATTAAAGGAGAAGTGTGGGATTGGGAAAAAAACAAGCATACAGTGGGGATTGTTAATGTGCAAAACGAAGCTAAGGAAAGATGGAAAAATCTCCAAAATGCATCAAATTACTGATTAGACATTCTTATAATATGTAAAAAAAAAAAAAAAAAAAAGATTTTATTTCCATCATTTACACTTTCAAAATGACAGAAAACAAAAAAATGTTGTCTGCAAAAGTTTGGGCACCCTGCAGAATTAATATCTTGTACTGCCCCCTTTGGCAAGTATCACAGCTTGTAAACGCTTTTTGTAGCCAGCCAAGAGTCTTTCAATTCTTGTTTGAGGTTTCTTTGCCCATTCTTCCTTACAAAAGTCTTTCAGTTCTTTGAGATTTCTGGGCTCTCTGTCACGCACTGCTCTTTTAATGTCTATCCATAGATTTTCAATTATGTTGAGGTCAGGAGATTGTGAAGGCCATGACAAAACCTTCAGTTTACGCCTCTTGATGTAATCTCCCGTGGATTTTGAGGTGTGTTTAGGATCATTACCATTTGTAGAAGCCATCCTCTCTTTAACTTCAGCTTTTTCACAGATGGCATCAAGTTACCATCCAAAATTTGCTGAAATTTTATTGAATCCATTTTTCCTTCTACTCGTGAAATGTTCCCTGTGCCACTGGCTATAATACAACCCAAAAGCATGATTGATCCACCCCCATGCTTAACAGTTTCTTCTGCAAACGTACCTTTGCTCATTCCGGCCAAAAAGTTCTAATTTAACCTCATGGGTCCACAGAACTTGTTTCCAAAATGCATCAGGCTTGTCTATATGTTCATTTGCAAAGTTCAAACGCTGATTTTTGTGGTGAGGACGTAGAAGAGGTTTTCTTCTGATCACTCTTCCATGAAAACTCCAGTGTCTGCCAGATCTTTCTGGAGGGATCGTGCAGTCAAACGTGGGTTTTGAATTATTTTTCTCACAATACTGCGAGCTGTTCTGTCTGATATTTTTCTTGGTCTTCCAGATCTTGCTTTAACTTCCACTGTTCCTGATGACTGACATTTCTTAATTACATTCCGAACAGAGGATATTGACATCTGAAAACGTTTGCTATCTTCTTATAGTCTTCTCCAGCTTTGTGAGCGTCAACTATTTTCAGTTTCAAAAATGTATAGAAAAAAACAGAGACGGCCGCACTCCAAAAAAATGGTTCCCTTTAATAAAACTGGTCACAACATGAACATATCACAGCAAAAAATCAGGAGAAAAACTGACGCGTTTCACACTATCATACAGTGCTTATTCATAGCTAGATGTGAATGCACATCTAGCTATGAATAAGCACCGTATGATAGTGTGAAACACGTCAGCTTTTCTCCTGATTTTTTGCTGTGATATGTTCATGCTGTGACCAGTTTTATTAAAGGGAACCATTTTTTTGGAGTGCGGCCGTCCCGGTTTTTCTCTATACATTTTTGCATACTATTGCAGTGCCTGCACAAAGGCGTTTGGACTCCACCTTGCAGTTCCCTGGGACCTCTGAGCAGTAAACTTTCTTTCTCATCCTATTTTCAGTTTCAGTTTTCTAGATAACTGCTTAGAAGAACCCATGGTGCTGATTGTTGGGGCAAGGTCAGAAGGTCTGGACATTTAAAACCTTTGAGATTGACATCACCTGGTCTTCCCAGACGATGATTCAGAACAATCCATGACACTGGCAGGTCTCAGCTTTGCAAAGGGGGCAGTCCTTGCTATAAATTCTGCAGGGTGCCCAATTTCTTGCAGACGCCATTTTTTGTTTTCTGTAATTTTGAAAGTGTAAATGATGGAAATAAAATCAAACTTTTTTGACATATTATAAGAATGTCTAATCTGTAATTTGATGCCTTTTGGAGATTTTTCCATCTTTCATTATGCACAATAATACAAATATTTACCTGGGGTGCCCAAACTTTCGATCCCCACTGTACATTCTCACATATATGGCTGCAGCTTTGATCCAATGCTGCAGCTATCCCTTGCTGGCTCTAATGCCACGTACAAATGATCAGTTTCTCTGATGAACCGTTTTCATCAGACTAACCGATCGTGGTGTATGGGCCCCATCGTTTTTTTACCCACCGGTTAAAAAACTAGGAACTTGGAGTGCAGAACTAAGTGCCATCTTGTGACCAACAAGAGAAGTATGGCCAAATCATATATCAGGGGTCTCCAAACTGCGGCCCGAGGGCCAGATATGGCCCTTTGCTAGCTTTTATCCGGCCCTTGGGGCACTATTCCTCCCACTGATAAGAGGCACTATTCCTCCCACTGACACTAACAAGGGGGCACTATTTCTTCCACTGATACCAATGATGGGATACTATCCCTCCTACTGATGGGGGGCATTACTCCTTCTCCTACTGACCACCAACCCTGAGGCCAAATTTTTTCTCACTGATGCTCGGCCCAGGACATTTTTTGCCCCCGCTAGACACAATCCTAAAGTCTGAAGGGCAATAAATTGGCCCATGGTTTGAAAAGTTTGGAGACCTCTGAGCTAGATGCTTTCACATGTATTCCTCCAAAAAATGTGGATAGCTTCACTTTAAAAATAATAAATTCAAACCACAAATCTGTCAGCCATCCTTGTCCTTATTTCACTTTTCATCTCCATTTTTTTTAATTGTTCGTTTAAAAGGGAACGGTTTCCATTACCTGTTGTACTAAATGCAAATTTAATCCCATTTTCTAAATATTATTTTTTTTATTTTATTTTAATGCTTGAAAAAGTTGTCACAAGCTGCCTGGCTATAAAATGAACTCCTTTTCAAGATGTACTTAAGGTATAATGTAATTGGGAGCACAGGGAGATCTTGGAATGGAGATGTAATATAAATGCAAATGATTATAATGACTGTTACTATATCATATTATTGTTCCTTATCTTTCTCATTTTTTTTTTCTGGGTCGGCCTCCCAAAAGGTTGTAGCAATTTGTTTCAGGATGAAGAGGCACTTTTCATTTGGCTAGATCAAGTGAAGGCTATTGATCTGAACAAGATATTGTTTCATGCAGGTGGTATGGTAGACAAAGGTTTTGTTGCTGCTCCAACTTTAGAAAGTGAAAATCAGATAGAGTAACAATTGCTGCCAAATGATAGGTTTCCTTCCTCTTAAAGCTGATATAAAAGGCACCAATTAATGCAATGCTGTATTTATTAACTGCTTGCTGACCAGCGCACGCAGGGCCGAACCGCCCTATAGGCTCACTATGCAAGCCGCTTAGGGCCCCGCAAAGCTGTCAAGGGCCCCCCAAATTACTAGAGGCCCCGTCTGGTGAGAAGTCATTTTTGGCCCCTCACCCCACTTCTTAACTCGCTGCTGGCTGCATGGGAGAAGAGGTAAGAAGTCATCAACCCCCGCTTCTCACTATAATGTAAGATGTCATTTCCGACAGCAGAACACCCCCTCCTAGCACTTCTCAACTTTAACTTTTAATGTGACATGTCATTGTCGGCAGCCCCACCGCTTCTCAACTTTAATGCGACATGTCATTTTGCTTAGGGCCCCAGGGAGGCCAGGATCGGCACTGAGCACATGACTATATACATCGGCAGCATGGCACGGACAGGCAAGATATATATATATATATATATATATATATATATATACACGTCCCCTTTAAGATTGCGGCATTGTGGACGCGTGCCCGCCGCAAGCTCCGTGAGCCCGACCGTGGGTCCCGCGGACTCGATCGCCATGGGGATACCCGCAATCATCTTATGGTAAGGAAGAAAGGGGAGATGCTGATCTAAACAAGCATGTGTAGCCCATCCCTCATACAGTAAGAATCACTCACTAGGGCACACTTAACCCCTACAGCGCCACCTAGTGGTTAACCCCTTCACTGCCAGTGTCATTTTCACAGTAATCATTGCATTTTTATAGCACTGATCGCTGTATAAATGACAATGGTCCCAAAACTGTGTCAAAAGTGTCCGATGTGTCCGCCATAAGGTCGCAGTCATGATAAAAATCACTGATTGCCGCCATTACTAGTAAAAAATAATAATAAAAATGCCATAAAACTATCCCCTATTTTGTAGATGCTATAACTATTGCGCAAACCGATCAATAAACGCTTATTGCAATATTTTTTTTACCAAAAATATGTAGAAGAATATGTATGAGGAAACATAGGAAACAAATGTTTTTTTATATATTTTTTGGGGATATTTATTATAGCAAAATGTAAAAAAAAATATATTTTTTTTTCAAAAGTGTCGCTCTATTTTATAGCGCAAAAAATAAAAACCGCAGAGGTGATCAAATGCCACCAAAATAAAGCTCTATTTGTGAGAAAAAAAGGACATAAATTTTGTTTGGGAGCCACGACGCGCTACCGCGCAATTGTCAGTAAAAGCGACGCAGAGCCGAATCGCAAAAAGTGGCTCGGTCATTTAGCAACAAAATGGTCCGGGGCTTAAGTGGTTAAAGCACACTCCAGGCACTAGAATAAAATACCCTTGCACCCCCCCCCCCCATACATCCTATTCAGGGGTAGAGGAATAAGCTTTAATACCTACCTTATTCCTGCTATAATCCTGCATTGTATTGAGGACCCACAAGCTGGGCTTCTGAAGGAAGAGGTGAACCCCAGAAGCTTGCTGTAGTGAGGAATAAAGTTTAAAGCGTGTCCATCCACCCCACAAGGGTAATATTTTTTAGTCCATGAGTTTTGCTTTATTAATTCAGTAAATGCATGTTTTCTTTTTATTATGATTATTATCCACTTAACGCCCGCTGCATGCCTATTTACGTCCACAAAAGGGCTCGGACAGGCAGATGGACGTAAATTTACGTCCCTGCCTACTAGCGGTTCAGGGGTCCGATCGGGACCCCCTCCGCTGCGTGCGGCGGGCGGCTTACCTCCGGGAGCGATCCGACTCGAGGGGGCGGCGGTTCGTTTCTATCCGCTTCCTCGTGATCGCTCCCAGCCAATCCTGTGCGCCGCCGCCGTGTCACTTCCTCTGCCTGTAAAATGTAAACAGAGGCAGAGGAAGTGATGCAGCGCTCATCTCGGCGGTATTTTCAAACCGCCGAGATGAGAGAAGAGGCACAGTAAGTCTGCACCAACACTACACTGACACCAGTACACATAGGCACATTTAACCCCTTGCGATTGCCCCCCCACCCCCTGTCACACTGTCACTGAATGCAGTGATCATATATGTATGATCACTGCATGTAGTGTCAGTGTGACAGGCAGTGTGACAGGCAGTTAGTGTTAGGTTCAGGGTAGCCCCCGTACCCCCCCAATAACGTTTTAACCCCTTGATCACCGCCCTAGTTAACCCTTTCACTCCCTATTGCCAGTGTCACTAAGCGATCATTTTTCTGATTGCTGTATTAGGCCGCGTACACACGATGAGATATGTCCGCTCAAACTTGTCCGACGGACAGTTTAGAGCGGACATGTCTCATCGGAGTTTGGTCCGATGGCGTGTACACACCATCGGATCAAAATCCCCACCAGCAGACAGCGCGGTGACGTGGCGGTGACGTTGACGCCGCCACGTCACCGCACCAGGAAGAAAAATATTTCCGCGCATGCGTCGCATCCATACGACGCTTGTGCAGGCAGATCCGACGGACATGTCGCCGGCGGACAAATTTTAAAGCATGCTTTAAAATTTGTCCGCCGGTCAGACATGTTCGCTAGCCTATACACACAATCATATTTGTCCGCTGAACCGGTTTCAGCGGACAAATTTGACCGCGTGTATGCGGCCTTAGTGTCACTGTTGCTGCTAGGTAGCTAATTTATTTTTTTATTGCGATTTTTATTTTTTTTTTTACTAAAGACATGTGGCTGAATACATTTTGGCCTAAATGTTTGACTAAAATTTAGTTTATTCAATTTTTCTTATAACAAAAAGTAAAAATATTGTTTTTTTTTTCAAAAATGTCGCTCTATTTTTGTTTATAGCGCAACAAATAAAAATCGCAGAGGCAATCAAATACCATAAAAAGAAAGCTCTATTTGTGGGAAGAAAAGGATGCAAATTTTGTTTGGGAGCCACGTCGCACGACCGCGCAATTGTCTGTTAAAGCGACACAGTGCCGAATTGTAAAAACGCCTCTGGGCATTTAGCAGCATATTTCTCCGGGGCTTAAGTGGTTATTATCATTATTATTATTTTTTTTTAATAGATCTAGTGTAAGTACCCAAACTTGGCTCAGCATCAGGTACTTGCAGCTCATTGTACAGAAGCACTTGGACTGGAGAAGGGAGGGGCATCACTTGGAGCCAATCAGGCCAGGTGTGCTACATGGAAAAAGCTGATAGGAGAAGATAACCTCATTACTCTACTGTTGCTGCTATTTCACTGTCTACTTCAGGGGTCTCCAAATTGCAGCTCGGGGGTCAGATCCAGGCCTTTTCTTGTTTTTATCCAGCCCTTGGCACACTTTTCCTTCGACTGATAAAATAAACTATTCCTCCCACTGACACCAAAAATGGGGCAATATTCCTGCTACTGACATCAACAATGGAGCAATGTTTCTCCCATTTGTGCCAACGATGGGGCTCTATTCCTCAAACTGACATCAACAATTGTGCACTATTATTCCTACTGACACAAACAATGGGGCACTTATTCTCCCATTGACACCAACAATGGATCCCTCTTCCTCCCAATGACACCAATGATGGGACACTATTCCTCCCACTGACGCCAATGATGGGGCACTATTCCTTCCACTGACACCACAACAGGATTGGTCCCAGCTTACAATTTGGGGTCCTAGGGGACCCCACTTTTCACCCTTGACCATTCCGAGAACTCCCCCATTTATCACCACCCTCTGAACTCGCCCTTGTAGCCAGTCTTCAATCCATGTACTCATCCTGTGGTCCATGCCAATGGACCTTACTTTGTACAGTAAACGGTAAACAGTAAATACAGTATTGTATTGCAGTTTACCAATTCTTAGATATAACGGCTTATTTTTTCATCTGGTAATCCAGCCAGCAAATTCATTCTGTATAATGTTCCATTTTGTACAGACCAAACTTCTTTCTAGAATGCTCTCTCACCCTCTCCCCCTTCTTAAAGTGGTATAAAACCACAAACCAAATATATAATATATTTCAGCTTACTGATCCTTAGATATGGTGGCTGCATCAGTTTTCTTTTTTTCCGGCTTTTTTCCCCTGGTGATCTGGCCAGTAACACACCTTCTGTATTAGAGTGTCCTACTCTGGATGAAGGAGCACAGAGGGCACCTTTGAACAGCAGCACTGTCACTCTCAATGGACAGTAATGTAAGATGTACTACCAGATTTTGATTAGATTAGACTAACAAGCTGAAGCCAAACGAATCGAACAAAAGGCTAAAAAAGAAAATTAACGCAGTCATAACAAATCAGAATTGATAAGTTGCAATAAAATAAATGTTGTTTAATAATGCTTTAAGTGTCTCAGATAATGCTGTCTTCTTAAGATTCAAATAGCAATGTATAATGGAGGGAAAGATCCTGATTCTGTATGAGGCACAACTAGCAGAATCATTCAGCAATGTTTATAAACCAATAAAAGGCAAGACAAAATGCTAGAAGGCATGTTGTATATTATTATCATTGACTTTCATAGAAATAGCTTTACTCGTGTAGCATATGAACAGAATGAAGAATGTCTGTGTAACACATGTGTAAATATGGATTTATCTGTTGTGTTAGATCTGTATTTATTGCACAGCTGTATATCAATATTTTACTTTTTATGTTGCAAACTGTTTTTTTTTCTTGCTTCATTTATTTATGATTTTATGTTGTTGCTGCATTTTTTACATTTAAAATGACACTATTGAGTTTATATTTTTAAATGGAATGTGGAGATTTTTTTAAATGATATTTTTTTCATATGTTCAGTATTAGAAACTAAAATAAAATTATTATTTTTTTCATTTTTTTTATTATTTTATTTTAATAATCAGGTGTAAATTACATATTAATATTTAGAACGTAGCACTTGCAACTATCAAGTGGTGAGCCCTATGCAAGAGAACCAGCTATCTGAAGATATATAGTAGCAGGAAGATCAGATTACATAGGGCCAGATTCAGTAAGAAGTTACGCGGCTTATCTCTAGATCCGCGTAACTTCTTAAATGCGCCGGGGTATCTTTTTTCTGTATTCAGAAAACAAGATACGCCGGGGTTGAGCTAAGATACGAGTGGCATAATTGTATTACGCCGTCGTATCTTAACTGCATTTTTAAGATGGTCGCTAGGGGCGATCCCGCTGATTTACGCCCTAGAATATGTAAATCAGCGAGATACGCCTAGTGAATTAACGCCGTTTACGTAAGGCGTTTTCCGGCGTAAAGATAAACCACATCCTATGGCGCATCCTATGTTAAGTATGGACATCGGGACCGCGTCAAATTTTTCAGATTTTACGTTGTTTGCGTAACTCGTCCGTGAAAGGGGATTTACGTCAATTACGTTCACGTCGAAAACAATGCGTCGTAGCGTCATAATTTGGAGCATGCGCATTGGGATACGTCCACAATCGGCGCATGCGCAGTTAAAAAAAAATGTAAAAAACGTGGGGTCACAACATATTACCGTAAAACACGCCCACCTCTCATTCACATTTGAATTACCCGGGCTTACGCCGGCTCATTTACGCTACGCCGCCGTAACTTAGCTTGGTGAATTCAGCATTCGCCTCGCTAATTTACGGCGGTGTAGCGTAAACAAGATACGCTACGCCCGCACAAACTTACGGCGGGCTACTTGAATCTTCAGAATGATTCATGGGAAAGGATAAACCTATGATCCCAGTAGTAATAGGGAATGTCTGTCCAAATCATTTATACCATGTTTCCCCCGAAAATAAGCCTGGGTCTTATATACATTTTGGCAATAAAAGATAAAAGTAGGGCAATAAAAGTAGGGCTTATATTCGGGGTAGGTCTTACCATGTAATGTGCTGTCTTCTCTCTCCCTGCCTGTCAGGAATCCCCAGTGTGAACTGAGGTAAAATCCTTGTAAAATCCTCTTATCTACTCTATTACAGTAGTATATAATGTACAATGTGTGTGTTTCTGTAATATAATTGTGCCAAATATCTTCGTAATAGTGCCGCTCTGCGTTTCTGTGACCCGCCAGAGCTCTCCTCCCTGAAGATATATTACAGAAACTCACACATTGTACATTATATACTAGTGTAAGGCTGGGTTCACACCTATGCGAATTGAGTGCGGCTTAAACCGCATCTAATACGCAGAACATTTCTAAATACATTGTTTTCAATGAGGCTGGTTCACATATGTGCGATGCATTCGCACTGCGCATTGCAGAAAAAACGTGTGCGGATTTTATGCCTTGCGGTGCGGCTCAGGTGCGAATTCAGGCCCATTATCTTCTATGGGTGTTCAGTTCTCTTCAGGAATTTCTCTCATTCTGCTCAATACACTTCTCCCCCACTCTCCAGTCACCCGGAACTTCTCCCAGGTCTCCAAATTCGCAGCTAAAAACGGAGCTAATCTGCTGAACACTTACCTTATCTATCTGCAGAGATTACAGAGCTGAAATTCACACCGCACTAGTGTGAACCCAGCCAAATAGAGTGGATTATAGGATCTTACAAGCATTTTAACCTAGGGCTTATTTTCAGGGTAGGGCTTATATTGCAGCCCTCCTGAAAAAAAGCGCCAGGTCTTATTTTTAGGAAAACATGGTACATAAACAAAGATATTGTTAGCAATTCCCCACAGAAATTAACACAACACCATCCAGAAGCTTTTAAACATTAATTTGTGATAAAATGGTTGTAAACCTCTGAAATGAAAAATGAACAAAACATATCCCTCTCAGCGTGTACTTGCCTCAATTCAAAGCACAGAGTGTAATTCCTGTCTTCTCTCTCTTCCCTCTACTATCTGCATCAGTTACTTCTGACAGGTTATCTTGGCAACGCAGCAGGTGATTGATACCCTCAGCTATGCACGTTTCCCTGTGGGACTGTTTAGAGAGGGGCGTGTCCTTTTCCTCCACTCAGGACTCAGATTACACTCAGCCCCCTGCTCTATGCTGTGCAGTGTGTGGTATCTGATCTTCTCCCCCTGCCCGTTGGAGCTGAGAAATGGCTTTTGATCTGTGTGTACTTTGGAAAACTGTGGAAAAGAGGGAGCTGCGGATAAACAAGTATAAGTACAAGTTGTAGGAGGATTTGTTTTATCTCTGTGTATCACCTGAGGCCAGTCACTTCACTGGGTATATGTAAGGGTTTACAACCCCTGCCCCAAATCCTAATGGGGAGGGCGCACAGATATATTAAAGCGGTTGTAAAACTAGTTACACCAGCCTATAATAAGGCTTACCTGTAGGCACTGTAAATATCTCCTAAACCTGCATTGTTAAGGAGATATTTACCATTTATGCTTGCACCGACTTCATCAGCGCATGCGCACTGAATACATGGAAAAGAACGCCTCTAAGTGCAGTATGCAAAATTTAATAGGGCACAAAGGGTTAAAAGCACTTACAAGCTCATTGAGTGTTAAAAGACATGATACAATCAGAAGTCCTCATCTGTGGCATGTGTCCATCATTGGCAAGGTGGAAGAGAGCAGTGTAGAGCTGTCCAGCAGCTGAAAAGTGTTCTTGTACATGTTGGAGAGAGAAGGCAGCAGGGAAGCTTGTTTTCCGGGTTCACTGCGGGACACACAACGCTGATGGTGTCAATGGGGGAGAAAGGGACGGTAACGCATTTTGGAGCATGTGCGGCTCCTTTGTCTACACTGCTGTCTACCACCGTGCCGAGGATGGACACATGCCACAGATGCGGCTCCTGCATGCGTGGGAGTGATGTCATCACGGCTCTGGCCAATCACAGCCACAGAAATAACTTGTTGCCGGTCACAGCAGTGTGCGGGCCCCTGCAACAGCTTTGATCTAAGGTAATTTTTTTTTTATAATGAGCTAATATGCAATGCATACTAGCTCATTATGCCTTTGCCTTACAGGGTTTTTTTTTCCTACGTTTTTTTTTTACAACCACTTTAACCGGTTAACTGCTTGCCGACCAGCCACCGCAGTTATACGGCGGCAGGTCGGCTCTGCTGGGCGAGATCACGTAGATCAGTCATTTTCCCAAGTCAGTCCACCCCCCCTTCAGTTAGAACACACCCAGGGAACATACTTAACCCCTTCCTCGCCCCCTAGTGTTAACCCCTTCCCTGCCGGTGGCATTTTTATAGTAATCAATGCATTTTTATAGCACTGATCGCTATAAAAATGGCAATGGTCCCAAAAATGTGTCAAAAGTGTCCGAAGTGTCCGCTATAAGGTCGCAGTACCGATAAAAATCGCTGATCGCCACCATTACTAGTAAAAAAAAAATATTAATAAAAATGCCATAAAACTATGCCCTATTTTATAGACGCTATAACTTTTGCGCAAACCAATCAATAAACGCTTATTGCGATTTTTTTTTACAAAAAATAGGTAGAAGAATACGGATCGGCCTAAATTGAGGAAAAAATTTTTTTTTAGATATTTTTGGGGATATTTATAACAGCAAAAAGTAAAAAATATTTTTTTTTCAAAATTGTCGATCTATTTTTGTTTATAGCGCAAAAACTAAAAACCGCAGAGGTGATCAAATACCACCAAAAGAAAGTTCTATTTGTGGGAACAAAAAGGACACCAATTTTGTTTGGTAACCACGTTGCATGACCGCGCAATTGTCAGTTAAAGCGACGCAGTGCCGAATCACAAAAAGTGGCCCGGTCATTGACTAGCAATATGGTCCTGGGCTTAAGTGGTTAAGACCCGGACCAATATGCAGGTTAAGGACCTTGCCCCTTTTTGCGTTTCGGCACTGCGTTGCTTTAACTGACAATTGTGCGGTCGTGCAACGTGGCTCTCAAACAAAATTGGCGTCCTTTTTTTCCCACAAATAGAGCTTTCTTTTGGTGGTATTTGATCACCTCTGTGGTTTTTCTATTTTTTGCGCTATAAACAAAAATAGAGCCTACATTTTGAAAAAATGCACATCGGACACTTTTGACACATTTTTGGAACCATTGTCATTTTCACAGCGATTAAAATGCACTGATTACTGTGAAAATGACAATTGTAGAGAAGGGGTTAACCACTAGGGGGCGCTGTAGGGGTTAAGTGTGACCTCATGTGTGTTTCTAACTGTAGGGGGCGGGCTGGACGTTAGTGATCGTCGTTCCCTATATCAGGGAACAGATGATCACTGACATTGCCACACAGAAGAATGGGGAAGGTTTGTTTACACACACCTCTCCCCATTCTTCAGCTCCTGTGACCCGATCGCCGGATCCCGCGGGCGTGGTCACTGAGCGGTCACGGAGCTTCGGACCAGGTCAGGAGCGCGTTGCCAGCCCATGTCTGGGCTCTTAAAGGGGACGTATATATATATATATATATATATATATATATATATATATACGTCTATGTGCCCAGCCGTGCCATTCTGCCGACGTATATCTTTGTGCGGCGGTCCTTAAGTGGTTAAAAGGACCTTGTTTTTTGCTGCAGGGTTCCGGTTGATTTGATTGGATTTATCTCTATCAGCTGCACTGACTGCCTATTTTACATCTCAGTTTCCATTACATAGCGTATGTGTACGTGAATGAATGGATAGGTGAAAAAACCCACAAAAAGCCCCCCAAAAAATTGCGCATCGGCATCTGAGTGACGCGGCGGGTGTGCGCACGGGCACTGCCGGTACCGCACACGCGCCCCAGTGGCCGGAGGCCGTATATAGATGGCCTCCCGGCAATTAAGAGCCACATTGTGGCCGTAAAAAGCCGTCGGGTGGGTGGAAAGTGGTTAAAAAACACAAAATGCACTTGGAATATGCAAATTGCAACCTGCATATGTGTGAACCAGGCCTTAAAAGCAAGCGGCATAGGTGTGAATGGAGCCTAACAACAGATTTGCCGAAAAAGAAAACCCCCCAAAAAAACATAAAAAGCGCAAAAAAAGCAAATCGTGTCAAAAACTTGGTAAAATTGCGTGTTCAAAAATACAAAAAGCACAGTAAAAGCACTGTAGAAACATTCAAAAGCAACATGCATAGATGAGAATCGAGCCTGAGTATGCATTCCTGAAATGGGAACAAAATAAAAATAGATAACTGATGTCCAATCATATCTAGGAAATTGTAACATCTCCTTTACTACATTGCATGTAGGCAGCGTACACACGACCGGTTTCCTCGGCAGAATCCAGCAAGAACCTCGATGGGAGACGTGTTGTGCCGAGGAAACCGGTTGTGTGTACACTTTTCGCCGAGAAACCCATCGAGCCAAAAAGAGAGCAGGTTCTCTATTTCCTCGACGGCAATGGGAAAATTTGGCTCGACAAGTTTTTTGACTGCCGAACAAGGAACTCGACGGGGAAAACGATGTGTTTCGCCCGACGAGTTTCTCGGTCATGTGTACGCCGCCGTAGAGATATCATTTAGGTCACAATTGTAAACATGTTTTAGCTTTTCCCAGTACAATACTCTAATAATAATAATATTAATAATAATAACTGGCACTTTGCTCCTGACTTGAATTACCTGAATTATTGTGAAATGCCAAAAGGAAGGGTTACCTCCATAAACCCGTCATAGCACAGAAGTCTAATGCAATCACATCTGTACAACATATGCTTTTCCATGACTTGTCTGGTGGTATGAGTGTCCTTTTAAAATGTCATAAGTTGTTTAAAGGATGACTCACCAGACGGCGGATAATTACACGGCAATGACATTTATTAGTTTATAATATAGTGATGGATTCATTCACCGCTTAGATGACATATGAAAGATGACACTCTCCAATGTTTGCTGGCGGAGAACATTGCGTTTGTTTAGAGCTTGTGTTGTAAGATGGGAAACTATCATTTAATGGGGTCAGATATGGGATAGCGATAGTGTGCAACATCAAGAGCCTGGCGCCACATCCCTATCTCATAAGTAGAAGCTATGCATATAAATTGATGGGGCTTTTACGTTGCCATTCAGAAAAAAGAAAATCAGATGAAAAAAAGATTTTACTCCAGGTTTTTTAGGTGGAGGTGTCTGACATTTTTTTTCCCTACTCATCTTTTCTGACCGTTTTTCACTAGTTTTGCATTTGGCTAGGGTCAGTGTCACTACTGGTAGCACGAGGCGATACTTGGACCCTATAGAGGTTGCACAGGCATTCCAACTCCTCCAGGATGGCACATCAATGCGTGTCATTGCCAGAAGGTTTGCACAGTCTCAAGAGCATGGAGGAGATTCCAGAAGACAGGCAGTTACTCTAGGAGACCTGGACAGAGCCGTAGAAGGTACTTAACCCATCAGCAGGACTGGTATCTGCTCCTTTGTGCAAAGAGGACAGTGTTGCCAACCATCCCTATTTTTACGGACAGTCCGTAAAAACTGGCACTTTTTTCCCCTGTTCGTAAATGTCTGCGGTTCCAGGAATGTGCCAATAAAAATAGCCGAGATTGGTTCGGCTTGGAACTGCACATGGAAATTGGAGGCAGGGGGTGATTGGAGGCAGGGGGTGATGGTGGCTGCGGTGGTACCACAGAGGGAGATGGAGGTAGGGGAAATTGGAGGCAGGGGGTGTTAGTGGCAGGGGGTGATTGGAGCAGGGGATGTGGGTGGTACCGCAGAGGGGGATGGTGGCACCGCAGAGGGTGGGGGGTGGAGACAGGGGTTGTTGGTGGCACCGCAGAGGGGGATGGATTGGAGGCAGAGGGGGGTGGAGGCAGGGGGTGATGTGACTAAAAAATGTGCCCTTATTATATCGAAAATGTATTAATTAATTAACCTTAATATCTACCTTAAATCACATTGCTATTTGCCTAGCGTACTTGTTTGTAGCCTAGATACTGAAATTTGCACCTAAAAATGTAACTTAGTAACTTTTGTGAAATATGTTGTTGTTTTTTTATCCCCACCCCATGCGCTTGTGAAGATGTGCCACAGGGCTGTGGAAACCGAGAGAGAGCCCTGCAGCATAGCTGGGCATGCACTGGTTCCCCCCGGCTATCTGCAAGTGCAAATTTTCTATGCATGCGCAGACGGCTAACAGGGAAGTCCCAACCCTTCCCCATCATTGAGCATGTGCGGAAAACCACTTGCAGATATGCTTACAAGCTCTGCCAGGAACTTAACGCTGAACAGAGTCCATCGACACATTTGCACATATGCCTTAACCACTTAAGGACCTCCGCACGCACATTTACGGCCACAGAATGGCACGGATGGGCACAAGGGCGTAAATTTACGTCCTCGCCCAGTAGCGGGTCGGGGGTCCGATCGGGACCCCCTCCGCGGCGTGCGGAGGTCCCCGTGTCTCCGGGAGCGATCCGGGACGAGCGGGCGGATGTCGGTGTTTGCCCGCCCCCCCTCGATCGCTCCCAGCCAATAGCAGCGCTCCCCCATTTGTGTCACTTCCTCCTCCTGTGTTTACACAGGAAGGGGGAAGTGATGTAATCTCTCATCGCAGCGGTATTTCCAACCGCTGCGATGAGAGGAACACCTCACAGTAAGTGTGCACCAACATTACACTGACACACACACATAGGCATACTTAACCCCTTGCGATCTGCCCCCCCACCCCCCCGTCACAGTGTCACTGAATGCAGTGATCTAATCACTGCATTTAGTGTCAGTGTGACAGGCAGTGTAAAATCAGTTAGTGTTAGGTTCAGGATAGCCCCCCCACCCCCCCTAATAAAGTTTTAACCCCCTGATCACCGCCCTAGTTAACCCTTTCACTCCCTATTGCCAGCGTCACTAAGCGATCATTTTTCTGATCGCTGTATTAGTGTCGCTGTTCCCGCTAGGTAGCTATTTTTTTTATTGCGATTTTTTTTTTTACTAAAGACATGTGGCTAAATAAATTTTGGTCTAAATGTTTGACTAAAATTTAGTTTATTTGATTTTTTTTTAACAAAAAGTAAAAAATAGTGTTTTTTTTTCAAAAATGTCGCTCTATTTTTGTATATAGCGCAAAAAATAAAAATCGCAGAGGTGATCAAATACCACCAAAAGAAAGCTCTATTTGTGGGAAGAAAAGGACGCAAATTTTGTTTGGGAGCCACGTCGCACGACCGCGCAATTGTCTGTTAAAGCGACGCAGTGCCGAAACGCAAAAACACCTTGGGTCATTTACCAGCGTATTGGTCTGGGTCTTAAGTGGATAATAGAGGCATTGGGGGGGGGGCACCTAAGGAGCAGATTAGAATTCTGCTTTAATACATTAGCAAAAAAAAAAAAAGAATAAAAGGGGGGGATGTACTTTTGTTTGTTTTTTTAACACTAGGTGCATGCTTATGTTAAAGTCTCTTTACCTTTTTAAAGCTTCATTTTTTTTTTATCATTTTTTTTTTTTTTACATGTATGAAAGGATTTGTGTTTTTATACAAATCCATTCATAGTATTGTGCAGTGAAGCAAGTGCAATGGTGAATCACCATTCCCTTCTGTTCACCCACTGGCATTCACGTGTTTATGAATGCCACGTGTTTAGGAATGCAAACTCAATAACAATACAAACACCCGCAATCTGATGTGTGGCAGGGAAAAGAGAGGTCTGATGAAGACAAGTGACCCGGGAGTGATCTGATTGTTTGTTTGTATTAGCGGGGTGACAGCGCTGTGCAAAAAGGAAGCTGTTTGTTTTCTTATCTGTTTCATCATAGGTGTATTTTAAATAGAGACAGAATATCAACCAAAAATCCAGAAAAAACACACAATACAAATGTTATAAATTGAGTTGCAGTTCAGTAAGTAAAATAAGTTTTTGATCCTCATGACTTAGTACATGGTGGTAAAACCCTTGTTGGCAAGAGTAGAGGTAAGACGTTTCTTGTAGTTGGTTACCAGGTTTGCACACATCTCAGGTGGGATTTTGCAAATCTTCTGTAAATCTTTAAGGTTTCTTGGCTGTCACTTGGCAACTTGAAGATTCAGCTCCCTCTATAATTTGTCTATAGGATTAAGATCTGGAGACTCCATGACCTTAATGTGCTTCTTCTTGAGCCACTCCTTTTTTGCCTTGGCGGTATGTTTTGAGTCATTGTCATGCTGAAAGACCCATTCGTTACCCATCTTCAGTGTTCTGGCGGAGAGAAGAAGGTTCTCATCCAATATTTTACAAGACATGGCCCCATCCATTGGCCCCTCAAGGCAGCAAAGTCGGTCTGTACCTTTAGCTGAGAAACAGCCCCAAAGCATTATGTTTCTACCTCAATGCTTGACTGTAGGGGTGGTGTTCTTAGGGTCATAGTCTCCCTCCTCAAGAAGGCACATGCACATGCCAAGGAACATCTGAATGATTCAGAGAAGGATTGGAAGAAAGTGCTGTGGTCAGATGAGCGCAAAATGTAGCTCTTTGGCATTAACTCGACTCACTATGTTTGGAGGAAGAAAAATGCTGACTATGACCCTAAGAACACTATGCCTACAGTCAAGCACAGAGGTGCAAACATGATGCTTTGGGGCTGTTTCTCTGCCAAAGGTACAGACAGACTGTGCCGCCTTGAGGGGCCAACAGATGGAGCCATGTCTTCTTAAATCTTGGATGAGAACCTTCTTACCTCAGCCAGAACACTGAAGGTGGGTCATGGGTGGGTCTTTCAGCATGACCCATGCTGAATGTACAGGTCAACTATGCCACATTGAGGGGCCACGTTTTGTAAAATCTTGGATGAGAACCTTCTCCCTCAGCCAGAACACTGAATTGCCAAGAAACAGCCAAGAAATCTTAAGGACGTCAAGAAGATCTGTACAAAAGAGTGGACCAAAATCCCACCTGAGATGTGTGCAAACCTGGTCACCAACTACAATAAACATCTTACCTCTGTACTTGCCAGCAAGGGTTTCTCCACTAAGTACTAAGTCATGTTTTGCTTGGGGCTCAAATACTTACAGGGTCTTGAAAAAGTATTCATACCCCTTGAAATGTTCCACATTTTGTCATGTGATAAGCAGACTCATATGCAATGGGAAGTTTGTGATTTTATAGGGAGACTGTCATGTGATGGGGGATCATGTATAGAGGCAACTCTGGTGTGATGTGGGGCTCTCATGTATAGGGGGCCTCTGATGTATTGGGGGCTCTGATGTGATGGGGACTAATGTATAGGGGACCTCTGATGTATAGTTGCAACAATAATGTGATGGAGTGGACAACTCTGATAAAATGTCGGGTTGTGATGTTATGGGGGGCCTCTAAAGTATTGGGGGCTATGATGTGATGGGGACTGATGTATAGGGGGCCTTTGGTGTATAGTTGCAACAATAATGCAATGGGGGTCTCTGGTATATAGAGGGGACCTCTGTCATGATGGAGGGTCTCTAATGTGAAGGGGAGATTCTAATGTAAAGAGGGTGGTTCTGATCTGCTGGGGGATCCCTGATGTGATGGAGGAACCTCTGATGTGAAGGGGGGCTTCTGATGTGATGGGGGATCTCTGATGTTATAAGGGGCTTCTGATGGGAAGTTAATTTCATCAAGGTGGTTGTGTGCCTTGTCCCAGGCTCAGGTTTCTGTACTTTATAGTGGGGTTCCTTAAGATTTTGCATACTTTTTAAAGGGTTCTGCGACAAAAAAAACTGGCATAGACATGGCAGATATTGTTGCATAGACATGGCTGATATTGTTGGCTTGGCATCATCAAACACGACCACACCTCTATAGTAGGGGTGCTGATCCTTTACAATTATAATGCCCTTTTTTCCCATTTGGACAGGGTTTTGAGCCACCTCTGAGGAATAATTTCTGAAAAGGTATAGTCAGGCAGCTAGCATTTTCAGAAAAAGGGCAGTAATGAGATCCACATTTCTATTATGACAGGTGTACTTTAATGCAATCTTAACAACTCGTGCCCAGTAATTTATAATTAGAACTTTGGGAAAAAGTAGCACTAAAACATTACCTTATCCTGAAAATAGATTGCGTTGGCAGTTATGCACTTGTGGGTCGTTTCAGTCCCAGTTCAATGCTGGTTTTGTCTTCTGTAACAAAAATAAACTCATCCTATCCCTCACTGTTTCCAAAACCTGCATCACAAGCACAAAAGGGCCGCAGGTCATGTTCCTTGTGCTTACTTTCATTCCGTTTAACTGTACTCTATGCAAAATGTTCACAGCTCAAACACACAACTGGGACAGAAGCTTCATTAAATTCCTGAGATAAGCGAAGTTCTACGTGTTATTAATAGATGGTCATTTACGGCATATATCTAGAATGGTGCTTAATATTACACGCCTTCTGCATGATAAATACGATGGGCTTTACTAATAACCACCGGTGCCATTTGTCTCTGATTAGGCGACCTCTAGTTTGCCATTGTTGATAAAAGTCGCCCCTGAGAATGATTATTGTTTAGGTGAAACATTCATCATAAAACTGATTAACTAAAAGCCATTATGTTACAATGGATATTTCCGAGCACCTTCTTCCAATGAACTTTTATCATCTTGGCCTTAATAGGCTTGAAATAAGATGCAAGCTATTAATAAGTGAATGAGAATACCATCTTCCCGCAGGATCAGCTAGCCAAAAAACAGATAACTCTGGATGTTCAATCAGATTGTGTGGAATAAACTTGCAGGCATGTTAAATAGCCCGAGCACTTGGGCATTAATAATTAATTGAGTAATATATGGCTGTGAAGGTGGAGATGAGCCACTCTAAGCATAGTCATTGACTATTCAATCGTTAGCTATTTATCATTGTGAACTGGGTAATATATTAGCACAGCCATTCACGGGAAAACAAGGTTTGGGTTTGTTTTACTGGCTAAGAAAATAAATAGTCTGTATTACTGTTGGTTAATTGTATGTAGAATAAGGCAACTTGGGCATGATGGTTCATAGTAGAGAGGAAAAAGATTTGGTGTCCTGTGGTTAGTTTTTATTAAAGGTTTGTTCAATTGTTAAAGTGTAACTACAGCCAAAACTTTCCATTTTTGTCTGTGTCCCTATTGGGTAGATTGGGTAGACAGAAATAAATGGAAAATCTCTCTAGCAGGGGCAAAAATATAAAAATGGTGGCTTAGTGGTTAGCCCATCTGCCTTACAGCATTGGGGTCCTTGGTTTGAGTCTCAGCCAGAACACTACCTACATGGAATTTGCATGTTCTGCTTATGTGGGTTTCCACTCTACTCTACTCTACTCTGCTTTCCTCCCACACTCCAAAGACATGCTGGTAGATGTAGTTACCTCTTTTCTAAATTAGCCCTAGTTTGTAAGCCAAGCATATTTTTTCAAGCTCCTTGAGGGTGTTATGCAAATTGTCAGTGCTATAAAAATACTTTAAATAAATATTTTTAGTAAGTGAAGACGTAAAGAATGGTAAGACCAGGGCTGCTCAATTTATTTGATAGAGGCCAAAGTGCTACACATAGTACGTTTATATTGTCTATGCAATGCTATTGAAAGTTATCTGAGCCTGAAGAAATACTACTTTAGAAGGTCAGAAACTACAGACATGTAACTCAAAGTGGTCAAAGACTGCAAACAGTAATGCCGCGTACACACGATCGGAAACTGTGATTTTTTTTTCAGATGGAATTTTGCCTCAAACTTGTGTTGCATACATATGGTCACACCAAATTCTGACTGTCAAGAATGTGGTGACGTACAACACTACGACGATCCGCGAAAAATTAAGTTCAATGCTTTCGAGCATGCGTTGACTTGATTCCGAGCATGCGTAGGATTTTTCTTCGTCAGAATTGCATACAGGCGAATGTAATTTCCGAAAGCAAAATTCTGTTGAAGCCTACACATGGTCGGAATTTCCAACCAAAAGCTCACATCTGACTTTTCTTGACGGAATTTCGACCGTGTGTACGCGGCATAAAAGTGGTTTTAGGCCGCGTACACACGATCAAATCTATCTGCTGGAAACGGTCGGCCCGATCGTCCCAGCAGACAGATTTGATCGTGTGTACGGGCGAGCCGACGGATTTGGCCAGCCGACAGATTTCAAAGCATGCTTTGAAATCTGTCGGCTGGGAACCCGTCCGCCCGCATGCGCGGAAGTGTTTTACTTCCTGGTGCGGTGACGTGGCGGCGTCAACGTCACCGCCACGTCAGCGCGCCGTCTGCTGGCGGGGATTTTGGTTTGATCACGTGTACACGATCAAACCAATACGTCCCCAGCAGACAGATTTGTTCAAATCGGTCTGTCCGACCGATTTGAACAAATGTGTCTGCTCGTGTGTACAAGGCCTAAGGGTTAGTTCACCTTTTTAGAAAAAAAAAATTAAAGTGTTTAGAGGGTGTAAACTTTTGGGACCTATGTATCATGTATGGTGGGAATGTCCTAGAATTTGAAGATTTTGAAATGGTATCTTTGCTCTGTCGCTTCCACAAACACCCCAAATTGCCCTTCTGAATGTCCCGGTTGAGTATACATCTAATAGTTTACCATGCTTGATCTTTTTCATCTTATTGGGTGCTAAAATTACTATTGCTAAATCTTGGAAACAACCCTCTATATCTCTCACGCAGGCAAAGAAAAAAATTGTGTGGATAATGTTACAATGTCCTGCAAGATACTATTAAGAAGTTTGAAAATACCGTATTTATCGACGTATAACACGCACCCTAACTTTAAGAGGGAAGTTTCAGGAAAAAAAACTTTCCACAGGCCCCTGCGTATAACAAGCAGGCAAAGTTTACCCTCTATTTTTAGGGTAAAAAAGGAACCCTGGGCACAATACCAGCATATTTCCTGTGTACCTTAAAGAGGAGATCCGCCCACCCCTGCAAAAATTAAAAGCCACAGCTACACATACTTTTAATAATAGGATGCACTCCTGCTGGCCTGGCGGCAGGGAAGGAGGAGGGAGCCGAGCCACTGGTGTAATTCGCTGCAGCCCGGACTCATGGAATATATATATTGAAAGTAAAAAAAAAATAAGGTGAACACCTAACACCCTCCCACTCTCATTAGTCCCTGCTGCACTTACCTACGTGAGTCATGCAGTTTCATCTTCCCCGCAGCCCAGTGCAGAGGTCCTTGAGTTAAAAATCTGCACTGTTCTTCCTCTTCTTTTCATAGGGACACCAGGATGAATCAGAGCAGTTCTGATTGGTCGGCACTGACATATCAGAACCATTTTTATGTTTCAAATGGTTTATTAAAGAAAATTAATCAATACAAGTGATACATCGCAAAGTAAGTCAGCATATGACACTGTATTGCGGACGCAGCCGCCGTATATGAGGAGACATATAATCAGTGAAATACATAACAACAGTTCAAAGAAAAAGTCATAACACAGGAATGTACGGAGAAAATCAATGGGACACAAGTACAGTCAAATGTGGCAGGGGAATGGGGAAGGTGCAGAACTCGTTGCCGGAGATAGCGCGTGCATTCTGGTCCCTTCGAAAATGGTTCGAAACTTCGGGAGTGTGCCAATCGTCTGGTCAGGCGAGTTAGTAAGACGGAACGTCACCACAGGGTGGACACTTAGGGTACCAGACAAGGCGCTCAAGGGGAAACAGGGTGTGGGGGATGGGCCAGTTTCTGGCGGGGTCGGAATCACACGTATGTCTGGGGCCATGCTGCCCAGCAGGTGGGAGGGCTATCGATTCCCCGGGGTCGGGTAGCGGGAGGGGAGGGGGGACGGTACCCAAGGAGGGGGGGGAGCGGGTGTTAGGATGATGGAGATATAGGATCGCTAACTATGAGTGCAAGGGCACTTGATATGTAGTAAGATGGGAAATGTCCCTATATTGTGTATTCGTACTAATATTTACGCCGCAGCTCTCGGAAGTCAGTTAGGCTACAATCTGTTTGTAATGGTCCGTGGACATGAAGTGAATCCAACATGCCCAAAGCGTAGTAAACTTGGACGGCGTATCCCGGGCCTGGTGTATTAGGTTTTCCATATCCGCAATACTGTATGATTTATCCGCTTAAACCATTCCGCCAGAGTCGGTGGTTCCTGAGACCGCCATTTTGCAGGAATGCAGAGTTTTGCCGCGCTTATTAAGTGCGATGCTAGGGAGCGAAAGTAAGTTCTCGGGGGAAGGTGGGAGTGATGTAGTAGGAATTGTTCAGGTGTGAATGCTAGATCGAGCGTGGTAACGTCCTTGGTAATGTGATGAACGTCCATCCAGAACTTCTGTAGCTTGGGGCAAGACCACCATATGTGCAGTAGGGAGCCTAGGTCTTTTCCGCATCTCCAGCAAAGGGGGGAGACTGAGGGAAACATAGAATGGAGCTT